>JAMPIV010003202.1:0-212887 GCA_024509875.1 Oreohelix idahoensis | reverse complement strand
CTCTCAATCTATGTCTACACACCACTGCGTAGGTCGAGTTGACATTCCATACTCAAACCACAAGCAACACAACAACACAGCATTTAACTCTGGTGATGTTCTAGTGAGCTTATATTTATCAACTGATGAGCAAAAAGAGAGTTTATCAACTGGTGGACCAGCTTTCTGGGTTTGATCTCGCAGAAATTGAGAAGTCAACAGACTACCGATACCAGACCGTTTCCTGTGGCTGATACGACACACTTGCAGTATTAGTTTGCTCTTTGTCAACACTTCGTCACGTGACCTGTCAAGTGAATGCAGTATGTAGGTCAGCGTTGTTGACATTTTTACGCTTAGACATTACAGAGTTTCACAGTACAGAGATGATACTTTAAAGGCCATAAACTGTCCTGTTGTTGAAATGTGGTTGAACATAAAAGCCCTACTTTCATCGATGGATCTTCTTATGTTCTGCTATTGTGTTGAACTTTAATATTTAAGGCCAGAATTTGTAATTCAATAAAGTGGCAGTTTATTTATTTTCATAAGAATAACTTTGCCATTACTGTAAAACTGAGCCTATTTTGCAACACATACTATCATACACATAATTTATATATTTATGTTTACATGTTATTTGTTTGTATAGTATATTAGTTTATATGTCAGCGGGTTGTGTTTAGGTTGGGCGGTGTCCTCACAACAGAATATCCCACGTGATAGAGGGTCTGTTGTGGGAGTTTTCTTTAGGTGCAATTTCCTTAATTGGAAATTTGCTTGCAACAACTAGTTGCTATTTGTGTTAGCTGTGATGACCTGTACCCATCATTGTTGTTGTAACTTTTTTCTGTTCTTTAGTTTTGTTCGATTTCTTTGTATTTGTAGGTCTCCCCTTTCCTTTTATTTAGTTGTATACACAATTTATATTCATATACTGTGACGTCATTTGTGTTGTTATTCCTTTGCAGATTCAGTGATTACTTTCATTGATTTCCCTATTTGATTTATTTGATTTCTGCAAACGTTTTCGTATTGTCAGTCTTATTTGTACTTTATGTATTCTGTTGGTTGACATATGTTTTATATAGGTATATTTCATAAGACACTATTGCCTGTGCACTGCACTTGGATTATGGTAAAAACCAGTACTTGATTATTATTACTGTTATACAAGACCTTATTAAGGCTTGTGACCCACAGATATTGGGATAGTGTGCTGATTAATCAAGTCATTAAGAACTTGTGGTATTATTATTGTTTCAAGTGATTAGTATTATTGTTAGACATCATGTCTACATTAGAATACTTCATTATACAAGGGAAAGCCCTTGATAAGACTGGTCAACAATTAGAAGAATGGGCAGTTGCTCAATATGACAAAGCATTAGCTGCAGAAGAGAAAAAAGCTGCTGCTGCTGCTGAAGAGAGAAAAGTTGCTGCAGAGGAGAGAAAAGCTGCTGCTGAAGAGAAAAAAGCTGTTGCAGAAGAGAGAAAAGCTCTGGCTAAAGAGAAAAGATTAGAAAAAGAAGCTGATGCTGCTGCTGAACAAAAGAAATTGCAGATGCAGGTGGAGGAAAGGAGATTTGAAGCTGAACAAAAAAAAAAATAGAAAGAGAGGCTGCTGCTGAACAAAAGAAATTGCAGATGCAGGTGGAGGAAAGGAGATTTGAAGCTGAACAAAAAAAATTAGAAAGAGAAGCTGCTGCTGAACAAAAAAGATTAGACAGTGAAGCTGAACAAAAAAGATTAGACAGTGAAGCTGGAGAAAAAAGCAATAAGAGAACATGAATTTGAGTTAGAGAAATTGAGATTGACAAATATGAGTAATGTTAATCAGGCATCTAGTGGTAATGGTAAACCTTCTACTTACAAGGTTAAGGTTCCACCGTTCAATCAGTCCAGTGACGATATTACATTCTGGCTGGATAGATTTGAACGTTCTTGTCGTACTCATAATGTGGATAAATCACAATATGCTAACCAATTAGCAGAAAAGTTGAAAGGTGAATCTCTGTCTAGGTTATGCCTTGTAGGAGAAGCAGATAAGGATAATTATGATGTCATTAGGGCGGCTTTGATAAAAAAAATACCAGCTAAGTGAGGAAGGCTATCGCCTTTTGTTTAAGACGATGGTGCCTGAGACAGGTGTAGAATTCTCAGAATTCATTGCAAAGGCACGTCTCACAGTTGATCGTTGGATTGAGCTTTCCAAAACAGAAAAAACGTATGAAGGACTTATGGATTTGTTGCTCAGAGATAAGATTATGTCATGTGTTAACAAACCATTCCTTGAATTTATACATGAGCGTAAACCCAAATCTCTAAAGGAAATGGAAGAATATTGTTCCCAATATGTCACTGCACACCCCGACGTGACTTTTGGCAACACTAAGATTAAGGAGAGTATGCCAGTTGCTTCAGCAACACCATACAATCCCAATTATTCACACAGATTTCAGGGACCTCAAAACAGATTTGATAAAAAAGGTAACCATAATATTTATCAAAACCAAGGTAACCAATCATTTCAGGGTTCTTCTTCAAAGAACTGGAGACGAGCTGATAGCTCTCGACACAGGGGTGGTCACAATTATAGCAATTTCCATAGAGGAAGTAATTATAGAAACTATCCGAGGTATCCGTCTTGGAGTCAACAAGATCGCAATTACAGAGATACTCATTATAATGAATATGATAATGGTAACCAAGAGAACTATGACTCAAACCCAAATAGGGGTTACAATAGAGGTAAAAATAACTACAGAGGTAATGATAACCGAGGTAGATCTCAAAACAGAAGACATAAACCACATTTTCAGACAAACTCTGCACAACAAGAGTCCCATGAAGCCTATAAACAGAGTAAAGACAATAATGACGCTAATAATATGGCATGTGCCGCTTTTGATTTTGGGAGAGCATCTCAGTGCCCCCAATGCAAAACATTATTTGAGCCAACCACAGTGTCTACTTTAAGCTGCGGCCATCCTCTTCCTGCTCTTCCTGCATCAGTCGCGCATGATGGAAGAGGTTCTCTTGTCTTACATAAGGGTTTAGTAAATAACAATCCAGTCTCCGTGCTATTTGATTCTGGATGCACCACAATTGGTGTTAGGCAGTCACTCGTAGATCCTTCCCGTGCCACTGGACAAGTAGTCAAATGTGTAACATTTGGCGGCACATTAGAGAAATACTCTACTGCTATCATTAGGATTGCTACTCCTTTCTTTACAGGAGATGTACACGCATGTCTTCTCCCGAATCCGATCGCTGACCTCATCATCGGTCGCATTCATGGAGTCAAAGAATGCACTCCGCAACAAATTTCCGCGTGGGAAAGGCAAAACATGCAGATTGCTAACGCTGTAGTCACTAGAGCTCAGGCTCTTAATATGCCTCAAACTTCATCTACTGAAGATAATGAAGTGCATAACCAAGATGATCCCTTGGTAATTTCTCGTGACTCGTTTATAAAACAGCAAGAAGATGATCCCACTCTGAAGAAATTCTTCATTCTTGCAACTAAAGGTGATCCGAATAAAGACACAAGTCGTAAATCATGGATTACAAAGAAGAATGGCGTACTTGTACGTATGGTTCAAGACTCCATTACGTCAAGTTATTCTCAAATCCTGGTTCCCAAGAATTTGAGAGTTAAAATTTTGCAGCACGCTCACGACTCTCAGTGTGCTGGACACATGGGTTTTTCCCGTACTAAGTCAAGAGTCCTTGCGGCTTTCTTTTGGCCATTGGTAAACAAGGACATACGGATTTATTGTCGATCTTGTAAAGTATGTCAGGAAGTTAAATCCAAAGGTCCACGGCATGCTGCACCCATTCAGGCGGCAGACATTCCTATTCGGCCGTTTCAAAAATGGCCATAGACATTATTGGTCCATTTAAGATCAAGTCTGCCAGAGGACATCAGTTTATCTTGACGTGTGTTGATATGTGCACACGTTGGCCAGAGGCTATTCCTCTGAAGAGCATTACTACTGCTGATATTGCAGATGCTCTTTGGCTTATATTTTCTCGTCTGGGGTTCCCCGGAGAGATATTGTCAGACCATGGCACCCAACTAATATCAGATACCATGTCTCAAGTAATGTCTACTCTGCAGATAGATAGATCTTTAAGTAGTATCTATCATCCAATGTCTAATGGGATGGTCGAACGCCTTAATAGAACACTTAAAAACTTACTAGGGAAGATAACTGAGGATCATCCTCAAGACTGGGACAGAGTTTTACCTGCGGCCCTCTTCGCTTACAGAGAGGTCCCCAATGAACATACAGGATTTTCCCCCTTTGAACTCGTCTTTGGCGCGCGTCCGCGTGGCCCTATGTCGTTGCTTCATGATCTCATAACAGCTGACAATATTGACGATGACACAAAGTCATCCTACGAATATGTCATCGCGTTGAGACAAAAGATTATCGAAGCATGCAAATTAGCAACTTCTTCTTCTGAATTTGCAAAACAGAAGGCAAGGCAATTTGCCAATAAGAAGAGATGCTTACGACAACTTTGTCCTGGTGACAAAGCATTTGTATTACTACCTTGTAGGGAAAACAGACTACTTATTTCTTGGAAAGGTCCGTACGATACAATATCGAAAATTTCCGATGTCGACTATATTGTCGATATTGATGGGAAGCATAAAACCTTCCACATCAATATGCTTACTGAATTCCATGAACGTCCGGATTATTTGCAACCCATTTTCCAAGCAACGGACAATTCTCCAGTACAACATGGTCATTACTCATCACTGTCCGTGATACAGGATGAGGAAACAAGTTTTTCAGATGTAAGTCTTCCTCTTCCAATGATCCCACTTCATTCTAGTGAATCATGGAAGAACGTTACTGTCTCTCCTGATTTGTCTCTAGGAGAACAGCGACAAGTTTCAACTATGTTGCAAACATTTCAGGATGTACTCACTGACATCCCTGGACAAACTCATGTCATTGAACATGACATTGTTCTAACTGACCATACTCCTATTAGGGTTAGACCTTATCCTATACCTATACATTTTCAAGCACAGGTCGAGAAAGAGTTGGATGAGATGATAGATTTGAAAATAATCGAACCATCCACCTCTGCATATTCTTCGCCGATGGTTATTGTTCGGAAAAAAGACAATAACATACGTCTTTGCGTTGACTATCGCAAATTGAATCAAGTAACGAAGTTCGATGCCGAACCTATGCCTTTACTGGAAGAGCTACTTACTCGACTCTCCAAATCTCATTTTTTCACTAAACTTGATTTGTCTAAAGGATATTGGCAAGTTCCTTTATCTGAACGCGCCAAACCTCTCACGGCTTTTTCAACACCTAGAGGTTTGTTCCAATGGAATTTTATGCCTTTCGGTCTTATGAACGCACCAGCTACATTCGTACGCATGATGCGCC
Source organism: Oreohelix idahoensis (assembly GCA_024509875.1). Lineage (NCBI taxonomy): Eukaryota > Metazoa > Mollusca > Gastropoda > Stylommatophora > Oreohelicidae > Oreohelix > Oreohelix idahoensis. The sequence goes on along the minus strand of JAMPIV010003202.1, from coordinate 207,485 downwards.
GAATCCTATCTTATCGGTCAGATGTCATTGCATATCTAGACGACATCTGTCTTTTCAGCGATACTTGGGAAGATCACTATTCAGGGTTAGATGAATTGCTGTCTACTTTGCGCGAGCACAACCTGACAGCGAAACCCTCTAAAGCCTATATTGGTTTTAGCGAAATTTCTTTCCTAGGCCACCGAGTTGGTCATGGTTTCCTAAAGACAGAGGACCATAATACTAGTAAGATACTTAACATCTCTATCCCTAAGACTAAAAAAACAGGTGAGAAGTCTGTTAGGTCTTATTCAATTTTATGGCAGATTCATTCAGAATCTATCCTCTATCATGGCACCTCTTTCTACACTTTTAAAGAAAGGTTCGCCTAATATGGTCCACTGGTCTCAGGAATGCCAATGCTCTTTGGATGAGATTAAAACATTGTTTTCAACACCACCTATTTTAGTGTTACCTACTAAAGATAAGACATTTGTTCTTCGTAGTGGTGCTTCATCCACTGGGATTGGAGCGGCACTAATGCAAGAGTACTCTGGAACTCTGCATCCTGTAATGTATATTTCCAGAAAACTTAATGCGGCAGAAAGGAATTGTTCGGTTTTAGACCGTGAGCTATTAGCTATGGTTTGGTCGATCCTCAAACTACAGAGATTCCTTCTAGGCGCACATTTCATAGTAGAAACCGACCAAAAAGCTCTTACTGCTATACAGAGTAAGAATTTGAAGAGCTCGAGGTCTACTCGATATGCAATTGCTCTTCAACCTTTTCATTTCTCTGTGCGAGCTATTCGTGGATCAGATAATGTGATGGCAGACATTCCGTCAAGATGCCCACATGATTCCACATAACTATTAGGTCTTAGACTTCTTGATATGTCTAGTTTATAATAGTTCCTTTCTATATTAAGATAGATACACATTTGTAATTTAATAATATAATAATTGTATCACTACTTAGCGGTTCATTGATGTTTATTCACCGCTGTGCTTTGATGATTTTTCTTCATAAATCATAAATTTAAGATATCTAATACGAAATTATGGTATGAAATTTTTTAGGCATTGTGTAATTGCCAGAATTGTATTATACTTTGATGACACCTTCCTGGAAAAATTTACTTGTAGAGAAATAATTTCTCTCAGTTTATGAGATACATTCTCACCAGTCGCTCCATAAGTCGACTTAGCCTCATATTAGGCGTTATATTTATTCCTGATATTTTCATCTGCGCATTATTCATGCGTTGTGAGCCTATTGTACGTTGCTCCTAGATGTATTTCAAAAAAAAAAAAAATTTCCATTTTTTTTCCCCCCGGGAGGTGTGGTAAGACTGTTACGTGCAGTCTTTGATATCTTACAATATAATACATTTGTATGCTTGTTATGTTCGCAAATATTTTGTAAACAAAATAGATACTTTTTAGTGCTTAAGGAAAAGTCATTATTGAGTTACTTCCCTTGAAAGGAGTGTCGTGAGTCACTTTCGATCGAACTCCGCGGATGAATCCAGTTTTACTGCGATTTATTCTTTGTTTGGGTAGAAATAGGTTGTTCTTGCTTCAGTGTATCTATGGTGTAGTGAAATTGACAGAGATACAACGGTAAAATCCCTCCAAAGATAACATTTAAGGATAAAAACATAATGCGTAGGCTGCTGATGTACATGATCGCCTAGACCGCGGGTCATCATCCTCCATAATAATTGACTTGCTAGACAGGAGGGGAACGGCGGATCAAAAAGGAAAAAAAAATATGACTGGAAAGGCTAAGGAGACGCAATTGGGGGGGAAACGGAGAAAAGTCACGTTTCCCAAGTTGACATAAAAAGTAAGCAACTCCACAGAAGGGACCCTAGATATGTTACGCCACAGTCATTTATTGGACGCTTTTGCGATACCAGGCTTTTGATTTGAATGGAGCGGTAAAACGCAGATGTTAGGAATATTACAAAAATTAAAAAGTAATTTTTTCTTAATATTAATGTTAGGAATATAAAAATTAGCTGGCCGGATGGCCTATTCTGAGCAGTGAACTAATATGGTCTTAATTTTACAAACGGATAGATAATATTGAAGATAATGACAAAAGACAGTGTAGTTCACATCATCGACAGACTGTGTTGAATAAAAAAGTGTCGCAATTTGCACACAAAAAAACACGACCTTGGACGCAGGTGTTCAAATTTACTTAGTATGGAGGAGAGGGTTTTTGAGCGGTAGCTGTGTCTAAATATAACTTTTAACGACAAAATTTTGGAGGGGAGAGAAAGGTTGGTTCAAAAATCAAGCACATTTTTTTTTTAGAAACACAAGTAGAGACGGACAGACTAACAGATAAACATCCATACTTGACTGAAGCATGACTGAAATGACTTTATGGTAGGAAATTTGAATTGAAAATAAAACTAGGCAGTGATTGGCCACAGACAATCATATCATTAGCGCTCAGACGCGAAAGTGGGGCCATTCTTCAATAGTTGTTCAGTGATAGACACAGATTTTAAAGTGTGGTGATTCCATGTGAAATAAATTTAGGGACGCCATACTATAGCCAGCAGCTCAGCTGAGTTTTGCTAGCAATTCTGTGTTATTTATTCATAATCTGGTAAGATTGAAATTATTTCCTTATATATTTTGAATATTGTTTCATGTTCGAGTGATTTGATACTGCCATATCGAAATCTAGCCTTACAAACAAGTAGGGATTTGCTCTAGACCCCCCGCCCTAGTCAGGGTCTAGGGACCAACAATGTACATAAACTCCAGCAAGGATTATGCAAGACAGATCAAGTGTTGAGAATAATGATACATATTACCTATCCTCTTTTAGGGCCGAAAACTAATAAACATTTTTCAGGATCTATAGTCTGGGAGGATCTATCTGATGTAAAACCACCATGGTAAATGTGCTGTTTGGTCAGAGAGATCTGACCTGTCTGTATGATGTGGTTGTTGTGTTCTGTTGTGTCCAGACGTGGGTAGAGAATAGATTTTGACACATGGCCCATACTTTGATTGCAGAGCTGCGAGTTTCTGTCGTCAACAAAGCAGGGTCTATTCAGTTGGTGACTTTACTCGAGTGTATCTGTGCAGTATTTGTGACAGAGACCACCATTATTGCCCGCCAGCACGGAGAGGTGGGACCACCTGATTTCAGCACCAGAGCGACAACTACCAGATGAGTGAGCCTCTGGTCTGCTGGACTTTCACCAACGCCCTTTAGTTACTAAGAACCCCATAAAGATTCCCACCATTTTCTGGACACTGTGTAGTCAATATAGACAGGTGTGATGAGGCCACCCCAACAGCACAAACAGTACTATCCTCCCAAGTAGATGAATACTAGAACATTTTAATAAAACTAACTAGTATAGTACATATATATGTACACTATTGCATTTATGATATAATATTCTATGCATTTCTTTTCATAATCTCTAAATCCTTTTAAGTTCTGGTCAACCTAAAAAATTGACACAGAACAAAATAAATGTAATATACTTATATCAAAAAAATTTTACACACGTGAGTTAGTTCAGTGTATTTTAACATTTATTAATATTATTAGTCTTGTTAATATCTGTGGGTATATTTATAATCCATTACACCACACTACATATCATAACCCTAGACTCTTTACGTAGCCACATTCATTAAAAAAAATTAAGTGTGAGGTCGTAGTGGTAGCAAGAAAGGCCTTCTGACAATTCACCACTACATTTTATCTCAGGAGCCTTCACAGCTGGCCTCATACAATTTACATTTAGTAATAACACCATCATACAATACCATCAAACACCACTACAATATTGGGGTCTTGTCCAGGGATAATTAGCCCAACAGTAATATTAGGATCTCCTGGTGGGAGAAATAAAAGTAGGGAAATAAATTATAAAATTTCCCTTAAAATTAAAAGTGTCCCTGCAGATAAAAGTTGGTGAATCTTCACAGCCAGTAATAATTAATTAGTTAACTGGTTAGTTAGAATTAGTTAGACTATAGTAATTAGAAGTACTTAGTGTATTTACTGGTTAGAGATTTATCTTGTATATTATTATATTGTCTAAAAAGTATGGCGGAGCTGGCAAAATTTAGATCAGCTGCTGTGCTCACCGCGAAGGAGATGGGAATGGATGGTCAAATTTTAATTCAATACGTAACGACTGAATGTGATAAATATATTGAAAGGGAAGATAGAAAGGTAGCTGAAGAGAAGAGGTTACAAATTGAGGCTGATAGAGAAATTAAGAGGCTGCAGATTGAGGCAGAAGAAAAAAGGTTGACTGCCGAAAGGGAGGCAGAAGAAAAACGACAGCAAAGGGAGGCAGAAGATAAAAAGGCCGAAAGGGAGGCAGAAGATAGAAGGTTGCAGAGGGAGCACGAATTACGACTAAGGGAGCTGGAATTACAAGGCCCGGCTCCTGAAAATGGTGCCAGCCCTTTTGCCTCAGATGCTACGCCTAGTCTGGGAGCCTCAAACTCAGCTATGGGGTTTCATTTAGACCATTTTGTTGAGAAAGACGATGACATAGAGGGGTACCTAGGACGTTTTGAGTTATTAGCTACTACATATGGGTTAGAGAGAGAGAGAGGTGGAGTTTAAAGCTATCACAGGGATTGAGGGGTACTTCTTATGAAGTATTTGCTAAAATGAACAGGGAAGACCAAGACAATTATGACATGTTAAAGCAGGCTTTGTTATTAAGGTACGAGAAGAATGGTGAATTTTATCGTAAGAATTTAGAAATGCTAAACTGTTGTCTGGGGAGACATACCACCAATTCTCTGCTAGACTAGAAACCTATTTGGAGAAATGGACGGCTCTGGGGAAGACCCAAGATCTTAAAGAAATGATCATGATTGAGCAATTGAGAGAGTCCATGGCTCCAGACATGAGAAAATTTCTCATGGAACAAGGTGCAGAGAAGTTGGGGGAAATTTTAAATGTTGCTGAGAGGTATCAGGCAGCTCAGGCAGAGGTAAGTGGTGCTAAGAAGAAGCACATAGACAATTTTAAAGCTCCACAGCAATTTAATAAATTTGATACTAGAGAGCAGGGAAATAAAGGTAGGACAAACTTTGAGCGGCCAAGAAATGACTATCGCGACAGAAACTCACAGTTCAATGACCAAAAGTTCAATGAAAGAAAACCGTTGAACCAAGGAAAAAGATGGTGTAAATGGTGCAAGAAGGATAACCATAACACCGAATTTTGTAGAAGGAAACCTTCAAACATTGCTGCAATGAAGTCGGGGACGCAAAGATTAAAGGTTAATCCTAAAGGACAACAGGAACCTTATCACCCCCCAGTTTGTGAGGATGTTATTTGTAATGGGGTCACCATAAGGTGCCTTTATGATACAGGTTTGGATTATGATTCAGTTGTGAAGTCTAGCCTAGTGGACCCAAGTCAGTATACCACAGAAACAGTGGAAATACAAGGGGCGACTAAGGACATACCACTCATGACACTTCCCATCGCAAGGATAACGGTGAAAACTCGCTATGTGGAAGGAGAAATCAGAGCAGCAGTGATAGATGAACCAATCTACCCTCTGATATTGGGGTGTAGATACGTCTTCTTGGGGAATCCCGAGAAACCTGTGATCATGGCGACAGTGCAGACCAGGTCACAGAAGAAGGAGGAAGAAGGTGAACCTATAAATGCTCATCCAGAGGAGATGAGGAAGGCGCAGGCTGAGGATAGGACACTCAAGCCCTGTTTTAAAAAAATTGCCCAAATGCCACACACCTCCGAGCAAGGGGGAATATTTCATGAAGAACAAACTCTTATACAGGAAGACAGGAACTAGATCCACTGGTCACGGACAGTTAGTTCTTCCCAAGATATATAGGGCAAACTTAATAAGGAGCTTACATGTTGGAACAGATGGTGACCATGAGAAAGTCGGTACCATCTGCCAAAAGATTGCTCGAAGATACTATTGGCCCGACGTAAACTGTCGATGTTGAAAACTTTGTAGAAGCATGTGGCGTATTTCATGAGGGAACACCCACAAAGGGAAAATATGTGCAGGACCTAGAAACGCCACGGGGCAACTTTAGGCCTGAAAGGAAAACTAATTATACTCGGGTAGACAAAGTGGAATGGGAGCCCCCTTTTCACACCCAGTCTTCACTTGAATGGATTAACATGGCCACTATGCGAAGAGTACAAAGAAGAAATTTTACCCAGGATAAGATGACAATCCCTCGGTCAGACTTATATAAACTGGAAGAACAGACAAGAGAGCGAAGATCTCTCAGAAACAATCTTAAGTGGGGAGACAAAACCCAGAGAAAAATTGGTAGTGGTCGATTTGTGAGTGATGATTCTAGGAAGAAAAGTCCTCATTATAAAGCTTCTAAGGGACGGGACCAGACGGGTTCCAGGAAAAATACGTATGATAAATTAAAGATCCAGATGTAACTTTATTAAGGACCTGGACAGATGAGAAGGCGGAAGAGACTGTTACCTCATCGTATCAATATGTGAACGAACTGACCACTCGTTTGAAAGCTGGATGGAAACTGGCAAATGATAATTTGAAACAAGCCAGGAAGAAACATGCAGCATATTTTAATAGGAAGGCAAAGGACAGGGAACTGGCAGTCGGAGAGAAGGTGCTGCTTCTACTACCCGGAAGCCAGAATAAATTACAAATTGGTTGGCAAGGTCCATATACGGTTCTAGAGAAGGTGTCTAGAACAAACTATAAAATTGACAAAAAGGGGGAAGGAAAAAGTTTATCATGTAAACCTGTTAAAGAAGTATCTGGACAGACCACTCCAGGAAAGCACCCCTTTATTGACCTTGGCTATTGCAACCCAGATGCAAAAGGAACCACTCACCTCACATGAATACCCATTACATCCTTGTGAAACAGCAGCACAGGTAAAAGTCAGTAAGCACCTGACTAAAAACCAGAGGGAGAGAGTTCAACAAGTTCTGGAGGAACATACAGATGTATTAACAGATAAACCAGGCCATACAAATTTGCTACAGTATGACATGAAACTGGTAGACTCAAACCCAATCTGTATGAGAGCCTATTCTATTCCGTTCGCGAAGGAGAAGGCATTGAAGGAAGAAATAGAGTATTTGTTGAAGGAGGGGATTATTTCGCACAGTGAATCATCTTTTAGTTCTAGTGTCGTTTTGTTGAGAAAACCGTCTGGGGAACACAGACTGTGCATAGATTACAGGAAACTGAATGCTGTCACAGAAGGACAAGTGGATCCATTACCAGACACAAAACAGTTATTTGCCAGACTGAACAAGGCAAAATACTTTTCAAAGGTGGATCTTAGTAAAGGCTATTACCAGATCCCAGTGAAGCCTGAAGTGAGACCTTATTTGGCTTTTAGCACTTCGGATGGACATTATGAATTCAATATGCTACCATTCGGACTGAAAAATGCTCCGAGTGTGTTTTCAAGGATGATGCGAAAATTGTTGGATCCCCTGAATAACCCATGTATCACAAATTTCATGGATGATATTCTCGTCGCCACCGAGACATTTGAAGAACACATTGAAGCTCTGGAGATGTTGTTTGATAGACTTCGGGAGGCGAACTTAACTGCTAGGCCAACAAAATGTTGTATTGGATGCAAAGAGTTGGAATTCTTGGGACACACGGTATATCAGGGTAATATGACCCCTGATCCTAAGAATTTGGAAAAACTGCAGAGAGCACCTAGGCCGCAAACAAAAAAAGGACGTGCGATCATTCGTGTCGTTATGCGGATTTTATCAGAAATACATCAAAAATTTTAACGCTATTTGTGCTCCTCTGACTGATCTGACTCGCAAGGGACTTCCAGATAAAATTATTTGGACTGCACAATGTGAACTAGCATTTCAAGAGTTAAAGGAAAAACTCACTAGCAAGCCTATTCTCAAACTGCCTGATTTGACACAGGACTTTGTCTTAAGAACCGATGCAAGTAATGTAGGACTCGGAGGGGCTTTGTTGCAAAGATCATCTTCACCTGATGGGGAACTGAAACCAGTCGCTTATGCAAGCCGCAAATTGAATAAGGCGGAACAAGGATACTCCACAAGCGAAAAGGAATGTTTAGCATTAATCTGGGCAATAAAGAAGTTTCAAATCTATCTGTATGGTAGGACATTTGTGGTGGAGACGGACCATCAGCCTCTCGTGTTCTTGTCTCAGGCTAAGCATGAAAACGCAAGATTGCTGAGGTGGTCTTTATTGCTTCAACCTTATCAGTTTAGTATCCAATATATCCCAGGCAAATTGAATGTCGGTGCAGATTTCCTCAGTCGGCACCCCTGTGATCAAAATTAGAGTAGTGGCAGACGTGAGGAGTAATTTTACCTATGTGTATCGCTGGTTTTGGAACTTGCCATAGGCATGTTTTCAAGTGGGGAGATGTGTAGTGAAATTGACAGAGATACAACGGTAAAAATCCCTCCAAAGATAACATTTAAGGATAAAAACATAATGCGTAGGCTGCTGATGTACATGATCGCCTAGACCGCGGGTCATCATCCTCCATAATAATTGACTTGCTAGACAGGAGGGGAACGGCGGATCAAAAAGAAAAAAAAAAATATGACTGGAAAGGCTAAGGAGACGCAATTGGGGGGGGAAACGGAGAAAAGTCACGTTTCCCAAGTTGACATAAAAAGTAAGCAACTCCACAGAAGGGACCCTAGATATGTTACGCCACAGTCATTTATTGGACGCTTTTGCGATACCAAGCTTTTGATTTGAATGGAGCGGTAAAACGCAGATGTTAGGAATATTACAAAAATTAAAAAGTAATTTTTTCTTAATATTAATGTTAGGAATATAAAAATTAGCTGGCCGGATGGCCTATTCTGAGCAGTGAACTAAGATGGTCTTAATTTTACAAACGGATAGATAATATTGAAGATAATGACAAAAGACAGTGTAGTTCACATCATCGACAGACTGTGTTGAATAAAAAAGTGTCGCAATTTGCACACAAAAACACGACCTTGGACGCAGGTGTTCAAATTTACTTAGTATGGAGGAGAGGGTTTTTGAGCGGTAGCTGTGTCTAAATATAACTTTTAACGACAAAATTTTGGAGGGGAGAGAAAGGTTGGTTCAAAAATCAAGCACATTTTTTTTTAGAAACACAAGTAGAGACGGACAGACTAACAGATAAACATCCATACTTGACTGAAGCATGACTGAAATGACTTTATGGTAGGAAATTTGAAATTTAAAATAAAACTAGGCAGTGATTGGCCACAGACAATCATATCATTAGCGCTCAGACGCGAAAGTGGGGCCATTCTTCAATAGTTGTTCAGTGATAGACACAGATTTTAAAGTGTGGTGATTCCATATGAAAGCAAGTGAAATAAATTTAGGGACGCCATACTATAGCCAGCAGCTCAGCTGAGTTTTGCTAGCAATTCTGTGTTATTTATTCATAATCTGGTAAGATTGAAATTATTTCCTTATATATTTTGAATATTGTTTCATGTTTGAGTGATTTGATACTGCCATATCGAAATCTAGCCTTACAAACAAGTAGGGATTTGCTCTAGACCCCCCGCCCTAGTCAGGGTCTAGGGACCAACAATGTACATAAACTCCAGCAAGGATTATGCAAGACAGATCAAGTGTTGAGAATAATGATACATATTACCTATCCTCTTTTAGGGCCGAAAACTAATAAACATTTTTCAGGGTCTATAGTCTGGGAGGATCTATCTGATGTAAAACCACCATGGTAAATGTGCTGTTTGGTCAGAGAGATCTGACCTGTCTGTATGATGTGGTTGTTGTGTCACTGTTGTGTCCAGACGTGGGTAGAGAATAGATTTTGACACATGGCCCATACTTTGATTGCAGAGCTGCGAGTTTCTGTCGTCAACAAAGCAGGGTCTATTCAGTTGGTGACTTTACTCGAGTGTATCTGTGCAGTATTTGTGACAGAGACCACCATTATTGCCCGCCAGCACGGAGAGGTGGGACCACCTGATTTCAGCACCAGAGCGACAACTACCAGATGAGTGAGCCTCTGGTCTGCTGGACTTTCACCAACGCCCTTTAGTTACTAAGAACCCCATAAAGATTCCCACCATTTTCTGGACACTGTGTAGTCAATATAGACAGGTGTGATGAGGCCACCCCAACAGCACAAACAGTACTATCCTCCCAAGTAGATGAATACTAGAACATTTTAATAAAACTAACTAGTATAGTACATATATATGTACACTATTGCATTTATGATATAATATTCTATGCATTTCTTTTCATAATCTCTAAATCCTTTTAAGTTCTGGTCAACCTAAAAAATTGACACAGAACAAAATAAATGTAATATACTTATATCAAAAAAATTTTACACACGTGAGTTAGTTCAGTGTATTTTAACATTTATTAATATTATTAGTCTTGTTAATATCTGTGGGTATATTTATAATCCATTACACCACACTACATATCATAACCCTAGACTCTTTACGTAGCCACATTCATTAAAAAAAATTAAGTGTGAGGTCGTAGTGGTAGCAAGAAAGGCCTTCTGACAATTCACCACTACATTTTATCTCAGGAGCCTTCACAGCTGGCCTCATACAATTTACATTTAGTAATAACACCATCATACAATACCATCAAACACCACTACATATGGCCTGAATTTATGTGTATTGTTTGTCTGGGTAGGACGAGTCTGTCTTATATCTGAATATCTTTACATATCTAAGTCGAACTATATGTTCTTTTTGTCGCTAGAAAGGTCAAAGGGCTGTTCGGCGGATGTGTCGCTAGAGGGGTGTGATTTGGCTTCGCCCTGATGGGGCTGTGATTTTTTGTGTGTCGGCTTGTCGCCGGAAAAAGTGATCTCAATATTTATGGGGAAAGTGATAGTCGTCTAGACCTATCGTGTATGCTTTACCCCAGTGTTTATTCTTATTGCCAAGGAATGGCAGAATCATATTTCTGATACCAAGGTAACAAAAGATACTCCTTATGAACTCTCTTACGAAGCCACCGTTTTTCGATAGGCACGATTTGTACGTCTGAGAGAATATATTTAACTAGATGAAAACGACATTCATTTCTAGCAGCACTATATCTTGTATGATGAAGTCAATTGTATCACGATAGAATCTACGGAGCAATGAGAACATTTAATGAATGACTAACTTTAATACAGATTCATTATCTGTATCCAAACGTGAGTGACAGCTCACGAGAGAAGCCATCTTGTATCCAAATATTTTGTGACTTTCAAGAAGAGAAAGGGATGCCCCGTATTATCGCTTGATGAGTCCAGAGATCACTGCTACACATGAGAACCCATTACTAGCGGTTCAATATGATTATATGAAAAATATGTGCTGAACATTATTTTTAAGGAATCTTCGCTAGACGAGGTTAGGTCTAGAAGCCATCTTGAATATTGTTTATAATCTGACGTGCTTTGTCAGTAAACTCAGATGATATATATATATGGGCAATACTGAGTGCTTGTCTACTGACAGTCCATTATGCTATTATTCTACATGAGTGCCCATGTATCATTGCAAGACCATTTATCCACTGTACCATGATGTATTATGCCAACCTGTGATTTGTCACTATCCGTGCTGTCGAGTGTGTACGTCCAATTAAACTGTAGCAAAGGTACACAGTCGTTGGTGTCGATGACTTCCAGCCATACATGAGTGTGAGAAAAAGACCATTTGTCAACACCACGAACTCTTCTTATCATTCGCATATTAGACTCTCAATCTATGTCTACACACCACTGCGTAGGTCGAGTTGACATTCCATACTCAAACCACAAGCAACACAACAACACAGCATTTAACTCTGGTGATGTTCTAGTGAGCTTATATTTATCAACTGATGAGCAAAAAGAGAGTTTATCAAACCTTTAACTGTTTTAAATTGTTTTTCAATTATATTTTTCTTTATTAATATAATATTCACCTTTTCAATAAACGATGTTGATCTGGAAACATTTATAACACATAAGGAAGGGAAACCCGAGGCCTGTAAACAGTAAATAAATATTAGACAAACATAAAGGTATGTTTTCAGGCACTCGTAAGAAATAAAGAAGTAGAAAACTAGACAACAGAAAAACAACAGACGTGAGGGTCTTGCCTAGGACTCGAACCCAGGACCTTCCGTGCGACAACCCCGCCTAGCTATGCAAGCGAATCACACTATCAACAACAGAAGTGATTGCGTCATTAATAGGCTGGAATGCTCATGGTAAACTTCCGGTGTTATTGTTGCGGGTCGCACTAATGACCCGTCATCGAAGCATCATTTTTTGGTGATGCCTAGATGGCAGGGAGGATAGTGTGATTCGCTTGCATGAAAACATACCTTTATGTTTGTCTAATATTTATTTATTGATCTGGAAGCAAATGAATTTCTAGTTTGCTCAATGGAGGAGCATCTTAATTTGCCATGGGATAGTGACAACGAAGCTAAATTATTCATTAATAAGGAACACTTAAAGTTGTGTGGATTTTTCCTCAAGGTTTCCCACATTTTAATGAAACTTGAACATTTTAACATCTGAAGTTATTGATATATTTACGTTACATTTAATTAATTCTTTGTTTGTTATTGAAATTAAATTAAGCCGAAATGAGAGATATTTTAAATAAATTTAACAATATTTAACCAGCAAATTAGTTATTGTAAAATCCTGATTAATTAAACGTTATTTTATTTGAAAGACTGTTATTTTGTCTTTTTTAGTTCACTAATTTACATAACTAATTTACATTCGATTACATTCTGTCTTTTCAGTATTAAAAAATGTGTGTAAATAAAAGGGGCTGGGGGGCGAGTTAAAGAGATTTGTGACGTCACATGAGAAGATCTGGGTAGTTATTTCATAGGGGAGGATGGGCGGTGGGGGGTGGGGTGGGGGGGGTTAAAACTGGCCCCAAAATGTGTGACGTCATAAATGGACGACCCCTTGCAGCGGGGGTTCCTATATATATATATATATATATATATATATATATATATATATATATATATATATTTATATATATATATATATATTATATATATATATATATATATATATATATATATAAAACACCTTTAAATATCTGGGGTCCACTGTATGTAGTGATGGAAGATCGAATAAAGAAATCAAGACAAGACTTGAGATGGCCTCAGCTGCCATGACAAGACTGAATGTGATCTGGAAAAGTAACATCAGTTTTCCTGTGAAGATCAAATTATACAAATCACTTGTATTATCTATTCTCTTGTATGGGTGTGAGGGCTGGACACTCACTGCAGATACGGAGCGAAGGATTCGGGCTTTCGAGCATAAATGTTATAGAAGAATTTTGCGCATTTGCTATAAAGAGCACAAAACAAATGTCTATGTTAGAGAGAAAATAAACACGTATGCAGGCTACCAAGAACCACTTTTGTCAATAGTGAAACGTCGAAAGCTTGCCTGGTTTGGGCATGTAACTCGTCATGACTCCCTTTCGAAAATGATCCTCCAGGGAACAGTCGAAGGTAAACGGAGAAGAGGAAGGCAAAGAAAATCCTGGGCTGATAACATCAAAGAATGGACAGGGCACGGTTTTTCCCACACGTGTACGCATTGCTGAGGTTAGAGAGTAGTGGAGGACCCTGTCTGCTGATGCTTCCACCTACGACCTATGACAGATTACGGGTTGAGATGATGATATATATATATATATCCCTATAACACATCTATATCGTTATTTTGGGAGCCGCGCTGGTGTAATGGCTTCGGCGTTGTACTGGCGACCAGGTGTTCATGGTTCAAACCCGGGCGTCGGCGTTTGAAGAAATGTTTACGGCCGGAAATTTGACTGAATAGCCTGAACGGCTCCTGTGATAAACCCTCTGTGGATGGGAAGGAGCGAAGCTCCTGACCGGGTTGGAAGGAAAGTCCTCAGGTTCCCCAGCCTCGCAATGACATGTCATTGGGCCGAAGGGCTGAAAGCCCAAGCGCTGCTGGTTAAGAAAAAAAAAAAAAAAAAAAAAAAAAAAAATATCGTTATTTTGCATGTGGCTGGCTACCTCATAATGTAAAATAAACAGCCACAGAAATTATCACTGAAACAGCATGTAACTATTTTGTGCAGGATTCCTGCGGGACTAGCTGCACTTGTGGCTCCATGTTCCGAAAAGGGCGCCACGGATTATCAATATAAATAAAATCCGAGCTTTATCTGTCGGCAACTTTTTTTTTTTTTTTTTTTTCTTAACCAGCAGCGCTTGGGCTTTCAGCCCTTCGGCCCAATGACATGTCATTGCGAGGCTGGGGAACCTGAGGACTTTCCTTCCAACCCGGTCAGGAGCTTCGCTCCTTCCCATCCACAGAGGGTTATCACAGGAGCCGTTCAGGCTATTCAGTCAAATTTCCGGCCGTAAACATTTCTTCAAACGCCGACGCCCGGGTTTGAACCATGAACACCTGGTCGCCAGTACAACGCCGAAGCCATTACACCAGCGCGGCTCCCGCAACTTTGGTTGAAAGTTGGACATTAATTGTATTGTTTCCCTTATATGTACTCTCCAGAAAATAGTCACACTTGACAAAGAAATGACGGTGTGCATAAAAATATTTATAGAATATGTGATCCCGTATACACACATTGGGATCCTCGCTGCTGCTATAAAATACGTAGTTCGTGTACTGTGGTGATGCACAGTGGTTTTTGTTAATACTTTGAATAAGTAAAATTGCCGTTAGGTATTGGTGCTTTTGAATTTAATTCCCGTCTTATGACGGGCTTTTACACTAGTATTTACTTTATTACTCTTATTATCGTTTTTAAACCACGATATGGAAGACAGTAGGCGAAGTATCTCTTAAGAGTAGTTATATAGGTTACCTAATTCGTTGTTTTTCATTTTCGCTGATAAATGAATCAATCAATACCCTTTAGCTCCCCAAGGAGCATAGGCCCTCAACAAACACATGTCAAGTCCTCATGTCACGTGCCACCAGTTCAAGATCTTTTCACGTCCTCATCATTTTCAGTTCTGTCTCCGTTTATCTTCTCCATGTTTTTGGGTCTGCCTGTGCCTGGGATTCGAGAACAAATCCAACCGTTTAATGCATGTATAGAATAGAACTATTGAAGTGGTATGCCAAGAGCACTAATGTAGTACTAATGACAAGAGCACTAATGTAGTACTAATGACAAGAGCTCTAATGTAGTACTAACGACCAGAGCACTAATGTAGTACTAGTGACAAGAGCACTAATGTAGTACTAATGACAAGAGCTCTAATGTAGTACTAATGACAAGAGCTCTAATGTAGTACTAATGACAAGAGCACTAATGTAGTACTAATGACAAGAGCACTTATGTAGTATTAACGACAAGAGTTCTAATGTAGTACTAATGACAAGAGCACTAATGTAGTACTAATGACAAGAGCACTAATGAAGTACTAATGACATGAGCTCTAATGTAGTACTAATGACAAGAACACTAATGTAGTACTAATGACAAGAGCACTAATGTAGTACTAATGACAAGAGCTCTAATGTAGTACTAATGATAAGAGCACTATTGTACTACTAATGACAAGAACACGACAAGCGCCAGTGGAACACGAAATTAGAAGAAGACGCTGGACATGGATAGGACCCACATTGAGAAAACCTTTTGATAGCATTACAAGACAATGCTTATTCTGGTAGTGATCACTTCCAATCTCTGGCCCCCTCCAGACTCTAGCATTTCGGACATATTTGAATGAGCTTTTCCGAACAATGGCATAGTCGATCACTGACTTCTCATTCTTTGTTGGTTCACATCTAGTGTATGCATTAGGAGGAAGACAGCCGATAGGATAGTCTGGCGGTCTCTCTTCCAAACCTCTACACCTCACGGTAGAAGGGGAACGACTAAGTAAGTAAGTAAGCTTATTCTGGAATCACCAGGACAAGACAGCTAGAGTACAACCAAAGAGGGGATCATGAGACAGGCATGAAGGGGGTGAAGAAGACAGGGAAAGGCCTTAAGCTGATGGCACGGGACAGGAAGACGTGGTATAAGTTTGTTGAAGGCCTATGCTCCGTTGGGAGTTGAAAGGCAAAAGAAGAAGAATTTACTTAAATAAATAACAATAAGACAAAAAGTTCACATTGAACTAAATCTTACCTAAAACAAAAAACCGTAACGTGTATTTAAACATATCAAATTCGAAGAGAAATTCTGAGGTGATTCCTTTAATGTAATAATGGCATGGGAGCCGCGCTAGCGTATTGGTTACCGCACTGCACTGGCGATCGGGTGATCCAGGTTCGCGAGTACATTTGGAGAAGTGTCTTCGACCGGGACTTGGACTGGATTAATTCGAGTCCTGGCGAAGACATTTGAAGTAGTGACTTCGACCGGGGACAGGAGTAGCCTGAGCGGCACCTGAGCACAAACCCTCTGTGGATGGGAAGGAGCGGAGATGGCACGGTTGTCTGGCTCCTGACCGGGTGGGAAGGAAAGTCCACAGGCTCCCCAGCTTCGCAATTCCGTTAAATTTGTTTCATGTCATTGCGCGGAAGGGTTGAAGCCCAAGTGCCGCTGGATAGGAAAGAAAAAACAAAAAGAAAAAAAAAAGGGTATTAATTCACCGTATTTTGTTAATTAACTCACCAAAAACAAAGATAAGAAAACTACAGCGTTACCACAAGAAACAAATTTGATTATCAGAAGTAACACCTCTTTCGGACAAGGGTTTCGACCTTCTGATTTCTTTTACACTGTAGAGGGGAAAAAAAAGGGGGGGGGGGGGGCGTACTTGAGTCATAATTTCTTTTGATTTTCCCACCGGTGCTGGGAATTGAAACCACTCCACCTTGGCTGCACCTCCCAAATTCACTGCTGGTTTGATCTATTCTTCCAATTTAGAACAGCTGCGAAAGTAACAACTAACAGCTGCGAAAGTAACAACAGCTGCGAAAGTAACAACAAACAGCTGCGAAAGTAACAACTAACAGCTGCGAAAGTAACAACTAACAGCTGCGAAAGTAACAACTAACAGCTGCGAAAGTAACAACTAACAGCTGCGAAAGTAACAACTAACAGCTGCGAAAGTAACAACTAACAGCTGCGAAAGTAACAACTGTTTTGTGTAAAAATTAAAAGGTGAAGGTCGTCCCGTAGAAGATACTGCCGTACGGGAGTACAGCGTTAGAAACTTCACTATACTAGATTCAGCACCACTTGGTGGGGTGATACCTTCCCTTTCTTGATGCCCTTTCCTTCCTTAACTCAAGAGCAAAGTCAGCCACCCATTTACAGCTGGGTAGACTGGAGTGGGACGCCACAGTGTTTCGAACCCGGCAGCGCCCTAACTACTCTGTCCATCGGACACTCGAATATAAATTACTGTCCAGAATTCTATAGTCTGTATATAATTGATATACGAGGGGCGTTCAGAAAGTAATGCACCACATCGTTTTTCTCAGCTAATAATGAAGATAGAAGCATGACATTTTGCACACTTTAAATATGGCATGTGCCAATTGTGTGCACTAAATTGCACCGCAACCGGCCAAATAATACGGCTGCCCTAAACCGTTGAAATGGAGCGTGTTAGCAGCTTGCGTTTTAAGCAGCGAATTGTGATAGAATTTCTCGTTGCAGAGAAGGAAACTGTTGTGAATATTCACCAGCGTCTATATGATGTGTATGGAAGTTTTGCAGTCGACAGTAGTACAGTCAGTCGCTGGGTTCAGAGAATCAAAGAATCAGGAAGTGGAGATACGGAGCTCCTTGATCGGCCGCTCTGTGGACGTCCTGCCACAGCCACCAACGCAGAAATGTTGAAATGCGCTGAGGGCATTATTCTTACTGATAGGCGAATCACTACTCAACAATTGGCCTTACAGCTGTCAGTCAGCATTGGTAGTGCAAATGCAGTTATAAAAACTCGGATTTTCTAAGGTTTGCGCAAGATGGGTTCCTCGAAGTCTCACAAATGACCACCGATTGCAAAGGAAAGCAATTTCTTCTGAATTGTTGGAGCGTTTCAATGGTGATGGAGAGAACTTTTTGGCTAAGATCGTTACAGGTGACGAAACCTGGGCACATCATTTTGAACCTGAGACAAAAAGACAGTCAATGGAGTGGCATCATCCGCAATCACCATGAAGAAAGAAATTCAAGACAATTCCTTCAGCTGGAAAGGTCATGATCACTGTCTTTTGGGACATTGAAGGTGTGATTCTTGTGGACGTTATGCCAAGAGGAGAGACAATCAATTCGCAAGCTTACATTAAGACATTGAAAAAACTCAATCAACGTTTTCGCAGAGTTCAGCCGCACAAGAATCCAGCAGACCTGCTTCTCCTTCACGACAATGCGCGACCTCACACAAGTCTGGGTACACGGGAAGCAATCACCAAATTGGGTTGGACAGTACTACCCCATCCACCCTATAGTCCCGATTTGGCACCCTCTAATTTTCATCTATTTGGTCCACTTAAAGATGCACTCCGTGGGACAAGGTTTGAAGATGATGAAGGAGTGATTCATGCAGCGAAGAAATGGCTACATGATCAAGACAAAATCTGGTACGGGCTAGGAATACATGCACTTGTTTCGCGCTGGCATAAAGCCGTACAAGTTGATGGGGATTATGTTGAATAATACCGATGTTTACATGCTATATCCATGTATATTGTGTATAAATTTCATGCTTTTTGAATAAACAGCTCCTGAGAAAAACGATGTGGTGCATTACTTTCTGAACGCCCCTCGTATTAATACGTTTTTGCTACCGTGCTAACCAAGCGACAAATTTACAAAACGAAATAATGTTTGAAAGTTTTACAAATGAAAGAGAACAGAAAACAACGGTTCAACTTTCAAAGTAGCACCTTCTTCAGGGAGCGATTGAGTGGCAGCTTTGCTAGAGCACTAGCTTCTCGACAGAGGCGGAGTTTTGGCATAGGCAACCTGACTTTTGCAACAGGAATCTATTTTATTAAAGGAGGAGGGAGCCGCGCTGGTGTAGTGGTTACCAAACTGCGCTGGCGACTGGGTGACACAGGATCAAACCCGGGCGAGGACATTTGAAGATTTTTCGTCGACAGGGATTTGGACTGGATTAACTCGAGCCCTGGCGAGTACATTTGAAGGAGTGTCGTCGACCAGGGACTGGCGGCTCCTGGCGCCGACCCAGCTCTAATGGGAACCTCCGAAATCGGCGAGTATCTGCCTGAATGGCGAGAGGACATCTGTCAGCGTACTGGGAAAATAGGATATTCACGTAAAAATCAGTCTCAGGTTAGACATACTAACCTGAGATTTCGCATCGAGTAATAGCGGGCGTACGAAAAAAAAAAAAAAAATTAAAGGAGGCGATTGGGGGGGGGGGGGGGGCGGGGGGTGAGTTTGGGGTGTCTCGCAAGTTCACACTTGCCTATGGCCTACAACAACCTAACACCGCCACTTCTGGAGGCGAACAGGGTTGCGTCAGGCTCCAGTCCAACCAGCTGTAAGAATGGATGCCTGACTCTGCTCTGAGTAATGGAAGGCAAGGGCATTGAGGAAAGGACCTGGTCATACTACCCCATAAAGCTAAGACGCAGTATAACTGCAGTCTCTAACACTTCACTGCCCTGTGGTAGTATTTGCTATGGGTCTGCCTTTTTACCCTCTTTTATTTTTTTAACTTTCATCAGCAAAGAAATAAAGATTTTAAGAAATACTTAGTTCGTTTCATTCGGTCTGGGCATGCGCACTCATCACATCAGGTCTCTCTGAGAGTTCTCTCCCAGAATGCAGCCTGCTGTTGTCTACGAAGCTGTTGTCTAGAATCGACCAGAATTTAATATTTTTATATTTTCCTTGTTTTTTTCATTGTCTCGTTGGGTCATTCCATATTTCGTTTTACCCCGTGGGGTCCATCTCATTACCGTTCCCTTACAGAATTCGCAAAGAACACCCAAGAAATTGCCTAAAAATAACATCACGCGAATAGATGGCACACAAAGCCCATATCTGTTTAATAAAAGAGACCTTAATTCCGTTTAATTAGTGTTAATTTTAGCTGCTGTTATTTCATCTCTGGTGTCTACTTCCATCACCTCTTTAAGCGCACCATGAAGGAAACATCTTTAACGATGCATCTCCCTTAATAATTATCTTCCTTAGGTAGTTACACAAATGCTAGACTCTTATCTAGTCACCTGATATTACACGGAGATATGCGGCAAACAATTCGGATTAGGAAATATATACAGGCATACTTCGCTTTATTGCGCTTCGCTTTATTGCGCTTCGCAGATATTGCGTTGTTTTTTTTTCTTCAAATTATAATTATTCATGTTTATTTATTAGAACGTGCCTTCTTCCGATAGATTTTGGCTCTCCACAAGCAAAAGATTACGATTCGCTGAAGGCTCAGATGATGTAGATTAGCATTTTTTTAGCAATAAAGTATTTTTAATTTTACAATACGCTGTTTTTTTTTTAAGACCTAACGCTGTTGCGCAAATAATAGACATAGTGTAAACATGATTTTAGGCTTTTATATGCACTGGGAAGCCAAAAAAAAATGGGTATGACCCGCTTTATTGCGATATTTATCTTATTGGGGTGGTCTGGAACCGAACCCGCAATATCTCCGAGGTATGCCTGTATATACATGTCATCATCATCATCATGTTCTTATGGCACATGGAACCGTCACTGCTGATTGGCCAATTAGGGAAGTCGGTGCCACAGCACGAACTCTTGCTTCGGTCGTTTCCATAACAATTTTTGTTTGTGTTTTTACATATGGTTGCCAGTCTGATACCCAACCTCATATTGGTCACCTTTTACGACATGCCTGAAGAATTTGTAGTGCTATTCTTTGTTTGTCTCTTCAGGGACCTTCGGAAACAACACGGACAATATATATACACTCGCCTCTTCAGGGACTCTCGGAAATAACATGGACAATATATACACTCGCCTCTTCAGGGACTCTCGGAAATAACACGGACAATATATACACTCGCCTCTTCAGGGACTCTCGGAAATAACACGGACAATATATACACTCGCCTCTTCAGGGACTCTCGGAAATAACACGGACAATATATACACTCGCCTCTTCAGGGACTCTCGGAAATAACACGGACAATATATACACTCGCCTCTTCAGGGTATACACTCGCCTCTTCAGGGACTCTCGGAAATAACACGGACAATATATACACTCGCCTCTTCAGGGACTCTCGGAAATAACACGGACAATATATACACTCGGCTCTAGGGGGGCGCTCGGAAATGACACGGACAATATATAGGGACTCTCGGAAATAACACGGACAATATATACACTCGCCTCTTCAGGGACTCTCGGAAATAACACGGACAATATATACACTCGCCTCTTCAGGGACTCTCGGAAATAACACGGACAATATATACACTCGCCTCTTCAGGGACTCTCGGAAATAACACGGACAATATATACACTCGCCTCTTCAGGGACTCTCGGAAATAACACGGACAATATATATACACTCGCCTCTTCAGGGACTCTCGGAAATAACACGGACAATATATACACTCGCCTCTTCAGGGACTCTCGGAAATAACACGGACAATATATACACTCGCCTCTTCAGGGACTCTCGGAAACAACACGGACAATATATACACTCGCCTTTGGAATAAATTTTATCTACACTGATTTAACACGGGACATTAACTTCTTCAGGGACTCTCTCACGGACAATTATACACTTTTCAGTTTCTCGGGAATATAACACGGACAATACGCTTGGGACTAAATAATGGACAATTTTCCTTCGGACTCTCGGCAATATTGACTCTTCGGAAAATAACACGGAACATATATCGCCAGGGACTACGTTACGGAAACATATTTTATGATGGACGGAATTGATTATATTGGCAGGTCTTATACGTGTATATACATCAGACTCTCGGAATTTCATTCTATTCATTTATATACACTAGCCCTCTTCAGGGACTTCATTTAAACACACTGATATTACGTTTCAGCTGTGTTATCGCCTGGGACTGGTTAGTTTTATATTTGTAATTATTTTATTTTCATTTGGGCAAATAACACGGATATCCAATACACTCGCCTCTTCAGGGGACGGACTACATTATTGTAATTAGTTTTTTATTCATTTATTTCATTTGACCCCCTGTGTTGTGTTATTGTGGTTTGTCGTTTATTCATTTATTTCATTTGGTATTCTTTGTTTTGTTGTCGTAGTTTCTTTGTGCTGATATATTTCTTCTTTCATTCTTTAATTCTTAAATAATAGTAATTTTTCCACGTATCTACTTGCCTTTTTTCTACTATTTATTTCAAAGCCTTTCTATATCTACTATTTTTGTTTGTGAATGCGACTGACAAAGATTAATCCCGAAACGGCCTGTGTTTATAATGCATTGCTCATTAGTAGAACTCAGCTCAATACTATTTTTAAAAACATAAATTAAGGAAGCATAATTTTGGGTGTGTCTTCTGTTAACTGCTAAACAAAGCGCCCACTTTTCGGTTATAAATACTTTTTCATTGAAAGTGCTGATGCATATATCCAGCCATGCGTTCGCTTGTTCTAAAACTAGTATCCACATTTTTTTAAACTCAATCTTTAGCTGCGCAAAACCATAATCTTACGCATGTAACAGAAAAATTTGAAGTACCGAAAACTGCGTCATAGCGATCTAAGCGTGATTTAAATTTTTGACAAGAAGCTTTCTGTCAATTAATACAGTCAGTAGTCGCGTAGCAGTATGGACATTCGGATGAACATATAAGGAGGGGAAACGATTCGCTCCCGTGGCTAGGCGGTGGGTGCCGTTCGGAAGGTCCTGGTTCGATCCCTGTAAGCCTATCACTTCTGTTGTTTTTCTGTTGTCTGGTCTTCTACTTCTTTATTTTCCCACTGAGTGCCTGATAACTACCTTTGTGTGTTGTTTGTTTATTTATTTACTGTTTACAGGCCTCGGGTTTCCCCTCCTTATATGTTCATACGTTTATAAAATACCAGAAACCTACATTCTGTCCTTTACTTATTCTCATTCTTCTATCATTTGCTAGAGGATGAGTGTGAAAAAAAAATTGAAAAAGGGTGATTCCGTCTTACGAGGACAAAAGACAAAGTTTCTTTGTCTTTTGTTCTCGTAAGACGAATCACCTTTTTCAATTTTTTTTTCACACCCATCCATTGTACTCCACGTCTTACCGCAGTTCCCCTCAACTTCCTCGACTTAATGTCATTTGCTAGACACAGTATTAAGGCCTTTGTCTTGTGTAATCTGGCCTATACTGTTTAATAGTGGAACTGTAGCAGTGATTGCGTCTATAATTAGACTGGGTCGTCCTATGGTACAAATTCGGGTCGCGTGGAAGTTCGTGCTAGACCTCTGTCGGTGAAGCATTATTCTTGTAATGCTTAGCTGGCAGAGTGGATAGTGACGATTCGCTCCGTGGCTAGGCGCTGGGTGCCGTTCGGAAGGTCCTGGTTCGATCCCGGTAAGCCTATCACTTCTGTTGTTTTTCGGTTGTCTGGTCTTCTACTTCTTTATTTTCCCACTGAGTGCCTGATCATACCTTTGTGTGTTATTTGTTTATTTATTTACAGTATGGACATTCCCTCTTGGATGTCCGACGTCAAAATCTTTGATCTTTCGTAGGCGTATCCTGGAAATATAGTGTACTGCGCAGCCGTAAATAAGGCGGTCGTAGTAAGAGATTTGATATTAGGTGTTCCTGTTTGTGTACAAATAACTGGTTAACCAGAGCTTCTTAACGAGGGGTGCGTGCAGTCCCTAGGGGTGCACGACTCGACTTCTGGGGATGCGACACATGTCGGACATTTTAGAAGGCGAATAATCATAAACACTGCATAATTCACATAATGCAGATGTATTTGCACAAAATAGACATTCACAATGTGAATTAAAAAACCAAACCTGAGTCATTTAAAAAAAAAATAACATTTTCTCATACATAATTGAAAACTAGTATCAGCAGAAAGTTCATAAATCTAGTTAACTTGTGATTATTATCAAATGTAAAATGCTTAATTTATATCAATATATTTTAACATGTGTTATAAAATTATTTCTCCGTCATTCGTTAGTTATGAATATAAAGTTAACATATAAGGGAGAATGTTAGACGGGCCTGCGTGCTCAATTCTCAACCCTCAAGTTCGTTCGTTCGTTCATTCGTTCCATCTTGTTAAAAAAGAATTCAAACATTGGTACGGGTTACATTCAAAAGCATTCTTCTCACTATGACTACAGTTGTATGGGGGGAGAGAACTGTGGAAATTACTCAAGACTTAATGTGTGTGCCTCTGACGAACAGTTTCGCATTTTTCCATACCACGTGTACTAAATATATAAATACAATTATATTTTTCTTTTCATTTCATGTAAACTGTATACTTTTACCTATTTGTCGCATTTATGGGATAGTATGCTAGCTAGAGCCCAATGGGCTGATCACCCGTTGGCTTGTCACACCGATTACGGAAACAACGGCAGATGGATCTATTTGTTGTTGCCCTAAAGACGCCGCTAGGCGTGATGGGAAACTACAACAGAGAAAATCAATCTGCTGTTGCCCTTAAGACGCCACAAGGCGTGATGGCCTCTGACTGCTTGGTCGGTCTTTGGCTAAGGACGGAAGAAGAGAGAAGAAGAAGATGCTAGCTAGAAGACCATGGGGTGCGAGACTTCTTAAGATGTTGTAAAGGGTTGCGGGACCTCCTAAAGGGTAAGGAACACTGGGTTCAACCTAATTCACTACACCACGGTTGTAAAAAGCATAAATAACTTTTGGCTTTTATCTTCATTTTTAACATAATCACAAATTTATTTAACATTAAACAAAAACATACACACATACGCGTAATGGTGTGTGTGTCACTTTTATAACACATAAGGAAGGGAAACCCGAGGCCTGTAAACAGTAAATAAATATTAGACAAACATAAAGGTATGTTTTCAGGCACTCGTAAGAAATAAAGAAGTAGAAAACTAGACAACAGAAAAACAATAGACGTGAGTGGCTTACCCAGGACTCGAACCCAGGACTTTCCGTGCGACAACACCGCCTAGCTATGCAAGCGAATCACACTATCCTCCCTGCCATTTACGCATCACCAAAAAATAATGCTTCTATGATGGGTCATTAGTGCGACCCGCAACACACAACACCGGAAATTTACCATGGACAGTCCAGCCTATTAATGATGCAATCACTTCTGTTGTTCCCCTATTATACAGTATAGGTTAGACTTACACAAGACAAAGACCTTAATACTGTGTCTAGTAAATGATAGAAGACTAAGAACAGTAAGTACAGGACAGAGGGATTCAGATATGGGGTCCTGCTTACAGCAGTGGTCTGCTGCAGCAGGTTTCCAAAATCACGCCCACAGGTTATGTGACAAAAGAAGAAGATGATAATGTATTGATAGAAGTGTTATCTACTCTAGAAACTTCTTTCTTCTTTGATCCTTAGCCGCCGACCGTCAAAGCAGTCAGTGGCCATTACGCCTGGTGGCGTCTTGTAGGGCAACAACAAATTGATTCCACTTTGCTCGGTAGGCGGCCATCCTTCGTACAGTGCCCCAACTCTGGTTCATTTTTTGCATTTCAGCCTCCACAGTCCTCCGCCAAGTTGTTTTTGGTCGGCCTCTCTTTCGTTTTCCTTCAGGAGTCCATAGCATAGCTGTTCTTGTGATGGCATCGGGGTCTCTTCTGAGAACATGGCCAACCCAGCTCCAGCGTCTGCCAGCTATGATGGTGTGCATGTCCTCTTGGTTGCTCCGAGTAAGCAGATCTTGGTTGGTGATGATATTCGGCCAAAAGATTCGGAGAATTTTTCTTAGGCATGTTGTGTGAAAAGAGGACAATTTCGACATTTCCTTCTCTGTAACTCTCCAGCTCTCCGCGCCACAGAGAAGCACAGAAAGCACACAGCTCTGATATAATCCTAATTTTGTGCTTGTGCTGTACTGAGAGGACTTCCAGATGTTGTTTAGAATAAAAAAGGCTGTTCTTGCTTTGTTCATTCTGTTGTTGATGTCTTTGCTTGCTCCGCCGTCTGGTGTTACTATGCATCCCAGGTATGTGAAGGCATCTGTCTGTTCCAGTTGCTGATTCCTTACTGATATGGGCTCAGGGTTGCTCACATTGAGCGTCATGACCTCTGTCTTCTTTAGGTTGATGTTCAAGCCCACCTGCTGGCTATACTTATTAAGTCTATCCGTTTTTTCCTGGATGTGTTGATGTGAATGTGCTAGCAGTGCAATGTCATCTGCATATTCCAGATCTTCCAATGTAGAAAATGTAGTCCATCTTATTCCTCTTGGATTGCTCTCTGTTGTCTGGCGCATCACCCAGTCTATGACTGTTAAAAATAGAGTGGTTGATAAGGGGCATCCCTGTCGTACTCCTGTCTTCACTTCAAAGGTTAGGTTGCTCTGCCCAATGCTGCACGTAAAGTTGGCATAAAGGCTTTTTATGATTGACACTATGCAGCTTGGAATTCCATAAGCCCTCAGTATTTTCCATAAACTGTCCCTATGTATACTGTCAAAAGCCTTTTCAAAATCAACGAAATTAATGTACAACATTCTGAGCACTGCTCTATAATGTTCTTGAGGGTAAATATATGATCTACACATCTTCTGTTCTTTCTAAATCCTGCTTGTTCTTTCCTCAGTTTGTGGTCTACTGCTTTTGAGATTCTCTGTATAATTATCCTGCCTAGTATTTTGCTGGGAACTGAGAGAAGAGTTATTCCTCTCCTATTATTGCAGTCTGCAAGATCTCCCTTCTTGGGCAATTTGACAATTATTCCTTTTTTCCACTCTGTTGGTGTTGTCCCTGTTTTCCAGACTTGTGCAAATAGTGGTTCTAATAGTTCTGGTGCTAGCTCTGGGTCTGTCTTAAATAGCTCTGCATTTAAGTTATCATGACCAGGAGCTTTTCCATTCTTTAACCCTTTGATTGCTGTGATGATTTCTTCTTTTCGTGGAATGTCTGTATTTACATCTAGATCATTTTCAGCCTCAGGAACATTCAATTGTGTCTCTGGTGGTTCCTTATTCAGAGTTTCTCTGAAATGCTCTGCCCATCTTGTTTCCTGTCCCTCTACTGTTGTGATGAGATTTCCTTGCTTATCTCTTGCTTATCTGTAATATTGTTTGCACCTCGTTTTCCACTGATGATTTTAGTTATTTTGTATACTGTGCTTTGTTCATTTCTCAGTGCTGCCTCTTCTGCCTGTCTTGCAAGGTCATCCAGAAATGTCCTTTTGTTAGCACGGGTTTGACGTTTAACTTCTTTGTCCAGCTGACTGTACTTTTTACTATATATTGCCTTTAATCTGGGAGACTTAGCTTCTGTTTTCTTTCTTTTCATTTCCTATCTCTTCGCTATAGTGTTTAGCGTAGCTGGTGTTATCTAGTCTTGGCTCTTTCTTTCCTGGAATCACAAGCATGACTTGCTGCTTTCCTTGTATATTGTTGAGGTGGTGTTGAATCTCTGGTCAACATCATCGGTAACTCTAGAAACACCTCTGGGATAAAGTTAGGCTCGTAGACAATGCAAGATAGTTTTTTTTTATTGAGAAAATGTATCGAGGACTAAAAATGGAAAGCAGCTGCTACTAATTGGGAAATAACGGAGGAGGGAGAGGGAACTAGAGCAAAGTTAGATCACCGCTACTATCAACTGAAGACAATAGAATTAAATACATTATCACGGGATTTACTTCCCCTTTGCTCTGCAGTGATGGTTTAGTTATGGCCAAAGCCTAGAGTATCTAATGTGAGTCTTCAAAGGTATCTACCTTCGCACAAGATTACTCTTGGCAAAGATGCTAATAGAAGGATGATGATGCTTCTACCTTGAGGGAGTTTTCAAAAGATATTCAGAAATCAAGAACAATGCTGAATGTGTCATATCACAGTTAACTTATTATCTGCCCGACAACTTTTGTGAAGAGATAAATTGTATGATTTAGCGCGTTCAAGCCCCCAACTGATTTAATTCAGTGAAATCTTAATTTAGTAGCTCTGTTTTAAGTGTATTTAAGGTGACTGAGACATACGGGTGCAGTAAACTCAAAAGGATTAAATTAACTATAAATATATTGTTTGTATATATAGAATTAAATAAATAGAGCAAGGTAAGATCCCCGCAACAATCAACTGAAGACAATAGAATTAAATAAACAGAGCAAGGTTAGATCACCGAAACTATCAACTGGAGACACTAGATTGAAATAAAAATTTAAATAGATAAATTTCCCCCCCCCCCCCCCAAAAAAAAAAAACCCATTGATCTGTAATGTCAGGACACACATATATGAAACGTGGTGAAATTACACGAACGTATAACTCTAACGCTTGTTTTATATTTACAAATATAAAACAGAAGATATTTATACAGGTAAAAATGTCCGCTAACAATTGGTAAACATTCAACAGGGATGAAGCCTTGTAACAACTAAATGCAAATTAAAGGACTTAAGACAATTCATTCATCATTTTTAAAATCCACAAGGAGGATATATCTTCCTGTCACGTGCCATCAGCTCAGGGTCTGTCCATGTGTTCTTTATCGTCTTCATGTCTGTCTCCAGTTTTCTTCTCCATGTGTTTTTTGGTCTTCCTCTACCTCTCTTACCCTGGGGATTCCAGAATTCCCTAGTGTGTGACCTATCTTTCTCCAATGTCTTTTTATTATCTTTTGTTCGAGACAATTGTAAGACAATTAATACTACATTGCCATAATTATAATAGAAAATCATATTTTTGGTTAAAATGTACTTACTTACTTACTTACTTAGTCGCTCCTCTTCTACTTTGAGATGTAGAGATTTGCCAGAGAGAGCGCCATATTATCCTATCGGTTGTCTTCCTCGTGGCCTGGTTCCAATCTAGTCCTCGGTCCTTCAGAGATTGTCTAATGTTGTCCTCTCAGTGAACTCTGGGTCGTCCTGGAGGTTTGGATCCCTGGCTCTTGGTTACCCACATTTGTTGAAGTAGTCGATCTTCTGCCATTCTGCAGGCATGGCTAAACCATCGTACTTGGGGCTGTTCCACTTGGATCTGCAGGGGTTTGGTTTTGAGGCCATGGCGTATCGTCTGGTTGCCGTCCACGTCTCTTCTTGTTACTTCAACCACATTTCTCAGATAACTCATTCCTGAGGTTTGGAGCTGGCTTTAGTGGGTTGTAATTGCCCATGACTCGCATCCACAAGTCAAGAACTGGAACATAGTTGGAGCGGTATACAGCAATCTTCGTCGTCTTCCCAATTTATCGTTTGCGTTTTTTTAATGCAGGCCAGTAAGTACCATTCCTGGAGAAACTATACAGAGATACCAACAGCCATAAACCGACCATTGCTTTCTGTGAACGTATTCAAGTTGGCGTCTAAGGGTGAACGAAGGAAAAAGAAGAAAAAGAAAATAATTTGTAGTATGGGGAAAATAGATTTCATTTTTAATATGTAATGTTTATATGTCTCAACCGCTGAGAGTAGATGCTACTCTTTCCTGAGCAAACAGTGTCATGTTGCAAGTAATCATGTGACTTCATAAACTAGTTGGTGTAAAACTAATTGTTTAAAATCGGATGTAACTTTGTTTTTACCTTGAGGTATTTGCCTTCCTGTGACGATGCACGCATTTTCAACCATAAATACATATCTTTCTGTTATATTAGAACGCAATAGCGTGTTTGTTCGCACCTCATTCATCTCAATTTTTATTCGTGACATTGGTTGTGCAATAATTTTTCGAAATATGTTAGTTGACTTCGTATAATGTAGTGAGAGAGGATAATTACATCAATATCACACGTGATACATTTACATACCTAGGATGCATAGTAAGCTTTTGACAGTATACATAGGGACAGTCTATGGATAATACTGAGGGCTTATGGAATTCCAAGCTGCATAGTGTAAATCATAAAAAGCCTCTATGCCAACTTTACGTGTAGCGTACAGGAGTACGACAGGGATGCCCCTTATCAACCACTCTATTTTTAACAGTAATAGACTGGGTGATGCGACAGACAACAGAGGGCAATCCAAGAGGAATAAGATGGATTACGTTTTCTACATTGGAAGATCTGGAATATGCAGATGACACTGCACTACTAGCACATTCCCATCAACACATCCAGAAAAAAACGGATAGACTTAATAAGTATAGTCAGCAGGTGGGCCTGAACATCAATCTAAAGAAGACAGAGGTCATGACACTCAATGTGAGCAGCCCCGAACCCATAACAGTAAGGAATCAACAACTGGAACAGACAGACACCTTCACATACCTAGGATGCAAAGTAACACCAGACGGCGGAGCAAGCAAAGATATCAACAACAGAATGAACAAAGCAAGAACAGCCTTTTTTATTCTAAACAACATCTGGAAGTCCTCTCAGTACAGCACAAGCACAAAATTAAGATTGTATCAGAGCTGTGTGCTTTCTGTGCTTCTCTATGGCGCGGAATGCTGGAGAGTGACAGGGAAGGAAATGTCTAAATTGTCCTCTTTCCACACAACCTGCCTAAGAAAAATTCTCCTAATCTTTTGGCCGAATATCATCACCAACCAAGATCTGCATACTCGGAGCAAGCAAGAGGACATGCACACCATCATAGTTGGCAGACACTGGAGCTGGGTTAGCCATGTCCTCAGAAGAGACCCCGATGCCATCATAAGAACAGCTATGCTATGGACCCCTGAAGGAAAACGAAAGAGAGGCCGACCAAAAACAACTTGGCGGAGGACTGTGGAGACAGAGATGCAAAAAATGAACCAGAGTTGGGGCACTGCACGAAGGATGGCCACCGACCGAGCAAAGTGGAAGCAGTTTGTTGCTGCCCTACAAGACGCCACCAGGCGTGATGGCCACTTTGACAGTCAGCGGCTAAGGATCAAAGGAGAAGAAGACACATGATACAAGTTCATGAATATGTCTAAACCTTTTATCCTTCCCCTCGTGTTTCCGTATAGCTCCTAACGATGGAGCATGGAGCCGACACTGTAGAAGGTTTTAGAGAGCCTGCGCTAAACTCATTCGCTCCTTGAGGAGCATGGCGTCAATAGTGCAAGCATAATTCTCTAAGAATCCTTCACCATGCGCATGCATGTCGTCTACAATGGTGGTTTCTATAGCAATAGTTTTACATGAAGGTTGCCAGCTCATTAAAACATCTTATTGGTATTTTTAGCTAATTAAAAATAGCAACAGTTGTCTTGCGTAGGAGTCCTTTGTATATGCTATTTAAGGTCAAAAGCTGTATTTGATTTATCCGAGAATGTCATCCAAACAGACACATATTTTTAACCTTATTACACGAGCTCGGAGGGCCCGTTACCGTGAACACTACGCACATACTTATGAGGCAGCGCTCGCCTTTAAACGTTTATGTTTTTGATAAACATCTCAAAATTAGAACATTCTGTATCAAAGGCAGTCCTTGTTCTGGAATCCGCAGGGTAAGAGAGGTAGAAGGAGACCAAGGAACACATGGAGAAGAGAACTGGTGACAGACATGATAGGGGATGAAGAAGACGTGGAAAAACCTTGAGCAGATGGCACGTGACATGAAACAAGTTTGTTAAAGGACTATTCTGCTTGTGAAGCTGAAGGATAATGGTGATGATAACAGGGGTTTGTGTATAGACCTACATGCAAGGGCGCTCGAGCGGTGCGGGCGCACAAGGCACTGTCAGAAGGGGAGCACATTCAGTTTTAAAAAAAAAAACAGTTAAAATTTTGAAAGAACATGAAAGATTCAACAGAAAATTCCAAAGTGAAAAAAAAAAAAAAAAAGAATTTGCTAACATGAAACTAATCGATTGAATAATTGCCCAGAAATGAATTAATTTTCGTGTACGCGCACTTTAATAACAGATTTCATAATAATGTTCTTTCCGGAGAATATATCTATATGTCTGTACTCCTTCCAGCTGTTATTCTACATGGGTAAGGGAAACATTACCTGCCATAAAATTTTAAAAACATTATGAGAATTAGGTTTTTTTTTTTAAAACCAAATGCAACAATGACATGCCGGCAGAAATTATAGTGTAATCCAACTATGTAATATGAAAGTGAGTCTCGTAAGAGTACACTACAGTATTGCACGGGGGGTGCGGCAACACGGGATTTCACACCACCCTGAAAAATCCCTATTGCCAGCTCTGTTATATGTATGCTTTTTTTTAAATTTAGCTTCGTTTTAGCGATGCACGCTTTGTTCAAACTAGACACGAGGTCCGTAGGTTATATTACGACGCATGTCCAGAAGTAATGTACCGTGTGGTATGGTTAATTATCATTAATTATTAGTGATTTGAATATATGTGGGCTACGTTTCAAATCCACCTGCAGCACGTGTTTATCACCAACTTCACCCTAAATCCTTCAAGCATCGCCCGTTTGCGACAGTGGTTAATGAGACTTGTGTCAAACGGTCTGTCTTGTGTCATGTAGCTTTAGGGGCGCGTCAGCGTTCAACGCCTCGCCAGAGAATGGAGGAGTGAGGCTCCTGAAGTAATTAATGTGAGAGAGAAGACGGCTGCAGACACAACAGTGAAACTGCTACATGTACCTCCCATCCCTCGTGTCCGTGTGGAGAGAATGAATAGGGGGGTCAATGAGGGCAACCGTTTCTTTTTTTTTAAATTTTTTTTAAATCTTCGAAACTGCATCTTCTAATTATGTATGTGTACGTGTGTGTGTGAGTCTGTGTGTACATGTATGTGTTTTTATGTTTGTGGGTGCATGTATGCATATGTGTGTGTGTGAATGTGTATATGTGTTATATATACACAACCACATTTATATATACATATACATGCACATGTACGTGCGTATATGGATGTTCATATATGGCTGTGCGTTTACGGATGTGCGTATATGTATGTGCGTATATGTATGTGCGTATATGTACGTGCGTATATGTATGTGTGTATATGTACGTGCCTATATGTATGTGCGTATATGAATGCTTGTGTACATGTATACTTGTGTATATGTAGCTGTATGTGATATATGTATTATATGTGTATGTATATATAAGTGTGTATGTATGTGTGTATATGTATGTATATATATATGTATGTATATATATGTATGTATATATATATGTATGTATATATATGTGTTTGTATGTATGCATGTGGTAGTCATCTATCATAACATTTTTGTCTGTGGTAAATATTTAGAGATCCTTTCAAATCTTGCCCTGGTAACTTGTGTCCTGAATGTGTACTTTAGATTCTTTGGGTGCCTTCCTTGTGTGAGCGCCACATAAAGTTGAACATAAGCGAAGTCTGCCCCTTAGAGTGTAAAGGAATTAATAGGCTGACAAACTTGTCCGACGATGAGATCGCTTCATGTTGGAGTGCTCTCTGCAGTGACCTGTCATCGAAGCATCATTTTTGGTGATGCGTAGATGGCAGGGAAGATAATGTGATTCGCTTGCATAGCTAGGCGGGGTTGTCGCACGGAAGGTCCTGGGTTCGAGTCCTGGGTAATCCACTCACGTCTGTTGTTTTTCTGCTGTCTAGTTTTCTACTTCTTTATTTCTTACGAGTGCCTGAAAACATACCTTTATGTTTGTCTAATATTTATTTACTGTTTACAGGCCTCGGGTTTCCTTTCCTTATGTGTTATCACTGCAGTTTCCTATTGTGTACATACGTACATAATGCATTCATATCGCCATCGTCGCCATTGTGTTCAATTTAGCTTCCACGGTACAATGCGCTGTTTTTCCGTACTTTCCCGAAAATGCACCATGAAAAGATGGCAACGCAAGTATGTGCTTTGTTAAATGTTTAACTAAATATGCGTGTGAGTGTTTATATGTGTGCATGTAAGCATATATGCATATGTATCATGTGGTAGGCGTGTGTATAAATATATGTTAAGTATCTTTGTATGCACGTATGATATGTGTATAATCTTTGGTGTATATGCTTGTATGATATGTGTACAATCTTTGGTGTATATGCTTGTATGATATGTGTACAATCTTTGGTGTATATGCTTGTATGATATGTGTACAATCTTTGGTGTATGTGCTTGTATGATATGTGTACAATCTTTGGTGTATGTGCTTTTATGATATGTGTACAATCTTTGGTGTATATGCTTGTATGATATGTGTACAATCTTTGGTGTATATGCTTGTATGATATGTCTACAATCTTTGGTGTATATGCTTGTATGATATGTGTACAATCTTTGGTGTATATGCTTGTATGATATGTGTACAATCTTTAGTGTATATGATTGTATGATATGTGTACAAATTTGGTGTATATGCTTGTATGATATGTGTACAATCTTTGGTGTATATGCTTGTATGATATGTGTACAATCTTTGGTGTATATGTTTGTATGATATGTGTACAATCTTTGGTGTATATGCTTGTATGATATGTGTACAATCTTTGGTGTATATGCTTGTATGCAATCAGCATCATTTACCTGTTCGGTCGTTATGGATCATGGAACCGCCAAGGATTCACATGCTCATGCAGCTGTGGTTTCTGTGACAGTTTGTTTTACAAAATGAGGTTCCTAGCCCTATGTACAACCTCATATTGGTATTAGCTTTGTACAGCGGGTGGAGTGGCTAAGAGGTTTAGCGTCCGCCTCCAATTATAAAGGTACCGGGTTCGATTGCTAGTAGAGGGAATATAATGTATGGAAATTATTTTGTTCAGAACCATGGTCCTAATGATGTCAAACTCCCCTCTGGTCTTCTGGGTAGTGAGATCGGATGGCTAACCTTTTCGGATAAGGGCGAAAAAATGGGAAGTCTCGTGTGCAAGTTAAAAATCTCACAGCAATTGGAAATCGTAAAGAGTAGGCCACACGACTCCGCCCTTGTAAAATTAAAAAAATTAGAAACCTACCCACCACAGAAATATTTATAGAAAGTGTGATTCCTATATACACACATTGGGATTCTCGCCTCTGATTCCGGAGTTCGTGCGCTGTGCTGAGATCTTCCTTGTGTGATCTGAGGGAGGAGATCGGAGCACGGATGGAGTTTTCCGTGTACAGTGAAGATAGTCCTTAAAACCAAACCAAACCAACCTAGCCTGGTACGACATGCCTAAGGTGGAGTAGTCCTTGCCTTTATTTGTCTCTTCAGAGACCCTAGGAAACTACTCGGTCCCTTGAATGTAATAAATGGATGAAATTACTGTCATATTTTATTAGCGCAAATGTCACATATTTTATAAATACGTGAGCATGGTATGTGATATGAATAATTCACAAACTAAAACACTTCACAGCAACAGATTTTTCAACCCAGAAGTTTATCGTGTTTAGGGGTGTATGCGGCAATGAAAGAGCTGATAGACTAGCTTCAATAGCACCTATAGTAGGTGCATTGGACAAGGAATATATGCTGAGGACAATTAATGATCGCCTATTAGAGAATGACACTGCAATCGATGAATCATCAATGCTAAGATTGCAGGAGTTTAGCATTTGGCGTAAGAATGGCAAAAATTGACTTATGAGAGGATGCATCCGGCGTATATACAAGCAGCGCGCAACAGGAACATTAGCATTCATAACCTTCGACGTTTTCTGAGGGAGACTGAGCACCTGTGGGTTTTCCCGGAGTGCAGTGATGTCAATTCTGAACAACAATACCATTAGCACGAGGATGGTACACTGGCATACCAAAGAACATAGACGTGCTCCAAAACATATGACGTGTTGTAGTTACTAGACTCCTTATTTCTAAGATATATACTTCCATGGACGCAAGTGCGAGGCATGACGGGCCAACGCTGGTTACTTACTTACGCAGCCGTTCCTCTTTTACCCTGTAGTGTAGAGGTTTACTAGAGAGAGCGCCACACTATCGGCAGTCTTCCTCGTTGCCTGGCTTCAGTCTAGTCCTCGGTCCTTCAGAGATTGTCTAATGTTGTCCTTCCAGCGAATTCTGGGTCGTCCTGGAGGGCTGGATCCCTGGCATTTGGTTTCTTCCCAAACCATCGTAATTTTGGATTGTATATATATATAAAAGAGGTTCTGAGTCCAACGTATGCCTTTCTCTCTGTAATGATTGATTCAACTATGAATTTGTCAAAATTAACCTATATAAATTTAAAGATCACTTACTTTAACACTTGTAAATAACTATGACTGGTGATTATGAAAATAATTAGGTTTCTTCACTGAAAAGTCTTTAGGCTTGATGAATCTAGCAAAATAGAGTTTGGTTGTTAAAAATGGGATTTTTTCCCAGATGAGGTGGGATTTTTTAAGGCCACAATCGGCTCCTGTGTCGACCCAGCCCCAATTGCGTACCAGAGCAACTTCTGATAAGGTTAAGGCGGCCGGCGTGATGCTGACCACATCACCCCTAGTGTGCCGACGGTCAAGAAAATATGGGCCTAACACCATATTCCCAATATGCCTCAATGGGCGTGTAACGGGATCCCTTCCTTGTTAAAAATGGGACTTGCCAAAATGCTGAAGTGCCGATGCTGTTTTTCCGTAGATTCGTCCCTGTGGTGAGGGGCACGTTTCCAGATCAGTTTAGAAAGTAACCGCTTCTGATCAGAGCAAGAATCATCAGGTGTCGATCTCAAGCTTCAAACAACAGAATAAAAGTACAGCAAAAGGTCTGTCCGGTCACAACTCAAATAGTCGGGCCGCCTCGTACTGGTACCACAAACGTTAGAGGAAATAAAAGGAACAAATTCTGCTGCTAAATATTTGTTTGCCTGATATTAATCAGGCGCCTTTTCCCGCTGTCCGTCAACCGTTTGTTTTCTCTGATTTGTTTACTCTCCCTGAGCATATACCATATCACTCAGGGCATGTGATGAAAAATCACTAGTATGTCAGTTAATTTAAGGACACATTTATGACTGGACAGCGGCAGTGGTTTGTGCCTGAAGGAACAAATTAAGTTTACATACATTCACAAAATGATAATATACAACTATGCACAGGTTGATGTAATCATCACTCGCTCCCTTCTGCATTCGGAGTCTGGGGTTACCTCTGCTTTTGGTTCTTCAATGAGAACTAACGTGACGCAATCACCATCGCTTGCTGTGGTGGTTCGTGAATGTATACTTTTCACATGCTGAGGTTGCCAGCCTAATATGAATCTTTAACACCACTAGCAAGTATAAACATGTCAAATTCACAGCATAAAATGTATGTTTACATACGTCTGGGGTATTATTTCTATTTCAGAATCCCTCTGTGACTTGTGAGTGGTCCTGTAGAAGTCCGAGTTCCGTTTTAATATTGGCGAGTTTTCTACTGATGTACATAGATGCTCTTAATACGTTTTGTCCGGTCCTATAAATTCAGAATCCCACTCTATTCTTTTCTGTGGCAAGGTCCGAGCTGTCTACGTTGACGATTTCGGTAATGCAATGCTGTATGTCAAACATCTTCTACGTTATATCGTAGGTTCCCAGCCCACGCTTTCACCTGGCGTTTTGTGACAAACTCCCAATCAACGCGAATGTTTATTTGCACCTCAAATGTCAGTCAATACATTCAAAAGTTCATGTTATGACAACTTTTCCTCATGTAATATACTCCATGACTCATGCGTTTGAAAAATTCAAACGGTCGTCGTCCAAATATGGAGTTGTGATATCCGTAAAATGTTGGCAAAGTTTACATATATCTGCTGATCTTTTGTATCACATGACTCGTCGCAACCCGACTACCTGTCTAGACAAATCTTGGTCTATACAATTAAACCCGTATTGCAAGTAGATTCTGCTGTCGAGTCGGAAGTGATTATGCAATCTTAAGCAAACACTTCATGCTCGCATTTATATGGAGTCAATGTGGTGTTATCACGTTTAGTGGTTCAATTAATCTCTCAGGAATTGGCGATTGTCTGGCCCAGTCATGCATCGAAACGTGAAATGTGAACAATGAAAGTATGAAAAAAAAGGGTAACAATTCCGAGTAGATGATAGGCAGGAAATGATGTGCGTTAAGTATGCTGAAATAATAGATAATAAAGGCGATGAGAGGAAATTACGAAAAAGCAAACGAGCCGACTTGTCACAACGAGGAAGAAGAAGATTTGTTGTCCGTAGTTCCTGGGTATCAATTATTATTTTCCTTTTCGCTTCTTGTGGAGCTTGGAGCCGCCATGGTAACTGGTCACCTTGCAGGTAGCCTGCATCCTTATACTCTTACAGAGGTGGTTTCTGTAGCGATTTGTTCTACGTGATGAGGGTTCCAGCCTTGTGCACAACCTTATTTTAGTCACCTTTAACGATATACCTGAGAGAGATAGCCGTAATCATATTTCCATCCTGGTATCATCAGAAACCCCCCAGTGGAACTACCAGGGGCAATTAATTTTAATGATTTTTTTTTAATTAGAACAAAACAAATAAAAGAACGAAAAAGAATCGCTAAGGAAGGTCAGACATGGAGGAGATAAAGAAGGCATGGAAATACCTTGAGCTGATGGCACGAGGCAGGAGTATTTGGCATACGTTGGTTGAAGGTCTGTGTTCTTTGGTGAATTGAAAGATGATGCAGGAAGGTCGCTATAATGATTCTGGACATATATACCACGAGAACGCAGGCACACAAAAAAATTAGGGCAGAGGTTGATTTTAAAAATCGGAATAGATTCATTGAATTTCTTTAATAGAAGATTAATCGATTAATTTCGAACAATTTTATAAATTATACCAACTCATTAATGATATTATCCTATTTTTTTAAATCACTAAGGACTTCTTGTTATAAGGCCTTATAGTGTTGCCTTATAACAAGAAGTCCTTGGTGATTTCAAAAAAAAAAAGATTGATTTCGTTTGGAACCAAACCAAACCAATCTTTATTTTTTTTTAAAATCACTAATGACTTCTTGTTATAAGGCAACATTGTCCTGAAAATGTAATGAAAATACTGAAAAGCTACAACCAAACAGCTTATTTATTATTATTGACTATACTTGCTAAATTCGATATCACAAACCTCTAACATAGCAAATGCTGTCGAATTTAAGCGAAAAACATAAACATTGCTAAAAATTAAATAATCGATTAAAATTTGTTTCGTCATTTAAAATATTTAAACATTTTAACCGATTAATTGATTAATTAATTGTTTAATATCCCAACCGCAGAGAGAAAAAGCGACAAGTTTACACTACCCTACCTATTTTGAAAAATACAGTACCTACCTGCGTTCATTGTAACTTTTTAAATTAATGTTTTGCCTCATGCTGGCGAGACGCGCACTGTTTAACCTAGAGACACAGGTTCGTCGGTTATATTAGGGCGCATGTCAAATATATTTTTTTTAAAGTATGTGAACTGATATAACCTTGATCTGCGTTCATGGTACAGAAGGGACTTTGACACGAGATTTTTGAGTTGATTTTGTATTTTTATTTATTGAAGAAGTCATCGAACAGCGAGCTTTGGAGAGTTTCTCCAGAGAATAAGACAATGTGATACACCATCCTCGTATCTTTGATACTATTGTTGTTTTTTTCTTTCTGCCTACCGCGAGCCTTTCAACCATTATCCATATGCATGTATATGTGATTTATATCTGAATCCCTTCTTTCTGTTTTATATACAGTATTTCCTGTTTGTGCATACTTTTTGTACTGTTCTGTAATAACATTTTGTACTGTTTTGTAACAACTTTTTGTACTGTTCTGTAAAACTTTTTGTACTGTTCTGTAATAACTTTTTGTACTGTTCTGTAATAACATTTTGTACTGTTCTGTAATAACATTTTGTACTGTTCTGTAATAACTTTTTGCACTGTTCTGTAATCACATTTTGTACTGTTCTGTACTAACTTTTTGTACTTTTCTGTAATACTTCTTAAGATGGTACTTTGTTACTGTTATGGTCTTGTATAACAATAGGAGTTTACTTGACCACTTTTTTTTTCGTTTGATTTTCAGGGACATGTTTAAAGAAGATGACGCGTCATCGTCTCCAACGTCCGAGACCGTCACCATCACAAACACGCCAGCCATGTCTAAAAACATTAATTCCTTTCTTATGTTTCCATTTTCTAAAAACATTTATTCCTTTCTCTTGTTTCCATTTTCTAAAAACATTTATTCCTTTCTGTTGTTTCCATTTTCTAAAAACATTTATTCCTTTCTCTTTTTTTTCCAGTTTCTCAAATACATTCATTCCTTTTCCATGTTTCCATTTTCCTCCCAAGTATTATTCAGTCCCATCTACTTTTTCCATTTTCATCCAAACATTCAGTCCCATCTACTTTTTCCATTTTCATCCAAACATTCAGTCCCATCTACTTTTTCCATTTTCATCCAAACATTCAGTCCCATCTACTTTTTCCATTTTCACCCAAACATTCAGTCCCATCTACTTTTTCCATTTTCATCCAAACATTCAGTCCCATCTACTTTTTACATTTTCACCCAAACATTCAGTCCCATCTACTTTTTCCATTTTCATCCAAACATTCAGTCCCATCTACTTTTTACATTTTCACCCAAACATTCAGTCCCATCTACTTTTTCCATTTTCATCCAAACATTCAGTCCCATCTACTTTTTACATTTTCACCCAAACATTCAGTCCCATCTACTTTTTACATTTTCACCCAAACATTCAGTCCCATCTACTTTTTACATTTTCACCCAAACATTCAGTCCCATCTACTTTTTACATTTTCACCCAAACATTCAGTCCCATCTACTTTTTCCATTTTCATCCAAACATTCAGTCCCATCTACTTTTTACATTTTCACCCAAACATTCAGTCCCATCTACTTTTTTCCATTTTCATCCAAACATTCAGTCCCATCTACTTTTTACATTTTCACCCAAACATTCAGTCCCATCTACTTTTTACATTTTCACCCAAACATTCAGTCCCATCTACTTTTTCCATTTTCACCCAAACATTCAGTCCCATCTACTTTTTACATTTTCACCCAAACATTCAGTCCCATCTACTTTTTCCATTTTCATCCAAACATTCAGTCCCATCTACTTTTTACATTTTCACCCAAACATTCAGTCCCATCTACTTTTTACATTTTCACCCAAACATTCAGTCCCATCTACTTTTTACATTTTCACCCAAACATTCAGTCCCATCTACTTTTTCCATTTTCATCCAAACATTCAGTCCCATCTACTTTTTACATTTTCACCCAAACATTCAGTCCCATCTACTTTTTACATTTTCACCCAAACATTCAGTCCCATCTACTTTTTACATTTTCATCCAAACATTCAGTCCCATCTACTTTTTACATTTTCATCCAAACATTCAGTCCCATCTACTTTTTCCATTTTCATCCAAACATTCAGTCCCATCTACTTTTTACATTTTCATCCAAACATTCAGTCCCATCTACTTTTTCCATTTTCACCCAAACATTCAGTCCCATCTACTTTTTACATTTTCATCCAAACATTCAGTCCCATCTACTTTCATCGTCTGTCTTTCATCGCCTTTCTTTCATCGTCTGTCTTTCCTCGTCTTACTTTCCTCGTCTTACTTTCATCGTCTTTCTTTCATCGTCTTT
Organism: Oreohelix idahoensis; assembly: GCA_024509875.1. Taxonomy (NCBI): domain Eukaryota; kingdom Metazoa; phylum Mollusca; class Gastropoda; order Stylommatophora; family Oreohelicidae; genus Oreohelix; species Oreohelix idahoensis. The sequence continues at coordinate 165,895 of JAMPIV010003202.1, read as the reverse complement.
CTTTCATCGCCTTTCTTTCATCGTCTTTCTTTCATCGCCTTTCTTTCATCGTCTTTCTTTCATCGCCTTTCTTTCATCGCCTTTCTTTCATCGTCTGTCTTTCCTCGTCTTACTTTCATCGTCTGTCTTTCCTCGTCTTACTTTCATCGTCTTTCTTTCATTGTCTTTCTTTCATCGTCTGTCTTTCCTCGTCTGTCTTTCATCGCCTTTCTTTCATCGTCTTTCTTTCATCGCCTTTCTTTCATCGTCTGTCTTTCATCGCCTTTATTTCATCGTCTGTCTTTCCTCGTCTTACTTTCATCGCCTTTCTGTCATCGTCTTTCTTTCATCGCCTTTCTCATTCTTTTCTTACGACCTTTTTCTTCTTTTCTGTCATTTTTCCGAAATAAATAATGAAAGAATATCCAAGCCTGTTAGTCGTAAATAAACGAACGCATATGTAGGTTTTACTTCATCATTCAGTACTTTCTTTTTCATTTGTGTTCCTTTTTTCCCAATTGTTATTGTTAATCAGAATCGACGCCATTGCACTTCGGGCAAACCCAGAGATGCTCAGTCTCCCGCAGCAAATGTCGAAGGTTATGCAATCCCAAATTAACTATTACTTCCTATTCTTCCCATTCGGTCTTTCATCGCCTTTCTTTCACACAGATCTTTCTTCTTTCTTCTTTCTTCTTTCTTCTTTCTTCTTTCTTCTTTCTTCTTCTCCCTCGTTCGTCCTGAAAAGGACGTTGGTTGCGTTGTATCTGTTTGGGACCTCAAGACGCAGCAATAGAGACCGCAGTCAGCGACTCATAGCTTGACTGCCTGCGTCAGGACCAGCGAACCAGAGCTGGTCAAGACCGCACTCCACCTCCACGTGGTGGTCCTGGAAACAGTCTGCAGCTGTGCAGTCTGGCTGAGCGAGTGTGGATCGCAATGGGAAGGCAAACCCGGTCCTAAAAAATGCCGTGCAGAAGTCGGATGTGTCGACCGAAAGGTGCAGATATCACAGCTTAGGCGTAAACAGACACAACGCAACCACCGTCCTTTTCAGGACGAACGAAGAAGAAGAAGTATCTGTTTACATCGGAGCTGCGATATCTGCGCTTTTCGGCCGACACATCCGACTTCAGCACGGCATTTTTGGGACCGGGTTTGACTTCCCTCTTCGATCCCAACTCTCTCATCCAGACTGAAGTGATGCAGCCTGTTTCCAGGACCACCACTTAGAGGTGGAGTAGGGTCTTGGTCAGCTCTGGTTCGCTGACCCTGACGCAAGCAGTCAAACTATGGGTCGCTGACTGCATTCTCTATTGCTGCATCTTTGGGCCCTCACAGATTTGATTTTGTATCCTCCGTCTGTTTTTCTTTCATTAAGCTTGTCTCTTTTTTCATTCCTATTCTATGTCTATGTGTGTGTGTGTGTGTGTCTGTCAGTATGTATTGTCACGACAGGGTAATTGGTATAGATGATAACTAGATAAACAGGTGTATCAGATGATACAAGGATACAATTGCCAGATAAGAGTTCTGGTCTTAAAAGAAATACCACAGTCTTAGAAATAAGCACTGGTGTATAGTTGTCATAGGTATAGTCAGACTATAAAGTTATCTGGCCCTGATGGTAATAATAAGTATCAGACACTTAGTTGTCTCCTCTCTACAACTATCCTATGATGTATTATGAGACTTTATAATCTAATGTCACTTAATTTTACTTTCAGTGTTGAATAGACTTGCACTATTAGTTCTTGAAACACTGTTCTCAAATTGACTTATGATACTGTCTTTACACAGATACTGACTTTATAACAAATGTTATCTCATTTAGGATTTGTGGTAGTAGTGGTATTAGTGGTAGTAGTAGTAGTAGTCCATATATTATGTCAGTCTTTTTATAGATGACTTATCTGGGTTGACTTCACCGTTCTGGCGATCTGGTTTCGACAGAGGCTGGCGATCCTATGCAATAGGGTTTCCAGACCTGATCTGATGTATACTCTGGGTGATTTTAATGCTTCTCTGGATATCACTCGTATACAAACAGTCTTCTGCCGTGCTGACAGTAATGTATGATTTAACCCTCAATTCAGAAATACATTGATGCCCTGGCAGGCTGCACACTCATGCAGATGGTAAAAGGCTTGATGGTGAGCTCTGTCCTTTCTTCTGTGTCTGAACAATTTTGACGGTGAGTGCCATTCAAACCTTTTCTCTCTGTTTTATACCCCATTGTCTTCTGGGCGAGAAAGCAATGACGTCATATTTTATCCGTTCATCTCAATTCTTGGCAAATCGGTCTGAGTTTAGCTAAGTGTGTTTTTACTCCAACTTCCATTCTATCCTGCTCCTTTAGTATTCATCCGATTCTCTCCATCTTGGTCTTGTTAAAATCGGAAGATTGAGCTCTGTCGTTCTATGAAACTTTCTTCCACTGCAGTTCAATGTATAATTCGCTATAGCTAACGAACATGTGCAAAAGTCTGTATGACTCGCGTGGTTCTGCATTCAACCTCAGTTATCTCGGGTTGTACTGCACATTACATGAAAATATATGTATCTGGACGAAGCTTAGGCTCTCTATTATCTAAACGTGATGGTCTTATTATTTGTAATCCATCCGAATTTTCATAACTCCAATGGAAAGACAAACACATTTGCACACTTGAAGCTTCCATCTTTTGTTACGGATTTTAACCTACTAGACTCGCAGTCTATGGTCCGCGCTGCTCTCATTGGCTGAAACCTTTCCGTTGCGCTGTATCGATTACACTAAGATATTGGGCCCACGAATCTCGCGACATGTATGTCCGTCTGTATGTATTCCGCCTGTTCGTTCCTCCCTTGCTCCCTCTCTCTTTCTCTCTCATATATATATATATATATATATATATATATATATATATATATATATAACATATATATACACATCTGTCTGTCTCTCTTTCTCTCATATATATATATATATATATATATATATATATATATATATATATATATATATATACACATCTGTATGTACCTATACTGGCCTGCGTGCCCAATTCTCAACCTCAACAGTTCGTTCGTTCGTTCTCTTATACATCTATCTGTCTCTCTGTCTGTCACTGTCTGTCTCTCTCTCTGTCTCTCTCTCCTCACTCTCGTTACTTATTTCTTAAACATTCTCCGTCCATCCGTACTTACAACGATAACCTCATTTACCCCGTACAGGTAAGGAAGTTGACGCAAACGCCGACGTTGAGGCGTTGTTGCACGAGTATAAACATCTTCAGTCCATGGACAAGGATGAGGCGAAGGTCACCGAGAAGACTGGCTTTCTTGACATTGTCAGGTAAGACTGCATGTTTCCCAGGGACTGTTTGGCTATCGGGCAATCTGGCAGATCCCGAGGGCCCAAATCAGTAGGGTTTCCTTTCTCCCCTAGCCTGAATCTAGCTTAATCAAGTGTCGTAAATAATGCCTTATTGTCCAGTGTCAAGATTATCATCAGTCCGCCACTGCTGCTTTCTTTTAACTTTCTTGGCTTTCTGGATACCGTCAAGTAAGATGCTGGCTTGCCTCTATACTTTCTTTGATTCCTAGATGTCTGTATTTTTTTCTTCATTCCATCTTTCATCAGCATCGTTCAATTGGCGAAACAGCTAGAACGCTTGCCTCTCAACGGCGAAGTTACGGGATCCGAAATCGGGATACGATACGCTCTATTCCACACAGCTGTAAATGTGTACTTGACTTTGCTCTTGAGTTAGGAAATGCAAAGGCAGCGAGAAAATGAACTGGTCACTCCACCTCGTATAGCTGGACCTAGTATAGTGAAGTCTCTAACACTTCCCTTTCTTACGGCAGTATGTGATATGGAACTACCTTTACCATTTTTTATTTCTCTTCAGTCCAGCGAACCAAACTAAGTCGGAATCATTCTCACTGCAGCTGAAGAAGGCTCTGAAACATGGAAAAGAACTAAAAAGAAGCAAGACCTTACAGACTTTCTTTCATACAAGGATTATTGAGAAGAATAAAAGAATTGAAGTGATACAAAAAGGATAATCAAAGTGAAACTGATGACAAGAGCCAGCGAGGTGCCAGTGGAACAAGATATGAGAATAAGGCACTGGTGATGGATAGGACACACGTTAAGAAAACCTTCCAAATTAAATGAAAGCTCCTCTTGCTTTGAGTATTCTTAATTTGATATCACTGTCTATCCCTCTAAATGTGTCTATAATACTGTTAAAAGGTAAAGGAAGGCAAAGGATCCCGTTACACGCCGATTGAGGCATATTGGGAATACGGTGTTAGGCCCATGTCTTCTTGACCATCGGCACACTAGGGGTGATGTGGTCAGCATCACGCCGGCCGCCTTAACCTTCCCAGAGTTATTCTGGTACCCAATTCATGAGGCTGGGTCGACCCTGGAGACGTTTGCGGTTAAAAAAAATCCCACCTCAACTGGGGATCGAACCATGGACCACCAAGCTAGGAAGCTAATACTGTCAAGATATATGTATAATTATACATCTTGTGGGCATTTTTCTTCAAGTGTCATTTTCTTCTTCTTTGATCCATAGCCGTCGAATGTCAAAGAAGTCAGTGGCCATCACGCCTAGTGGCGTCTTGCAGGGCAGCAACAAACTGCTTCCGCTTCGCTCGGTCGGCAGCCATCCTTCGTGCAGTGCCCCAGCTTTGGTTCATTCTTTGCATCACAGCCTCCACAGTTCTCCACCACGTTTTTCTTTTTGGTCAACCTCTCTTTCGCTTTCCTTAAGGAGTCCATAGCATAGCTGTTCTTGTAATGGCTTCAGGGTCTCTTCTGAGGACGTGGCCAACCCAACTCCAGCTTCTGCCAGCTATGATGGTGGGCATGTCCCCTTCTTCAAGTGTAATCTTGGTATTATCTGCTGTATTTATTATCATAATCCATAAATGGCTTAATTATACTATTTCTTTTTTTTTCCATCTTCACCATTAACTTTCCATCACGGTATTCATTCTAACGACCAAGGTTTGACCATTTCAGAGGTCAGCAGTCAGATCCGTCATTATCTACAACCCGTCCTGAGATAAGCTCCAGCCTGTCCTCAGAACATCCACCCTCGCCAGACACCGGACACGGTGAAATAGGGCATTTCGAGCAGGAAGCTGTGGAAGACAGCGCTCAGCAGGCAGACGAAATGACGGCATACGTAAATATGTTTCTGCAAGATAACATACAACTAGATGACATCTTAGGCACGCCATCAGAAGAACAAACAGACAGCAACACTGTCGATGAGGTATCAGAAAAACTCAAGCAGCAAGGACTGAGAAAACGAAAGTCACCGAGAAGGGTAAGATTGTTAAATAAAGTACTTATAAAGCTCATCTTATAATTGCTTATACCCCACCACCATCATGAACACTCTGCGCTAATTTAAAAATTGAAATGTTACAGCTGTCACAGCTATACCTGCAGTCATTCATTAAAACATTTAATGACCTTGCTATACAACTTCAGTCTCTCTGTTCAGCACCAACATTTAACATTTAATGACCTTGCTATACAACTTCGGTCTCTCTGTTCAGCACCAACATTTAACATTTAATGACCTTGCTATACAACTTCGGTCTCTCTGTTCAGCACCAACATTTAACATTCTACCTTTTATCCAGGAGATTGCAAAGCAAGGGCTGCCTTGTAATGTTATCAGCAGGTTTCTTTAATAAATGTTGATCTCATCAAATTGGCGCAAAGAGTCAAGCAGTCTCGTAGATTACAAATGAGTTTAGCTCGTCAAAAGAGCGTCCAGCAATCTCGTAGATTAAAAATGAAATGATCTCGTCAAAAGAGCGTCCATCAGTTTCGTAGATTACAAATGAGATGATCTCGTCAAAACAGCGTCCATCAATCTCGTAGATTACAAATGAAATGATCTTGTCAAAGTGGCGCAGATTGTTGATCAATCTCGTAGATTACAAACGAGTTGATCTCGTCAAAGTGGCGCAGAGTGTCCATAAATCTAGTAGATTACAAACGAGTTGATCTCGTCAAAGTGGCGCAGAGCGTCCAGCAATCTCGTAGATTCCTAATGAGTTGATCTCATCAAAGTAGCGCACAGCGTCCAATAATTTCACAGATTACAAATAAGTTAATCTCATAAACGTGACGCAGAGTACAAAATTTTCACCTGTATAATAAATGCAACCACAATGGCAACTGGCAGGTCACTTCCTGTTGACCTCAACTAGTCTGTTTTGACCGGAATTAAAGTGCTGTACCAGGTAGAAATGCTGGTCTCCGTACCACGGACATTGTTAGCACCTGAAGTGTCTCAACGTGTTGTTTCTGTTTCTGAAACGTCACGCATGTCCCAGCTTGCACCGCGACTAATGTTGAACTGGTGCTAGAGGGGTAATTTGATATCATGAAAATAGCAGAGTGACCGTCAAGTCAAAAGAAGGTGAAGACAAATTAAATGTGAAGATGGGAGAAGAATGAAGCACAGAAAAAAAAAATAAAAGTAGAATAAGTGTCGTAGATTTTTTTATAGGTGATTAAGATAGATGCTGGTCCCGTCTGAATAGAACTGGAGAAGGTTGTAACTCAGTGAGAGATAAGGTAAAGTAATAGATTTCACGAGTGAAATGGTGAAAAAGCAGAGTCTGTCCCTGGATTGAGAAAATACTCTAGTCTAGCCTATCTTACGACTGAAAGTTTGTCTATCAGACAGTTTACCTTTATATATATATTAACATATATACTATAACCACTCACGTACACACACACACACACACACACACACAGATAAGTGACGACAACTTGACGCACAAACGTGAGAACTATATTAATGGCGTAGGGATATTAGGACGAGCTGACACCGCGGAAATTACGTTTTATGTTAAGTTTATTTATCATAAAGAAAACTTCACAACATCTAATATCAAATAGCAATAGAATATAAGTTTAGGTTACAGAATTAATAAAGAAATAAACTCTTACGTGCAATTCCCTCTATTGAGACAAGATCCCGTTAGAAGAAGTTATTAACCCCCAAATAGGTTAAAAGATTAGTACTATGGTATAGAATTTGACTATACTGTAAAGAACAGTTTCTAATTAATCTCTCCTGAAAATAACAGTATTAGCAAACAAAAGAAAGGCAAAAACAAAGTGAGTACATTGATTATACAGTAAAAGAATTATTCATTCCTTCTTTCTCTCACTTCAGACAACTGTGGCCACGTACATTCACTCTTACCTAATTGTTGATTAACAACGTCTGGAACATATCTTCGTGGTATGAGCAGCAAATCCAGTGTTGGGTTATTTTGGCAAAATAAGCCCCAGTTCCTCAAATACTGAGTACTCCTCTTATTCGGGGAACGCTTATTTCGTTACTGTTTCTAGGATTCTGTCTAGGTCACATCAATTAGTCCAGGTAGGAAAATAATAGTGTTCACAGTGTCATTAGCTTGAAATTCCAATTAATTAGAGATAATGTCAGGTATGTAACTCTCTCGGGATACCACCAAAAAAAAAAAAAAAACTCGTCACACCGCAATGGTTAATAGTCGGGAAATGTTAATGTTTGTTAATTTAGCCACTGTGGGCTGAATGTATATGAAAATGTAAACAGAAATCTGGATATCTATAGGTCCAGTTACACTTGATTCTTATAGTCTTTTGTTGGTACTCTCTCTCTTTCTGGATGAAACAAGAGGCCAAACAGGTCAACCTTGAAGACCCGATATTTATATATAAGAATGGTGTTTTGTACTGTTGGACTTAGATCAGTTATTCTCAGATTCAGGTTAAGGCCGCTGGTAGGTTTAGGTTTGTGACCCGTACTAGATTTTAGGAGGAAAATACAAACATTTAACCACAATAAAATATTCTATCCAAACTCGCGCAACGGTATAATTTATTATTAATCCACTCGGCTATAAGATTTGATTAGAAAACACAAGTGTAACGCTTATCTTATCGTTCTTATTAACCCGTGAAATAAATTCTAGTCAATTACACAAATTTACACATGATGGATAGAAGATAAATATATATTTCGTCGGTCTTACATTGCCTGGTGCATAAATCCTAGTGAAATATAATGACAAACTGAACAATTAAATCACTCAAAATTCTAGTAGATATAGTTACCGTCACACAGAAAAAAGAAACAATCTCCAATCGAACGTCTTAGTTCTGGTCAGGTTATTTCTTCAAACAAGATTTCTAGTGTTATGAATATGTACTGATTCTTCTACTCACTCATATGTGCTGATTCTTCTACTCACTCATATTCTGAAATCGTGTCACTTTTACCAGGAACTGTCTTATAACGCTGTCAGCTTTTTTTTCTTAATGTGTATCCTCTTAAAAAGCCAGCGTATTATCTCTAGTTCCACTTGTGTTGTCTAGTTCTTTCGATCACTTTAACATTTAATGATCTTGGTATACAACTTGTGTCTCTCTATTCAACACTAAAATTGAATTATCTTGCTATACAACTTCGGTCTCTCATTCAGCACCACCATTTAACATTTAATGATTTTGCTATACAACTTCAATCTCTCTATTCAGCACCATAATTTTAACATATAATGATCTTGCAATACAACTTCAGTCTCACTGTTCAGCACTATAATTTAACAGTTAATGATCTTGCTAAAGAACTTCAGTCTCACTGCTCAGCACTATAATTTAACAGTTAATGATCTTGCTATACAACTTCAGTCACTCTTTTCAGCACTAGACTTTTAACACATTTTAAAATTTAATAATCTTGCAATATAACTTCAGTCTCTCTGTTCAGCACTAGAATTTAACATTGAATGATCTTGCTATACAACTTCAGTCTATCTGTTCAGCACTAGAATTTAACAGTTAATGATCTTTCTATACAACTTCAATCCCTCTATTCAACACCAGCACCTCTTGATGAAAGACTATCTTTCTAGTAGTTACTTTTATTATGTCCATGTTGCAGAGCCATACAATAGCATCGACTTAAATATGTGTTGGAAGATTCTGATTTGTCTGTTAGACTTGATTTCTATTGACTTCCGTGTATTTCCCAAAAGCCTTTCGCCTAAAAACTTCTATTATCATCAGCAGCAAATTTCAGCTCCCCCCAAGAAGCATAAGCCGTCAGCAAACTTATAACAAGTCTTCCTGTCCTGTGCCATCCGCTCAAAGTCTTTCCTTGTCGTCTTCGTTTGTTCTTCAGTTTTCCCCCACCTCTCGTCCTCAGGGGATTCCAGAACAAGGACTGCCTTGTAACACTATCAACATGATTCCTCAACATGTGCCAAACTGCTATTATGCTTACTAAATATTCAAAATGCACTCTGACCTGGGAAGTCGCTATTTCTACCACGTACACAGAAGTGAAGGTTATCAATTCTTTTAAAATACATTATATAATTCAAAAACGGTTTTTCATTCTCTTTCTTTCAAGTGTACATCCCCCTTCCCCCCCTCTCTCTCTCTCTCTCTCTCTCTCTCTCTCTTTCTCTCTCTCTCTCTCTCTCTCTCTCTCTCTCTCTCTCTCTCTCTCTCTCTTACAAAGTAAAAAAACAACTAGTCTCTTTTGCTGGCCCTGGAATATTGCAACAATAAATAACCCAGGTGCATAAAAGTGAATCAGAACGTGAAATTTGCCATGTAGAGACCGTGTGAACAGAAATGTTATGGTTCCTGAGTTACAACAAAACGAGCTTCATAGACCTCCTCGATTCGCTTGCAACATACGTTATTCATCGTCAACCTTTTAATGCGTCTAATCTTGCGGAATGTAGTGGGCTCAATGGTAGAGTTTTTGAATGTAACAACTGAGTTTAGCTTTGAGACGTTCTTATTTATATATATATTTTTAACTTTCTTGATTGGGAGTTTCCAAACTTGTGAGAGTTTCCCGAATGGTGTTCGCTTTCATCTAACATTTCTTTCTGCTCTTGATGCCATAAAGACATGATGCATGATAAGTTCCTAAAAAAATGTTACAGCAGTAGAAGTAGACACAAGAAATGTAGTGGCTGCTTCAGGGTATGATCTACAGAAGCAAATGGGCCTAAAAGGGCAGTTAAGAAGACGGGCTTTCAAATAAGTCGTGAAACTACGGGCAAAGGCATTGTGCTGGCTGTGGAACAACAGAAAGGGGCAATGGAATCAAACATTGAGTTTAAATATTAAATTTTTTTAAAAATTTAACAGACACATCCAATTGGCGGAGTTGGTACAATCAGGAGAAAGGTCATTTTTGAAAATAGCGACCAAGGTGCAGTGGGTTCGATTCCAAGTGCAGGCGGGAAAAACCCAGATGGAGAGTAACTATTTGGAGTCGACTAAAATAAGCTCTCTCTTTACCCCTAAAGTATCAAGGATGTAAAAAGGCCGAAGAAATGTCTGATCGGTAGGAAAACTTCTGACGCTCAGATTCTTTAATGTTGTAATGTTCTGTATAGGTATCAGGTCTCTCAGATTCTTAACTGCATCTTTAAGCCACTAGAAGGTATTAGATACCATTTACGTGATCTGTTAGTTTTCAACTGTGCTAGGAGGACACATGGCATTCAAAAGCAGCAGGAAGATGAGAGAGAGATAGAGAGAGAGAGAGAGAGAGAGAGAGAGAGAGAGAGAGAGAGAGAGAGAGAGAGAGAGAGAGAGAGGAAAAAAGAGGGGAAGAGAGGGAAAGAGAGAAATATTAATTATCACAGCCAATCGAATTATCACTTCCCTTTCAAGGAAAAATGGCCCACTGGCCAACTCGACCACACATCACAACTCAAATTATTTCTTAACGCAGTTTTGACAAATAATTAAGACCAGTCGTTTTTAGTGTTAATTAAAATCAACTACCATTAATGTTAATTAAAATCAACCGCCATTATTATGGGGGGTCAGAGTGGCTAAGAGGTATGGCGTCCGCTTCAAATTATAGAGGTACCGGGTTCGATTACCAGTTCAGGGAGTATAATTTATGGAAATTTTTTTCAGAACCATTGGTCCTAATGCTGTCATACTCCCCCTTGTCTCCTGGGTAGTGAGATCGGATGCCTACCCTTCCCGGATAAGGGCGAAAAAATAGGAGGTCCCGTGTGCAAGTTGCGCACGTTAAAAATCACGGCAGTTGGAAATCGTAAAGAGTAGACCTATCTGGCCGCTGTCCTGGCAAAATTTAAAAATTAGAAACCTACCCACCACAAAAATATTTATAGAATGTGGGATTCCTACATACACACACTGGGATTCTCGTCGGTGCTACAGAGTTTTGGCACTGTGCTGAGATCCTCCTTGTGTGATTTAAGGGAGGAGATCGGAGCACTGATGGAATAATCCGTGTGCAATGAAGATAGCCCTTAAAACCAAACCAAACCAATGAAGATAGTCCTTCAAACCAAACCAATGAAGATAGTCCTTAAAACCAAACCAAACAAAACCAAACCAATGAAGATAGTCCTTAAAACCAAACCAAACCACTGAAGATAGTCCATCAAACCAAACCAATGAAGATAGTCCTTAAAACCAAACCAAACCAATGAAGATAGTCCTTAAAGCCAAACCAAACCAATGAAGATAGTCCTTAAAACCAAACCAAACCAATGAAGATAGTCCTTAAAACCAAACCAAACCAATGAAGATAGTCCATCAAACCAAACCAATGAAGATAGTCCTTAAAACCAAACCAAACCAAACCAATGAAGATAGTCCTTAAAACCAAACCAAACCAATGAAGAAAGTCCCTAAACCCAAACCAAACTAATGAAGATAGTCCTCAAAATCAAACCAAACCAATGAAGATAGTCCTTAAAACCAAACCAATGAAGATAGTCCTTAAAACCAAACCAAACCAAACTAATGAAGATGGTCCTTAAAACCAAACCAAACCAATAAAGAAAGTCCTTAAAACCAAACCAAACCAATGAAGAAAGTCCTTAAAACCAAATCAAACCAATGAAGATAGTCCTTAAAACCAAACCAAACCAAACTAATGAAGATAGTCCTTAAAACCAAACCAAACCAATGAAGAAAGTCCTTAAAACCAAACCAAACCAATGAAGATAGTCCTTAAAACCAAACCAAACCAAACTAATGAAGATAGTCCTTAAAACCAAACCAAACCAATGAAGATAGTCCTTAAAACCAAACCAATGAAGATAGTCCTTAAAACCAAACCAATGAAGATAGTCCTTAAAACCAAACCAATGAAGATAGTCCTTAAAACCAAACCAAACCAATGAAGATAGTCCTTAAAACCAAACCAAACAATTGAAAATAGTCCTTAAAACCAAACCAAACCAAACCAATGAAGATAGTCCTTAAAACCAAACCAAACTAATGAAGATAGTCCTTAAAACCAAACCAAACCAATGAAGATAGTCCTTAAAAACAAACCAATGAAGATAGTCCTTAAAACCAAACCAAACTAATGAAGATAGTCCTTAAAACCAAACCAAACCAAACTAATGAAGATAGTCCTTAAAACCAAACCAAACCAAGAAGATAGTCCTCAAAATCAAACCAAACTAATGAAGATAGTCCTTAAAACCAAACCAAACCAAACTAATAAAGATAGTCCTTAAAACCAAACCAAACCAATGAAGATAGTCCTTAAAACCAAACCAAACCAAACCAATGAAGATAGTCCTTAAAACCAAACCAAACCAATGAAGATAGTCCTTAAAACCAAACCAAACCAATGAAGATAGTCCTTAAAACCAAACCAAACCAATGAAGATAGTCCATCAAACCAAACCAATGAAGATAGTCCTTAAAACCAAACCAAACCAAACCAATGAAGATAGTCCTTAAAACCAAACCAAACCAAACCAATGAAGATAGTCCTTAAAACCAAACCAAAACAATGAAGAAAGTCCTTAAAACCAAACCAAACTAATGAAGATAGTCCTCAAAATCAAACCAAACCAATGAAGATAGTCCTTAAAACCAAACCAATGAAGATAGTCCTTAAAATCAAACCAAACCAAACTAACGAAGATAGTCCTTAAAACCAAACCAAACCAATGAAGAAAGTCCTTAAAACCAAATCAAACCGATGAAGAAAGTCCTTAAAACCAAACCAAACCAATGAAGATAGTCCTCAAAATCAAACCAAACTAATGAAGATAGTCCTTAAAACCAAACCAAACCAATGAAGAAAGTCCTTAAAACCAAACCAATGAAGATAGTCCTTAAAACCAAACCAAACTAATGAAGATAGTCCTTAAAACCAAACCAAACCAATGAAGATAGTCCTTAAAACCAAACCAAACCAAACTAATGAAGATAGTCCTTAAAACCAAACCAAACCAATGAAGATAGTCCTTAAAACCAAACCAAACCAAACTAATGAAGATAGTCCTTCAAACCAAACCAAACCAATGAAGATAGTCCCTAAAACCAAACCAAACCAAACTAATGAAGATAGTCCTTCAAACCAAACCAAACCAATGAAGATAGTCCTTAAAACCAAACCAAACCAAACCAATGAAGATAGTCCTTAAAACCAAACCAAACCAATGGAGATAGTCCTCAAAATCAAACCAAACTAATGAAGATAGTCCTTAAAACCAAACCAAACCAATGAAGAAAGTCCTTAAAACCAAACCAATGAAGATAGTCCTTAAAACCAAACCAAACCAAACTAATGAAGATAGTCCTTAAAACCAAACCAAACCAATGAAGATAGTCCTTAAAACCAAACCAAACCAAACTAATGAAGATAGTCCTTAAAACCAAACCAAACCAATGAAGATAGTCCTTAAAACCAAACCAAACCAAACTAATGAAGATAGTCCTTCAAACCAAACCAAACCAATGAAGATAGTCCTTAAAACCAAACCAAACTAATGAAAATAGTCCTTCAAACCAAACCAAACCAATGAAGATAGTCCTTAAAACCAAACCAAACCAAACTAATGAAGATTGTCCTTAAAACCAAACCAAACCAATGAAGAAAGTCCTTAAAACCAAACCAAACCAATGAAGATAGTCCTTAAAACCAAACCAAACTAATGAAGATAGTCCTTAAAACCAAACCAAACCAAACCAATGAAGATAGTTCTTAAAACCAAACCAAACTAATGAAGATAGTCCTTAAAACCAAACCAAACCAAACCAATGAAGATAGTCCTTAAAACCAAACCAAACTAATGAAGATAGTCCTTAAAACCAAACCAAACCAAACCAATGAAGATAGTCCATCAAACCAAACCAATGAAGATAGTCCTTAAAACCAAACCAAACCAAACTAATGAAGATAGTCCTTCAAACCAAACCAAACCAATGAAGAAAGTCCTTAAAACCAAACCAAACCAATGAAGATAGTCCTTAAAACCAAACCAAACCAAACTAATGAAGATAGTCCTTCAAACCAAACCAAACCAATGAAGATAGTCCTTAAAACCAAACCAAACCAAACTAATGAAGATAGTCCTTAAAACCAAACCAAACCAATGAAGATAGTCCTTAAAACCAAACCAATGAAGATAGTCCTTAAAACCAAACCAAACTAATGAAGATAGTCCTTAAAACCAAACCAAACCAAACTAATGAAGATAGTCCTTAAAACCAAACCAAACTAATGAAGTTAGCCCTCAAAATCAAACCAAACCAATGAAGATAGTCCTTAAAACCAAACCAAACCAAACTAATGAAGATAGTCCTTAAAACCAAACCAAACCAAACTAATGAAGATAGTCCTTAAAACCAAACCAAACCAATGAAGATAGTCCTTAAAACCAAACCAATGAAGATAGTCCTTAAAACCAAACCAAACTAATGAAGATAGTCCTTAAAACCAAACCAAACCAAACTAATGAAGATAGTCCTTAAAACCAAACCAAACTAATGAAGTTAGCCCTCAAAATCAAACCAAACCAATGAAGATAGTCCTTAAAACCAAACCAAACCAAACTAATGAAGATAGTCCTTAAAACCAAACCAAACCAATGAAGATAGTCCTTAAAACCAAACCAAACCAAACTAATGAAGATAGTCCTTAAAACCAAACCAAACTAATGAAGTTAGCCCTCAAAATCAAACCAAACCAATGAAGATAGTCCTTAAAACCAAACCAAACCAAACTAATGAAGATAGTCCTTAAAACCAAACCAAACCAATGAAGATAGTCCTTAAAACCAAACCAAACCACCATTTAATATAAATTAAAATCAACAACTCTTTTTTTTCCTTCTTATGGAGCATGGTGGGCTTGAACAACAATCTAAAGAAGACAGAGGTCATGACGTTCAATGTGAACAACCCTGAGCCCATATCAGTAAGGAATCAGCAACTGGAACAGACAGACACCTTCACATACTTAGGATGCATAGTAACACCAGACGGCGGAGCAAGCAAAGACATCAACAACAGAATGAACAGAGCAAGAACAGCCTTTTTTAGTCTAAACAACATCTCAGTACAGCACAAGCACAAAATTAAGATTATATCAGAGCTGTGTGCTTTCTGTGAGTTTTAATTTTGTTTTAGCCAACAGAAGATGGTGGTCTGATACAACATCTGCTCCTCTACATACTTTCACATCATGCAATGATGACCTAAAGTTCTTGCTTATGCATATGTGATCAATCTGATTCTCAGTTTTGTGGTCTGGTGGTATCCATGTTGCTTTATGTATTCTTTTATGTGGAAATATGCTTCCTCCTATAGCTAGTTGATTTGAAGCATATCATCATCATTAGTTGCCATCTCCACAACGAAGGTTGGCTGTAATAGATCTCCAACGTCTTCTGTCTCTTGTCTTGGTGGTGCACTCTGATAGACTCTTTCCTGTCCATCTCTTGATGTTATCTTCCCACTTATAGCGCTGTCTTCCCCTTGCACGTTTGCCTTCAACTCTCCCTTCTGTTATGGTCTTCTGAAAGGTGTTATGCCTTTTTATGTGGCCAAAGTATTTTAGCTGCCGAACTTTGACCTCCCTCATTAGTTCTCTTTTCATACCTAGATTTTCTAGGACCTCCTTATTTGTTTTCATCTCTTTCCATGAGATACGCCCCATTCTTCTATATATCCACATTTCAAGAGCCTCAATTCTTTCTTCCAAATGCTTATTCATCGTCAATGTTTCTGCACCATACAGAAATGCAGAATATATATAACACTTTATGATTTGAAGCACAGAAGTTTGCTAATAGTTCTTCATTCTCGTTCATCATACCTAATCCCTGCTTTCCCATGATTTCTTCAAAGCCGGTGTTGTCTGTTCCTATTTTCGCATTTAGGTCCCCCATCAGAATTGTGATGTCCTTTCTTTTCTTATTGTCCAAAACACTTTGTAGTCTGGTGTAAAAGTCTTCTTTCACAGATTCTTCTTTATCGTTTGTTCGTGCAATTAAAACTCAAGAAATTTACAACAGCATATAGCTATAGACAACAGTATAATGTGGGATATCTAAGAAATCAGGAAATAAGAGAAAAATTTTCATTCACAATATCCAACAAATACCAAGTACTCGAACAGCTGGAAGATGAAACAGATATGGAAGACCAGTGGCAACAAGTAAAAAATATATGGAACGAGACATGTGAAGAAGTACTGAGAAAAAGAGAACATCAGCACAAAGCATGGATAACAACAGAAACCATTAGTAAGATAGAAGACAGGAAAAACAAGAAAGCAGATTTAAACAGAAGCAAAACCAGAAGCTCCAAAGCCAAGGCTTATGAAGTGTACATAGAAGCAAACAAAGAAGTAAGAAGAAACATCAAAAGAGACAAGATGAAATATATTGATGATTTGGCGAGGGAAGCATAGGAAGCTGCAGTAAAAGGAAATATGAGGGACCTGTTCAACAACACAAAGAAGCTAACAGGGAAATATAAGCAAGCAAATGGCCTCATAAAAGATAAGAATGGAAAATTGTTTAGTAATATACAAGAACAAATGAAGAGATGGACAGAACATTTTGAGGAACTTCTCAATAGACCATCTCCAACTAATCCCCCAGACATCCAGCCAGCAGAAGAGGAGCTACAAATCAGCTATGAACGACCAAGTAGAGAAGAAATAAAGAAAGCCATAAAGCTTCTGAAAGATGGAAAAGCAGCTGGTCCAGATTGCATTCCAGCAGAGGCCATCAAAACAGATATTTATACCTCTACAGAGATATTATACAAACTACTTGGCAAAGTATGGGAGAGAGAGGAAATACCAGCAGAATGGAAGGAAGGTTATCTGGTCAAGTTGCCTAAGAAGGGAAATTTACAAGATTGCACAAATTATAGAGGAATAATGTTACTATCAGTGCCAGCAAAAGTATTAAACAGAATCATCCTGGAGAGATTAAAAGAGTCCATAGACAAGCAACTGAGAGATGAACAAGCAGGTTTTCGACAAAATAGATCCTGTACAGACCAGATAGCCACATTGAGAATAATAGTTGAACAAAGTCTGAAATGGAATTCACCGCTATACATCGGATTCGTGGACTATGAAAAGGCATTTGACAGTGTAGACAGAGAATCACTTTGGAAATTGATGAGGCATTATGGAGTTCCCATGAAGATCATTAACTTAATAAAGAAGACCAATGAAGACATGACATGTAGAGTTCTTCGTGAAGGACAACTTACAGAACCGTTTAGGATTAGAACGGGAGTGAGACAGTGATGCCTCTTGTCTCCATTTCTTTTCTTACTAGCAATAGATTGGGTTATGAAAACATCGACATCACACAACAGAAATGCAATCCAGTGGAGTCTGACTAAACAGCTTGATGATCTGGATTTTGCAGATGACTTGGCTCTTCTGTCCCATAACCATAATCAGATGCAAGAGAAAATGAAAATTCTCGATGAGAAGTCGCAACAAGTTGGCCTGAAAATACACAGGGAAAAGACAAAGATTATGAGAATAATTGCAAGAAATGATAACAAGGTTGAACTTGAAGAAACACCACTAAAAGATGTAGAATCGTACACATATCTTGGAAGTAATATAGACAAAGTTGGAGGGACAGACAGCGATATCACAATAAGAATACAAAAAGCAAGAGGAGCTTTCATTGCATTGGGAAACATATGGAGAACAAGAGAAATCAAGTCCAACACGAAAATAAGAATCTTCAACTCAAATGTAAAGTTAGTCCTATTGTATGGCTCTGAGACATGGAGAACAACAAAAACAACAACCAAAAAGCTACAGACTTTTATAAACGGGTGCTTGCGTAGAAAAGAAGGAATGAAATGGTATAACAAAGTCACAAATGTGGAATTGATGACAAGAACCAGACAAGTGCCAGTGGAACAAGAGTTGAGAAGAAGACGCTGGCGATGGATAGGACACACATTGAGGAAACCTGTTGATAGCATTACAAGGCAGTCCTTGTTCTGGAATCCACAGGGAAAGAGAGGCAGAGGTAGACCAAAAAACACACGGAGAAGAGAGCTGGATACAGAGGTGAAAATGTTGAGGAAAACATGGAAAGAACTTGAGCGGATGGCACAGGACAGGAAGACTTGGCATGTGTTTGTTGAAGGCCTATGCTCCTTGGGGAGCTAAAGGGTATTGACTGATTGATTGTGTGCTTTCTGTGCTTCTTTATGGTGCGGAATGCTGGAGAGTTACAGAGAAGAAAATGACGAAATTGTCCTCTTTTCACACAACATGCCTAAGAAAAATTATCCTAATCTTTTGGCCGAATACCATCACCAACCAAGATCTGCTTACTCGGAGCAAGCAAGAGGACATGCACACCATCACAGCTGGCAGACGCTGGAGCTGGGTTGGCCATGTCCTCAGAAGAGACCCCGATGCCATCACAAGAAAAGCTATGCTATGGACCCCTGAAGGAAAACGAAAGAGAGGCCGACCAAAAACAACTGTGGAGGCTGAGATGCAAAGAATGAACCAGAGTTGGGGCACTGTACAAAGGATGGCCACCGACCGAGCAAAGTGAAATCAATTTGCTGTTGCCCTATAAGACGCCACCAGGCGTGATGGCCACTGACTGCTTTAACGGTCGGCGGCTAAGGCGCAAAGAAGTAGAATGGAGCATGGAACGGCTGCTTCAGCTGGGTCTCTTGCAAGAAGCCTGCGTCAAAGCATGCATGGGCTCTTGCAGAAGTAGTTTCTGTATCAATGTGTTTTATATACTGAGTTATAAGCTTAAAGCACAGCCCCATATTAGTCACTTCGTTAGTTATGCTTGAGGAAGCAGAAGTCCTGTTTTTTGTTTCAATTGTCTCCTTAGAGACCCATGAGAACTGCACGCAGCAACATCAACAATTATTGATGTTAATTAATCAAACATTATTATGGTTGATTAAAACAAATCACTACAGATGCTGACTTTTGTTTAGAAGTTAATTTGTGTGGGAAGGGGTTTTGTTGGGGTCTTTGAAGCGACTTAACAAATGGGAGGATATTTTTTGTCGTTCATTCGACGAACATCGAATTGACACCAGGTTAAGACAACAAACTGATTATCTCTCTTCTAACAAGAGGTGCTCACAACAAGGAAGGCGGCCTATCTGTCTTCTGCCGTCCGTATCCTCTGATGTCCAACCACCAGATAAAAACAAACAAGAGCCGTGATAGATAATCTGCCGTGGATTCACACCGGGTTTGCACCAAAAAACAAAGCTTTAATGGCGCGTCCTAACTACGCTGCACCTTTTTCCTTCGCGCGCATTTATGTGAAATTTCGTTCCCGTTTGATCTCCGCACAACGATCATCAAAGATACCAAAGAATATAGACTTAGGACGTCCTCTGAACTTGGTGAATGAAGTGGAATAATTAATGTCATTTGAAGTGCAGCGACATGTTTCCTTCTTCGCACGGCTATGTTACAAAATCTATGGACCCTGTAAAAATGTCTAAGGTTTATTTCTCTGCAAAATGGCGTGACGGTTTAGCGGCAGCGCTTTCAGAAATGTATCGGTAAAATGAAAAGAAGGAACAATTATAGTTTCATGATTACCATTCCGTCTTTAGAAACTTATAGCATTAACATTTGTGTGAAAATGTCGCTGTTGATTCGGGGGTGCGCGATTCACACAAGTTGTCATAAAACCGGCACTTAGTGTCCCTACGTGTTTGGTGGTTGTTGTTGTTGTTGTTTACCTAGGGCTGCTGAGTTTCTCGCTATTTTTGCAGCCAATACCAAGTTGAAGACTCCTTGGTATTATATACACTTTAGATCTATGGCTTTTCTGCCATTTTGAAACGTGCTGAGTTGAAGTCATGAGCTCCAGTTTCTCCAGCTTGGCTGGCATTTAAAGGATCATCACATCTGGTCCCAAGCTAGGAGTAAGAAGCGCGTGGCATTCTGTGCATTCCCCGGCCACCAAGGGGACTCTCCAAATTTGAAGAGCTAAAATATTGTGCTCTGGTTCTGGGCTCTCCCAAGGAATTGTCAAGTCCTACACAGAGCCACTTCTCAGCCCCCGCTCTCTATCATGGGGTCCATAGTGAGATCCTTCTGCATGCAGCCAACCAGGTAATAAAGGCCAGTTACGTCTGCGGCTCAAGGTGCTCCGCCAAGCTAAGCGTCCAATGCTGGGTCCTCAACATGTTTCACTACAGGGGGAATCCCTGGACGTGTGTAGATGATTTCAAGAGTCCATGGGAGCCGCGCTGGTGTAGTGGTTACCAAACTGCGCTGGCGACCGGGTGACCCAGGATCAAACCCGGGCGAGACCATTTGAAGATTTTCGTCGACCGGTATTTTGACTGGATTAACTCGAGCCCTGGCGAGCTCATTTGAAGAAGTGACGTCGACCAGGGACTGGCGGTTCCTGGGCCGACCCAGCTCTAATGGGTACCTCCGAAATCGGCGAGTATGTGCCTGAATGACGAGGGACATCTGTCTCTGTACAAGAAAAAAAAGGGATACTCACGTAAATATCAGTCTCAGGTTAGACATACTAACCTGAGATTTCGCCTCGAGTAATTGCGGGGGTACGCAAAAAAAAAAAAAAAAAGTCCATGAGGGTATAATTAGCCCCCCAGACAGAGATTCACACCCACATCTTTGCATTATAGCATTGTACTTAGCTGGTGGTCATAAAAGGATGACTCCAGATATACTTCCATGTATCGTGTTTGGGGGTAAAACATCTAGCGTTAATTCAAGTCTACATTGTTTTTTTTTTTTTTTTTTTTGGAACACTTTGAAATATCGATATGAACATGTTATAAGAAACAGTTTAAAAAAAATAATTAATACAGAAAAATATCCTGTTCAAACCTTGATGTGTTATAATTGTGATTTAACGTATCAATAATGATGATCATTGATTGATTATTGATGAAGATGCATCTCGGAGGTGAAAAGTAGAATAGCCCTGGCAAAAGCAGTTGTCCCTAAAATGAAAAATACTTTATGCAACAATTCATCTGTGGAAGTAAGAAAGGGTTCTTCAGTGTTATATAAAGTCAAACACAACGTACGTTAGGTAGTCATGGACAGTTAGTAAACCATTAAGACTTGCACTACAGGCCACAGAGATGTGGTTTGACAGAAGAACGTTAAAAATGCCATAGACAGATAAAAATAGTACAGGTCTGTAACATTTTTTTCCGAAATCCCCGGGGATAACTTTATTTTGGACACCGAATTTTTTCAGTTTTCAGATGCCCCACAAATCGCGTTCCAAAAGTAGCCCGAAACCCAAAGTCAGTAACCCAAATTCGCCCAAGTTGTCCAAAATGTGTTCGAAAAATAGCCCAAAGTAGCACTAATAAACTTTTGATTTTCAGAATATTTCTGTTGTCGGGTGTTCGGAAAGGAAGGTTATAGACTTGTAATGAGGATCCCCTGTAAGAAGTCAGTGAGTAAAGGAAACTTATCTCACACATTGGAAGAAAGCAATCCAATTTGTTTGTGCATGTTATGAAAAGAAAGCTGGAATATATTGTGATAATAGGAAAGATTGAATGATAAAAGAGATAGAAGACGACAAAGAGCGAAGAAACTGGGGCAAATTGACATCATGGCATGGAAAGACGTCAACAACAGAATTGATAAATAGTACTATAGACAGGAAGTTGTAGAGAGGTGTGATCACCTACGCCATCAGGCATAGTCCTTGATGATGATGATGCTTATGATGTATGTTACGAGAGATATGTGTTTTACGTGACGAGATTCCCAGCTCCATGTGTTTTACGTGACGAGATTCCCAGCTCCATGTGTTTTACGTGACGAGATTCCCAGCTCCATGTGTTTTACGTGACGAGATTCCCAGCTCCATGTGTTTTACGTGACGAGATTCCCAGCTCCATGTGTTTTACGTGACGAGATTCCCAGCTCCGTGTGTTTTACGTGACGAGATTCCCAGCTCCATGTGTTTTACGTGACGAGATTCCCAGCTCCATGTGTTTTACGTGACGAGATTCCCAGCTCCATGCACAACCTCATATTAGTCACCTCTTACGACACACCTTAGGGAGCAGGAACAGAAATCCTCGTATATCTCTGTGTCCCACCTCCACCCACCCCCCACCCCACAGTGACCCCGGGAACTAAACGGGGCTCTGGGCGTAGTACTCTGTGAGAAATGGTTCAGAGAACGCGAGAAGGATCTGTTGGTTCTGCTGATTGCCCTCAAAACATTTTGGGTTACAGCATGAAGCGTGACCTTGTGTAATGTCTGAATGTATGTCCTTCTTATTCAACAAACAAACAAACAGTAACGTAACAGATTCACTTTCACTGTCCTTGTCACTTCTTATAGAGCATTGATCCACTGCTGTAGGTGGTCATCCTTGCTGGAAACCTGCACGACTTATCATGTTTTTTGCAGCAGTGGATTCTGTAGCTATTTGTTTAACATGATGAGGTTGCCAGCCTGAAAGTGTGTGGCCCATAACGACATACCTGAAGTCTTATTCTCTCGAGAACTGCACGGAGCAAAATAACATATACCGGTAGGCTAACTTATTATTTTTTTAAAAATTAATAAATAAAAATAATACACAAAATAAAAATACTGTCACTTGAAAAAAAATACTAAAGTTGGAGTGTCATATTTATGACTTCCTCCAAGAAAGGGATTACAAATAAAAATAAGAATAATAATTTTAAAAAAAGACAAAAGTCATCGTTCCACAGACATCAGAAAAGCAAAAAATCGTGTTCTAGGATAGGGCCATGTTCGTCTAGGTTAGTGATCTTTCTAACAGATACATTTCTGGAGCGGTGGTTGATATAGTGTGATAAGAGGTCGTTGATTTGGTGTTATACCGGAGCGTGCACGGAAATGCGTGAAAGACACGCCCATTCGTGACTTGAGGAAATTAACAACCTTTCAGTTTTCCCATTAACAGTGCATATATTTGCATTCGGATGTTTTTTTTCCATTGCTCGTCATATTCCTTTGTTATCTTTTTTAAGTCAGTTGATCCTTTTTTTTTCTGAAGCCTTACATAAAAACCTTACTCCTATAATAAATTTTAGTTTCTTTAATCCTTTCTGTCACATAAATCTCTCTTGTCATCACGTGTATTGGAAATGGGGTGAGAAGAAGAACACCGGAAAATATCGTTATCATCATCATCATCGTTATCACCATTTAGCTTTCTAAGGAGCACAGGCTTCAACAGGTTTACGCCAAGTCTTACTGTCCCAACCCGTCAGGTCAAGGTCTTTCCATTCTTCCCCGTGTGATCTTTGGTCTGTTTCTTCCTCTTTTACCATGTGGATTTCATAATAAGGACTGCCTGCTAATGCTATCAACATGAAGAAATAAAGAAAGCCACAAAGAAAGGAAACATCGTTATTAAGGGAAAAACAAGAAAGAGACAAGGAAAGATAAAGAGACGTACAAGAAAATAGAGAGAAAAGCAGCTTTAAACAATGACATCGGAAGAGATCAATAATAGAAATGACAGAAAGCATTAAAAAATGGAGATCTGTGGAACGACGTGATCGCTTAATTCTCGAGGCACGGTACCCGATGTGGCTTGACTTCTGTTATCAAACGTAGACATACTATTGATGAAAAGTATGCTAATAATAATCAGACATCAAGGGTGCAAATCATCATCATCATCGTCCGCTGTCATTTCCACATTGAAGGTCGGCTGCAATGGATTTCAAACGTGTTAGTTTTGTCTCTTGTCTTGATGGTGCAATCAGGTATAGACTCTTTCCTGTCTCTTGTCTTGATGGTGCAATCAGGTATAGACTCTTTCCTGTCTCTTGTCTTGATGGTGCACTCAGGTATAGACTCTTTCCTGTCTCTTGTCTTGATGGTGCAATCAGGTATAGACTCTTTCCTGTCTCTTGTCTTGATGGTGCACTCAGATATAGACTCTTTCCTGTCTCTTGTCTTGATGGTGCACTCAGGTATAGACTCTTTCCTGTCTCTTGTCTTGATGGTGCACTCAGGTATAGACTCTTTCCTGTCTCTTGTCTTGATGGTGCACTCAGGTATAGACTCTTTCCTGTCTCTTGTCTTGATGGTGCAATCAGGTATAGACTCTTTCCTGTCTCTTGTCTTGATGGTGCACTCAGGTATAGACTCTTTCCTGTCTCTTGTCTTGATGGTGCACTCAGGTATAGACTCTTTCCTGTCTCTTGTCTTGATGGTGCACTCAGGTATAGACTTTTTCCTGTCTCTTGTCTTGATGGTGCACTCTGATATAGTCTCTTTCCTGTCTCTTGTCTTGATGGTGCACTCAGGTATAGACTCTTTCCTGTCTCTTGTCTTGATGGTGCACTCAGGTATAGACTCTTTCCTGTCTCTTGTCTTGATGGTGCACTCTGATATAGACTCTTTCCTGTCTCTTGTCTTGATGTTGTCTTCCCACTTATAGCGCTGTTTTCCTCACGCACGCTTGCCTTAAACTCTTCTTCCCATAATGGCCTTCCATAAGGTTTTAATTTTTTTAAAATGAGCAGCAATTTGTTTTACATGATGAGGTTGGCTGTCCCAAAAACAACAAAACAAAAATCCAAGTCTCATCACTACTACACCATTACGTGCCCACAGAAGTAGCCATGATCACGTTCTTTGACCAGGAAATCATTCACCTACGTAGCTCACGTCATGTTTAGTTTGTCCACTACTCCGTCTGGTATCTTGTCACGTGTGGTCACGTCTCAGGTTCGCTTTCAGACACCGGAGGTATTTAGCTTCATTGTAATTGCCTCGTTTAATTTAAGCCAGGGTATTTGGTACAGGTCCGTATTTTTATACCATCGAAATGCGTCTGGTACGGTTTATAGTATATGCAATGGGTAAATGTTATTAAATACGATTCTTTCTTTTGACTAACTTTTTTCTTTATGAGATATTTCTTTTTTCATTTTTGATTTGACAGTACGAAGGCGTCATTGCTCGATACAGTAAATCATTTTGTATCTGTAACTTCCTGAAACTACATGTTACTTTTTCTTTATATTTCACCCTTATATAATTATCATTACTTTAGGCCAGCGGCAGTTATCACAGCAGCTGCGTGCATCTACTTTGGGTTTGGTTTTAAGGATTATCTTTATTGCACACGGGCAACTCCATCAGTGCTCCGATCTCCTCCCTTAGATCACACAAGGAGGATCTCAGCACAGTTCACGAACTCTATAGCATCGGCGAGAATCCCAATGTGTGTATATAGGAATCACACATTCTATAAATATATTTTGTGGTGGGAAGGTTTCTAATTTTTAAATTTTGCCAGGGCAAAATGGCCTACTCTCTACGATTTCCACCTGCCGTAGGATTTTTAACGTGAGTATCTTGCACAAGGGACCTCTAGGAATCTCTTTGATAAAATAATGCCTGTTTTCAGGTTTAATAGTATCTGGAATTTGAAATAGATCTAACGTATATGTAACTTTTATCTCTGCCACATAATCAGCTTCCTGCAATCTCATGAGTTGAACGGTGGAACATTACAACTAAATATTTTACTACATGTTCACTTCTCTTCAAAGAAACGATAACTTTTTATCGTATACAGTTCATGAATAAAGCGAATTTGAGCAAGCTAGCTTTCGGGTTTTACCGGGGAATGAGGTAATTGTATCTTTAAACCTGGGGACGCGACGCTTTTAAATGGGAGACGGGCTAGTCTGAAATTTACATAGGTTAAACATTATTTTTCCCCTCCGTCTCCTTGAGATCTACCAAAACGTAGGTTAAACATTATTTTTCCCCTCCCTCTCCTTGAGATCTACCAAAACATAGGTTAAACATTATTTTTCCCCTCCGTCTCCTTGAGATCTACCAAAACATAGGTTAAACATTATTTTTACCCTCCGTCTCCTTGAGATCTACCAAAACATAGGTTAAACATTATTTTTCCCCTCCGTCTCCTTGAGATCTACCAAAACATAGGTTAAACATTATTTTTCCCCTCCGTCTCCTTGAGATCTACCAAAACATAGGTTAAACATTATTTTTCCCCACCCTCTCCTTGAGATCTACCAAAACATAGGTTAAACATTATTTTTCCCCTCCGTCTCCTTGAGATCTACCAAAACATAGGTTAAACATTATTTTTCCCCTCCGTCTCCTTGAGATCTACCAAAAAATAGGTTAAACATTATTTTCCCCTCCGTCTCCTTGAGATCTACCAAAACATAGGTTAAACATTATTTTTCCCCTCCGTCTCCTTGAGATCTACCAAAACATAGGTTAAACATTATTTTTCCCCTCCATCTCCTTGAGATCTACCAAAACATAGGTTAAACATTATTTTTCCCCTCCGTCTCCTTGAGATCTACCAAATAATGTCTTGGGATCTACCGGCAGATCAAGATCTCGGTCATGTAAAACCAATTGCTACAGAAACCCACCGCTGACAGGTCAACAGCGTTGACGTAAGCTTCCATCAAGTGGGTCATCTGTAATGAGGGATCCAGTCGGTCATCTGTAATGAGGGATCCAGTCGGTCATCTGTAATGAGAGATCCAGACGGTCATCTGTAATAAGGGATCCAGTCGGTCATCTGTAATGAGGGATCCAGTCGGTCATCTGTAATGATGGATCTAGTGGGTCATCTGTAATGATGGATCCAGTGGGTCATTTGTAATGATGTATCCAGTGGGTCATATGTAATGATAGATCCAGTGTGGGTCATCTATAATGAAGGATCCAGTGGGTCATCTGTAATGATGGATCCAGTGGGTCCTCTGTAATGATAGATCCAGTAAGTCATCTGTAATGATGGATCCATGGTCCGTTAGGAACGGAAAAAAATGATGTTGATTGCTCCAATTACCAGTTTAGGGGTCACAGAGATTCAGAGGTATGGAAACCCATAGTTTTTTCAGTTACTAAATATAACACTGGCTATCACATAACTGGGATACCCCATCCCACCCACATTTCACAGAACTATGTAGTTCGTGTCTGTCATCCTCGTGCAAGACTAGCCTTTTCACAACCTGGATACTCACTGACACGTTGATCGATCACCTGGTTGTCAGCTATCTTATCTTTCAGCTAAATAACATCCGTTTGTCTGGTCTATCTTGATTACTTATGTGTAGTATGTGTGGGAGTACCCCCTCCCCACCCGCCTAGTTTCCGGGGTCTTGAGGAGACAAAGAAAAAAATAGGACCACTTTCACGGAGTGTTTTGAGGGTATTTTGCATTTATGAATGTTCCCATGCTCCAGCGGGAGTTTATTAGTCATTTGAGTTGTTGTGAGTTGGGAATGCTTGCCTTGTAATATTTTAGTTACAAGCAATGTTGTGAGCAGAGGTTAAGACAAGCTGTTAGCTATAGTTATGCGTGAATGAAGCTCAGTGGAGTATGGAAGGGTTTCACGTGTTTGGTGAATACGAATGAAAGGGGTCAGTCAGAGAGAGATGTGTGTTGGGTCAGTAGTGTGTTGAGTCAGTAGAGAGTTGAGTCAGTAGAGAGTAGACAGTAGACAGGAGACAGCGAAGAGCGTAGAGAAGAGAAGGGTGGATGTCTATAGTAGTGCGCGAGTAGAGGGCCAGAGTGGTGCAGTAGATTTATGAAGTATCCTATTTTGTGTCTGTAGATATTCCGAGAATCAGAGTGATTGTAGAATACTCGGGATTTGTTATGTCTCCAATGATTGTAATGGCCCTGCGCCCATTGTGACTTATTTGTGATATTATATATTCACGGAGATTGATATGGTTGTTGGAGTTGGTGTATTACTCCTTAGTCAGTGAGCTAGACGAGCGGTGTATAAGTGTTGTCTGATCTTCTACATCCACCCACATACACCCTACTCGTCACAACCACTCTAACCTCATTTTTGCATGTTTCTTTAAAAAAAAAATGATGAATGTATTTTTTTTTCCTCGCCATGAATGAATAAAGATATTCTAATTGTTCGTTACTTTTATTTTTTTTTACGTTTATCACCAGCTCTCTTCTCCATATCTTTCTTCAGTTTCACGGTATGTCTTTTACACTGAACATTCCACAACACGTACTGCTGTTTGGTGCTTATAGCTGGTTTCCTCAAACTATGCCACATCAACCGCCGACGCATTTGCATCATTTCTTATTCTACAAATATTTGGCCCGTTCTTTCCATCAGTGTCTCATTGGTAGTCCGGTCATATTATTTTAACCCTGTTATTCCACGATTTTAACCCTGTTATTTCGCGCAGGCTTTTGGATACGTAGATGTAGCCTTGAGATTCTGCCAACGTGCATATCGTAGAAGGTTGGACATGGGGCCGGTTACTCAGTCATAAGTCCAAAATAACAAAATTAAAAACTTCAACAGCAATATAGACAAGTCAATACTAATATTAAGATTAATAATGCCTGTTGCAGTATAATCACAATCAATCCCAACGCAACTAAAATAAAAGTCTCATCACAACCAATTCCAACAAAACCAGTATTAATGCCAAGATAACTAGCAAGCCAAAGTCACTTCCCATCAAGCTAACGCGAGATTATTGTAACCAAAACCATTCACATCCGTGGTTCTCAAACTGTTGAGTACGTGCACCACGTGGCCTTTGTTAGGGGGGGTCCTGATTAGTCAGTGGAACACTTTGCAATAGCGCAGCCATATCTAAGAAGATGAGATTCCTATAAACGCTTTATTCTGATTTTGTTCTGGAACGGAGTGGGGGTTTTTTTTTCGTCTTTTTTTTCTGCATACAATTTTTTTATTTTATAAATTGAATTCTTAATAATACCAAATTTTTTTTTTTTTAAGTTTACAATGTTAAAAGTAGCAATAATTTTTTTTTAAGTACACCTACATTGCAGAGTCGGGTTGGAATCACGGTACCGACATGCTCCAGTCTGCACAGCTGTAAATTGGTACCTGACTTTGTTAGGGAAGGAAAAGGCAGCGAGGAAGGGAATTGGTCACCCCACCTCTCGATGCTGGACCTAGTATGGTGAAGTCTCTAACGTATCACGCCCCTACGGCTGTATCTGCTATGGGAACTACCTTGACCTTACACAACAGTACAGGCCCCGCGTAGTTCCCGGGAATCTCTGACAAGACAAAGAAAGAAGAGGTCTACGGCACACTCAGGCATGTCGTACCAGGCCACTAATGTGAGGTTGGGCATGAGGCTGGCAACCTCATCATGTGAAATAAATTGCCATAGAAACCATCCATGCAAGAGCCTGAGGCTGACAGGTGCAGACAAGGGAACGAGCTGTAGTTGTGGTCGCGTGCTCAGCAAGGAGCGCAAAGGAAAATGATGATGTTGATATTACAATATATACATACATGCAACAACAACAACAACACCCCTTCCTTACCTTTCTATATTTACGATCATCTTATGGTGTACTTGACCACCTAGCTGACTCATCACGGGGGTACTTTGGCCCAAAAGGTTGAGGACCACTGATGTACATAACTAGTACCAGTTCCAACAGAATAAACAACTATTTTGACATAAATGACCCCAGTTCCAACGTAAATATCAACTATCCTAACTTAACAAGAGGGACATCTTGATGAGTAGCCCTATCCAACAAACAAGCATTATTTACAACAACAATCTAAACAGAGCTTGCAGCATCAGAATTAACATTGTGATTTTCCAAGCCTCTATTTTTTTTCTCTCTCCAAACTACAGGGCGTAGGATCAACACTTCAAAGGCGAGGTCCTAAGGGCGAGGTCAAGAGAGCAACCCGAAAATCAAGGACCAGGTCAGATGCCGTCACATCAACCACAAACAGTCTGTCGAGACGCATTAACAGTCGAACAATGTCGGAAAATGTCTCAGGTGCGGTATTTCGGCAATCGGCGGAGGTGGGCCTATTTTCAGGACCTGGTCATCAATTTCACCCAGAAGGGGCGGTCGTTACGTCAACAGACGTCACCACCGTATTGCCCGATGTGGTTGCCTCTGCCCCCGCCATTGCCTGCAGTTCTGTTCTGTTAGCAGAAGGACACATAGTCACTACTTC
This sequence comes from Oreohelix idahoensis, assembly GCA_024509875.1. Classification (NCBI taxonomy): domain Eukaryota; kingdom Metazoa; phylum Mollusca; class Gastropoda; order Stylommatophora; family Oreohelicidae; genus Oreohelix; species Oreohelix idahoensis. The sequence goes on along the minus strand of JAMPIV010003202.1, from coordinate 135,584 downwards.
TAATAGCGCAGGTCCAGTTACTCTTACCAACAACAAGTCCACGGTCGTTGTAGAACACGAAGCAGATCATCGGAATAACTTACCATCATCTGAAATAAAACAGAGACAAGACCCGACTCAAGTGCTCACCCTTGCCGCTACTACAGTTAGCAGCAACAGCAGTGGCGGTGTCCATCCATGTTCTTCCACAAGTCAACTACTCACAGTTGCCACTTCATCGGCCACCCTGCCTTCCGTGTCCGCAGTTAACGTTACACCCGCTTCTGTCAACGCGAATGCCCCGTTTATTAAAACAAACTCGGAGAATATCTCACACGATTCACTCGTAAAGGAGAACAATAATCTGAAAAGAGCATTGTCTGAGAAAATTCGCTCACGCCGGTCGACGGAAGAAAGTTTAATTCCGATGCCTTCCCAGACGATTCGTTTCGCTGATGACGTTTCTGACATGGGGCTAGAGACGAAATTTTCTCCCATGGCAACCATCAAACAAGAAGCCCAATATTTAGAATCCTTTGACCATCAATACCAGTACAGTTCTGAACTCGCTAACTCCGTGGCTTCGCTTCCAAACTGCTCAGCATTACCCATGACTTCCTCAGCTAGTGATTTTCAAAACCTGTTGCCAGTCACCATGGCTATGTGCGAGGAAGCCATGACGGCAACTGACTCTAACAATAATGCTTTTACCAGAATGACGCCGAGTTCTCTCCATCACATTTCCAATAGCTCCATTGATCATTTGTCCTTCCCTCAACATCGCCACCAGCATCACTTACCCCATCAACAACAGCTGTGTCACCTCAGTCATACTAACAGCAGCCAAGTCACTGAAGACGCTATGGTAGTGCAATCTTCTCAAGGGCAGTATTTCCAAGTTCTGCAGCCGTTACAGCCGATAGAGTCCCACCCTCACGTTACTAGCACCGACTGTAACAATGCAGCTACTAGTTACTACAGCCACATGTATCACAGCAGCCCAAACACTCAGCTCTTAGATACAAACAAGCAGATGGTTGTTGAGAGGTACCTTCACCAGCAATATGCATACGGCAGTGGATACACACACTTTCTCAACCCCGACAACAACTACAACATGAAGTCTCCAGACAGCGGATTCCATGAGCCCTGCACGTCTCCTTCTTCCTCATCAATGGTAAGTATCAACGTCATGATTATTGTTCGGCTCCCCAAGGAGCATAGATGTTCAACAAATACATGAGAAGTCCTTTCGTCGTGCGCCATCTTCTCAGTGTTCTCCGTGTCGTTTTTTTAAAATTGTTTCTCATTTGTCTCCAATTCTCCTCTCCTTTTGTTTTTTCGATCTCCTTCCACCTATCTTCTTCTATGGATTCTAGAACAACAACTTAACTATAATGTTATCAAGTATCTCATATGTCTGTGTCCTATCCATAGCCAAGTTTTCCACTTTCACCTGTCTGGTTCTTGTCAACAGTTCCGCATAGGTGACCTGGTCGCACGGTTTCAATTTTTCTATTCTGCGCAAAGTCCTCCAAGTATGAAAGTCTAACTTCTAGGTTGTGGTTTTTTTGTTGTAGCATCATCGTTTTAGGGTGGTTTTTGTTGTAGCATCATCGTTTTAGGGTGGTTTTTTTGTTGTAGCATCATCGTTTTAGGGTGGGTTTTTGTTGTAGCATCATTGTTTTAGGGCGGTTTTTGTTGTAGCATCATCGTTTTAGGGCGGTTTTTGTTGTAGCATCATCGTTTTAGGGTGGTTTTTTGTTGTAGCATCATCGTTTTAGGGTGGGTTTTTGTTGTAGCATCATCGTTTTAGGGTGGTTCTTTGGTGTAGCATCATCGTTTTATGGTGGTTTTTGTTGTAGCACCATCGTTTTATGGTGGTTTTTGTTGTAGCATCATCGTTTTAGGGCGTTTTTGTTGTAGCATCATTGTTTTAGGGCGTTTTTGTTGTAGCATCATCGTTTTAGGGTGGTTTTTGTTGCAGCATCATTGTTTTAGGGCGGTTTTTGTTATAGCATCATCGTTTTAGGGTGGCTCTTTGGTGTAGAATCATCGTTTTATGGTGGTTTTTGTTGTAGCATCATCGTTTTATGGTAGTTTTTGTTGTAGCATCATCGTTTTATGATACCTGGTTAGGATGACACCGTATTTAAAGAAAACAAACAAACAATTATGAGTATTACTATATTTTTTTAAAACCTCAACAACAACTGATGGCCGGCATTATGCACCACGACGATACAGATGATAAAGTAACGAATACGAAGATAATGTTTTCATTTCTACTTTGTGCAACTTAAAAGTAAAAAAAAATTATGACTGATCTTTGTGAACTGTCCTGTTGTTGTCTATCAAGAATATTCTTTGTAATCATTTCAGGACACTTCTAAGCAGTTGTTCGTTGACTGTGGCTTATTGATGTGGCTGGACATTCATGTTTGTTATTTATGTATTTATGCCATTCATTTGTTTGATTTCATTAGTTCGTGCTGTGCTTTATATTATCCATTGTATGGTATATGTGTTCCATTATGTGGTTGAAGTTTTAATTGACACGGTGTAACCATTTCTTGTGCCCCGTGGAGTGCCCGGGGGGTCTCTGAAGAGACAAAGAAAGAATAGGACTACTGAATCAACAGTAAAATAACGCATCGATCACTGAATGTGATACTTTCATTCTTTAATGTGATACATTCATTACTTTATGTGATACTTCCATTCTTTTATGTGATACTTCCATTCATTTATATGATACTTTCATTCTTTTATGTGATACGTTCGTTACTTTATGTGATACTTCCATTCTTTTATGTGATACTTCCATTCATTTATATGATACTTTCATTCTTTAATGTGATACATTCATTACTTTATGTGATACTTCCATTCTTTTATGTGATACTTCCATTCTTTTATGCGATACTTCCATTCTTTTATGTGATACTTCTATTCTTTTATGTGATACTTCCATTCATTTATATGATACTTTCATTCTTTAATGTGATACATTCATTACTTTTTGTGATACTACCATTCTTTTATGTGATACTTCCATTCATTTATATGATACTTTCATTCTTTTATGTGATACATTCATTACTTTATGTGATACTTCCATTCTTTTATGTGATACTTCCATTCATTTATATGATACTTTCATTCTTTTATGTGATACATTCATTCCTTTTGTCATACTTCCGTTCATTTTGTGAAACATCCATTCCTTTGATATAAGTCACTTACTTATGTTTTCGGATCACTCTTGTCATGAATCGAATTTTTGTACACATTCATATACTCGTACATGGGTCATAATCTGTTCTATATTACATTCACTCGTCTATATAGTTAAGCTACTTCTTTGTAAGATTCAACTGTTCATTTTGTTTCATTTATTCCTTATATGGTTCTTTCTTATTCGTTACTTTGTCACATGTCTTATCTTGTTCATCATCTTCCGTTAATTTATATTGTTCTCAAATTCATCGTTTGCTTATTAACGTGAAATTATTTAATTGATAAATTACTTGATTCTTTTTTTTACAACTTTCTATGTAGCAAGAATTCTCTGATCTTTTTCTAAATGGTGTTCGATATATAAAGGTATATGCTTTCTTTATTTCAAAAAGCGGCCCTCTTTCAATTATTCCTTTGTAGGATTTATGTGAGTATTGCTCTTTCAAGTATTCCTTTGTAGGACTTATGTGAGTATTGCTCTTTCAAGTGTTTCTTTGTAGGATTTATGTGAGTATTGCTCTTTCAAGTATTCCTTTGTAGGATTTATGTGAGTATTGCTCTTTCAAGTATTCCTTTGTAGATTTATGTGAGTATTACTCTTTCAAATATTCTTTTGTAGAATGTATGTGAGTATTGCTCTTTCAAATATTCCTTTGTAGGATTTATGTGAGTATTGCTCTTTTAAGTCTTCCTTTGTAGGATTTATGTGAGTATTGCTCTTTCAAGTATTCCTTTGTAAACTTTATGTGAGTATTACTCTTTCAAATATTCTTGTGTAGAATTTATGTGAGCGTTGCTCTTTCAAATATTCCTTTGTAGAATTTATGTGAGCAGTGCTCTTTCAAATATTCCTTTGTAGAATTTATGTGAGCAGTGCTCTTTCAAATATTCCTTTGTAGAATTTATGTGAGTATTGCTCTTTTGGACATTCCTTTGTAGGATTTACGTGGGTATTGCTCTTTCAAATATTCTTTTGTAGGATTTCTGTGAGCATTGCACTTTAAGACATTCCTTTGTAGGTTTACTGTGAGCGTTGCTCTTTCGAGTTTTATTTTCTGCCATTACTTGTTCTTTCAACTATTTCTTTGCAGGATTTATGTAAGTATCGCTCTTTCAATTATTCCTTTGTAGGATTTCTGTGGTCGTTGCTGTTTCCGATATTTTTTTTCTTGCATTTCTGTGAGCTTTCAAATTGTCCTTCTAGAGTATTAGTGAGCATTGCTCTTTGAGATATTCCTTTTTAGGGTTTCTTTGAACACTGCATTCTCAAATATTTCTTTCTATAATTCATGTGAGCACTGTTATTTCCAATGTTTCTTGCATAATTATTGTCAGTATTGCTCTCTTAAAGTTTCCTGTTTAGTATGTCTGTGAGCATGGCTCTTTCAAATTTTCCAGGTTTTATGATTTGAATTAAAACTTTATGCTACGGGAAGAATTTATATTCTGCTGCCTTGTCCTCAGACATTAAAGGAAGGCACGACAAGTCAACACGTAAATGGAACGAAAGAGAAACCAAAAAAGAAAAAACCCGCTAGTGGTGGAGGGTTGTTGTTGAGACAGTACTCAAGTTCTGGGATGGAGAAGGCCGCATCAAGGTCACCGGCAATTCAAAAGCTGTAAGTTAATTTCACGAATGATTGCATTAACAAGTGGTTGATAACCTCGACTATATCAGGACGGATATTTGATACGTCAATTATATGAGGGTGAATAGTTCTTACGTCAATTATATGAGGGTGAATAGTTGTTTCATCAATTATATGATGGTGAATATTTACGTCAATTAATATAAAAGTGAATAGTTGTTACGTCAATTTTATCAGGGTGAATAGTTGTTACGTCAATTATATCAGGGTGAATAGTTGTTACGTCAATTATATCTATGTGAATAGTTGTGCCGTCGATTATATGAGGGTTAATAGTTGTTATGTCGATTATATGAGGGTTAATAGTTGATTTTTACTCATTTTCTACAAATGTAAAATGAGTTACACACTCAAACAAATTTACAGACGCAGATTTTGATACAAAAGAGAACTGTAAAATAACGTTAATAAAATAAAGTATAAATTACTTACTTACTTACTTACTTAGTCGTTCCCCTTCTACCGTGAGGTGTAGAGGTTTGGAATAGAGAGCGCCAGACTATCCTATCGGCTGTCTTCCTTCTGGCCTGGTTCCATTCTAGTCCTCGGTCCTTCAAAGATTGTCTAATGTTGTCCTCCCAGCGGACTCTGGGTCGTCCTGGGGGTCTGGATCCCTGGCTCTTTGTTTCCCATGCTTGTCGTGGTAGCCGATCTTCTCCCATTCTGCAGACATGGCCAAACCATCTCAGTTGGGACTGTTCTACTTGGGTCTGCAGGGGGTGGGATTTAAGGCCTTGACGTATCGTCTGGTTGCGGACCATGTCTCTTCTTGTTACTTCAACCACCTTCCTCAGATACTTCATTTCTGAGGTTTGGATCTGGCTTTTGTGGGTTGTAGTCATTGCCCATGACTCGCATCCATATGTCAAGACTGGGACATAGGCGGAGCGGCACACAGCCATCTTCGCCTTCTTCCCAACCTCTCTCTTGCTGGGGTATCCTCGATTTATGGCCTGAAAAAGTCTCCCAGCTGCTGCTTTTCGAGTGGCCAACTCTTCTTTGATGCCTCCCTTTCTGTCTATAATAGCTCCGAGATATTTAAAGTGGTCGACCTGCTCCAGGACCCGTTCTCCCAGCTTAATCTGATGTCTTCTTTCTTCTTGTGATATCACCATGGATTTTGTTTTAGAGCTGCTTATGACCATCCCTCTCTTCTCCAGCTTTTCCTTCCAGAATTGCAGGTTGGATTGGAGATGTGCCTCTGATTTAGCAATCAGGGCAACATCATCAGCAAATGCCAGCTCTGAAATACAGACCTGTCTCATCTTCCAGTACCCCACTGAATACTTTCTTGTTCTCTCCTTACATGCCTTGATGACATCGTCCATGAGGAGTATGAAAAGATAAGGTGACAGGATATCACCTTGTCTTACATCAGTGGTGGTCCTGAACTCTTCTGACTTATGGTTTGCTGTCCTCACATAATTTCTGCAAGACTTGTAGAAGCTCTGTATAGCATGAATCAGAGGTGCTGGAATGTTCTTCATTGCCAAACAGTCCCAAAGTTTGCTCCAGGGGACTCTGTCAAACGCCTTTTCCAGATCTATGAAACAAAGATGGATCTCACTCTTATTCTCAAGGGCCTTTTCACTCAGCTGTCTGAGTGTAAAGATTAGGTCTTGAGTACTTCGGTTTGCTCGGAATCCGCACTGGACCTCATCCAATTGTGGCTCAGCTAGGGGTCGGAGTCTCTGCTCTAGGATTCTAGAGTAGATTTTACCAGAGACACTGAGAAGGGATATGCCTCTATGGTTTCCACATTGTCGATTGTCACCCTTTTTGAAAATTGGTGTTATGATGGCAATCTCCCAATCCTTTGGTATGGTCCTGTTGCACCACGCTGCCTGTAGGACCATTAAGAGTAATAGGTCGCCTGATGCTCCCATGTACTTAACCATTTCTGGTGTTATACCATCATGCCCTGCTGCTTTGCCCATCTTGATTTTCTCCAGTGCTGCCTTCAGTTCTTCTATCTTTATGTCATCTTCACCATCATTGGTTTTCTCTTCTGTGCTAGTGGTTATCATTTCTGATGCTTCACCATGCTCACCATCCAGGAGTTCTGAGAAATATTCTTTCCATCTTTCCATTACTTCCTTCGGGGCAGTAAGCAATTTGCCTTGCTTGTCCTTTATAAATTTGAGAGGGCATTGTTTTTCCTTCCTCGTGTTCTTTACGGTCTTATAGAACAATTTCTGGTTTTCTTGCGCATCTTTTTCTAGCTTTTCTCCAAATTCTTCCCAGGACTTCTGTTTTGCTGCTAGCACCTTGTTCTTTGCTTCTGTTCTGAGTGTCACATATTCTCTATATTTCTCCATTTGTCCTGTTGTGTTTTTAGCTCCTAAGTATTGTTTCCATGCCATTTTCTTCTCTCTTATTTTCTCTTTGACTTCCTCTGTCCACCAAGGTGTCCTCTTTCTCTTGTTCCCAAGTCGGACTTCACCACATGCTTCTGCAGCAGCTGTCTTTATGATGTCCTTGCATTTAATCCATAGGGTTTCCAAGTCATCAAGTTGTTCTTCTGTGTTGCTCACCGCTGCAGCAATAAACCCCTGATATCTGGTCTTAATTTCTGGCTCTCTCAGCTTGTAGGTCTTAATGCTCATTTCTCCCGTTCGTTTACTTAGTTTCTTGCGTGATGTTTGGCAGTTCCTAGGCTGAGCAACTCTTTCAGTTGTTCTTTTGGTAAGTATAAATTCATTTATTTAATATTAATATAAAATGACCTGTAAGCAACTTTGGGATATCATTTAAGAAAGTCTGCAGTGACTTAAAGAAGCTTACTCTGAATTACATTGAAACGAAATCCAAAAAACATTTAATAGATGCTTGTTTTTCATTGATAAGCTATATATGGAGTCACAGCTTAGACATACACACTAAAAACGAGAGAGTGAGAGAAAGAGAGAGAGGAGAGCGAGAGAACATGATAAAGAATAGAATAAATAATTAAAACCTCTGTTATCAGTTTTACTAAAACTTAGATTTATACGACATCGTCCCGGAAGATATGATGATGGTTACTGTTCAAATGTTAAATGCGACGGTGGTTTTCCCTTTACATCCGTCTGTTTGTAGACAAAACGCTCCACCATTCTTTGACTGTGTGAATGTTCTCTGCCTTTCCGACTACTTGTAGGTGAGACTGCCACATTCAATTAATTACGTTTCACCAAGACGTAATTATTTGAATGTGGCAGTCTAGCCTACAAGTGGTAGGAAAGACAGAGAAGAATGAATATGAGTCTAGTGTATATTATCCTTTTTTGCAAAACATGAAAGCATCATATTTCAGTTGCTGCTTTGCAAGAAATTTGCATTAACCCCATTTTATGGACCGCATGTGGACATTTCATGTGTAGCATCAGAACCGTGAAATTCTGTAAAAATAACCGCGCCACTTGTCGAGGTTTAACAGATACGTATCTTGTTGTATGAAACGGATGTGCACAAACATTCGTCAGAAAATAAGAGTGATGTCCCATCTTATGATATTAAGGATGACTGAAAAGTGACTTCCTATTTTTTAAATTGTTAGTTCTTCACTTCTATTCAATAATTTATATGAAACAAACATCTAGATAAAGAGAATTGAATGTCATTGTATTATATAAATCGCTATATCATATTAACATTACAACTCAGTGTCAGATAACAGGCTTGCTCAACATATGAATTATTAGAGGGAGCAATTTTTTGTTGTTACGTCCCTGTATTGGCGATTTTTGACTTTATTTTATTTTGTTTTCGGGGAAAAAATAATAGCCTACTAGTCAAATTACATCTATATCTCATTGTTTAGACATTTGTTTAACTTAAATCCGAAAGATGCTAATGACGATATAAACATTTAAAAATAAGAAGTGAATTCTCAGTCACTATCTAGTTTTTTTTTTTTTTTTTTTTTTTTTTTTTTAAATTCTGGCGATTATGAGAATTCTTAATAAAGTTTGCCAATGTGGCTGCCAGTTCAGGTTTGGGTGCCAAACACGATACGAAAAATTACACATAATAGAACAACATAGAGTTTCGTGTAATGTGGTATGTGTCTGTGGTTTTTTTTTGGAGTTTTTTCCCAAACGTGTCTTTGACTCATGGACGGGCTGAACGTTGTGTATTCCAGGCGCTACCTGAAGGCCAACATCTGGGACTTTGACATTTTGAACCAGTAATCAGTGTGGTTAATAACATCGGATGGAAGATGCATCTGAGAAGTGAAAAGTCGAATAGCTCAGACAACAGCAGAATTCTATAAGATGAAAAGTATTTTGTGCTACCACTCTTTGTCTTTTTTCTTCGGAGTTATTAAGAACCAATCCTGACAAACGGGTGTGAGTCATGGACAATCAGTAAACAAGTGGTAACGCACTAGAGGCCACAGAGATGTAGTTTTACATTTTTTTAAATTGCCGTGGACGGCTAGAAAGAGTATTAATGATATCCTGAAAGAGTCCAGCGCGCAAAGGAAGCCTACTTCTCATTTTAGAAGTACTGGTAATCGACTTTCTGTGGACATGTTATTAGAATAAATAAAACTAGAATATATCATGACGACATGAAAGATTTAAGGGAAAAGAGACAGAGGACAATCCACAGAGCAAATACTGGACAGTTTGACATTATGACATGGAAAGAAGTCAACAAAAGAATTGATAAAAAGTATTAGAAACATGAAGTTGTGGAGAGACATGATCGCCTACGCTACCAGATATGGTATTTGAAGGAGAAGAAGAATCAATGTGGAATCAGTATTCAGGAGTCAGTGGCCCTTTTTAACCCAAGGGCCCCGAACACTGCCAGGCCGCCCCTGCTTTGACTTTTAAATCTTCGAGTTCTCTGAAACAATAAAGATATTAGTTGTTTGGCATTTCCTTCTTTTTTCTAATCTATTTTACCTTTTCTTTCTTTATCTTTCTATTTCCTTAAGGAGTATGCGGGTCAACGCTACGGTTGTCCGCCTTGTACGAAGACAGCACCAAAGCACGTCACGTGCTCGTGCGTTAGTGGTTTCTGTTGCAGTTATTTTCATATAATGATGTTGCCAGATGGTAATAGAGTCTACAGTGACCGGTTCTCAGCGTGAAGATATCACTTAATCTCTTCATGGCAAGTGTAGTATCATCATCATCATTTTCCGTTGCGCTCATTAAAATGCCCGATAAAATGAGGCGTGATTAAAACATTTTACAAAGTTAGTATGAAACCTCATAATTTTCGAAGCTAACGTAACAAGTGAAGCTAATACCCACCCCCCCCCCCCCCCCCCCCCCCCCACCCACCCAAAAGAACCTTTCGGGGAAAAGGTGCATATTACACTGTGAAAACTAAATTAAACGCACAGGCAGCCAGGGTATGATTTTGAAAGATAACCGTACATTTATCCCAAAAACGTAGTAATAAAAGAGCTTTTAATTAATGAGTAAAATTTCACTTCATTGGCTTGATTTCACTTCTCCCCGTGACATTGTTTTACGGTTGCTCTCTGGCTTCATAACCAAAGCAAGTTGCTTTCTTTACCAATGCACAGTCAGTAATTGCAACGTTAAAAAGCCAAAATAATACACGCTGGATGACCTCAGAATAGTGCTCCACAAACTATGTCAACGGTTCAAAAGTGTTGTGATCCAATGGATCCCATCTCATTGTAACATCACCGGCAATGAAGAGACTGACAGATTGACAAAGGAAGGTGGAAATCTACCTCAGTCTGATGCAAGTATAACTTTCGAGGAGGCAAAGAGTTTTATCAGAATCAAATTCAGAAACAAATGGGATGTAGAGCTTCCAGGTCACACTCAAAATGATACATACTACCAGCTCAACAGAAGAGAACAAGCGGTAATCTTCAGACTCCGCACTGGCGACTACAGATTGAGATACCATCTATTCAACAAGCTAAAGATAAGAACTACCGATCAGTGTAACTGTGGCACTGATAAAATGACTGCTGAACATTTGCTTCAAAGTTTCCTAGCATATGCGGAACATAGGAAGTGCATATGGCCGACACTAGTACCATTCGTAGAAAAGCTCTATGGAGATTCAATTAGCCTCAAGCTGACTACTGCTTTCTTTGAAAGCATTCAAGTAGACGTCTGAGAGTGTACGAAGCAGAAGAAGAAGAAGATAATACTAAAGCACAGGGTCCTAATCTCCTTCCAATCAGGGCTCTAATCACAGAAACAACCGCCGTCGAAAACATTCACTGCTCTTCTCTAAAACACACCTCTTCATTTCTAAATCAGCCGACTGCTCACACTCCATATCTCAACCCGATTCACTGTCAATTCAATCACTCACTCACTAAAACACGAGAGCAGTTAACAGATCCCTCTCTGCCAGACATCACGCATAAATCGTTCACACTAGTGATCACAAAAGAGTGTAAAACTCACTACAGTTATAAAAATCATAAACGCCTTCACATTCCCTACCCACACTCTTTCTAGTCACTACTGTTTCACAACACCCGTCATATTTTTGGCTCGCATATGCATGTAGACATATCTGGAGTCATCCTTATATGATCACCAGCTAACCACAGTGTTATAGTATACATATGTGGAAGTGAACCTCTGTCTCTGAGGCTAATGACATCCTCATTGACTCTTGAAATCATCCACACGCTTCCTAGGATTCCCCCTGTGGTGAAATATGTTGAGAACCAAGCATTGCACACTACGATTGGAGGAGTCACTTGAGCCCCAGACGTGACTCTAGCTTTCACCTGGTTATATGCATGCAGGAGGATCTTAGTATGGACCCCATTATAGGCAGGAGGAAATGAGAAAGGGCTTTGCACACGGACAACTCCAGTAGTACTCCGATCTCCTCCCTTATATCACACAAGGCTGATCTCAACACCAATGCACGAACTCCGTAGCACCGGCGAGAAGTCCTAATGTGTGTTTTTAGGAGTCACACACTCCATAAACATATTTGTCATGGGTAGGTTTCTAATTTTTCATTTTGCCAGGGCAGCGGCTTTGTGGCCTACTCTTTACGATTTCCAGCTGCCGTGGGATTTTAAACGTGCGCATCTTGCACACGGGACCTCCTATTTTTTCGCCCTTATCCGAAAAGGCTAGTCATCCGATCTCACTACCCATGAGACCAGGGGGGAGTATGACATCATTATGACCACTGGTTGTGAAAAAAAATTTCCATAAATTGTATTCCCTCTACTGCGAATCGAACCGGATACCCCTAGAATTCGAGGCGGACGCCATACCTTTTAGCCACTCCGACCCCCAGCCATCAATTTAGTACATTCTAAAGCATGGACTGAGAGTCTAACACAGTAACTGCCCTGGTTGACTCGTGAGACGGCGATCTCGAAAGTTGGACAGAAGTACCGGGAGTGTATTTTTTCTTGTAACATGGCGACATGGAATGCTATTTAAAGACAATTTCGCCGGAGTATGCAAAGTTCTTTTATTTAGGGCTACCCTCTATTGGGTTAGGAGAAACTAGTTTAATTGTAGTCTCTTCATTTTACTGCTGTAATCAATAGATGTCTGCGCAAATGAGCATTGTTTAATCTTAACCTTTTACAAGTCTCGCATCCCTTTAAAGCATCTTAAGAAGCCTCGCACCCCTTTACAGCATCTTAAGAAGCCCCGCACCCCTTTACAGCATCTTAAGAAGCCTCGCACCCCTGTATCTTCTACCTCCAAAACATGCCAGAAATTCTTAAAAAAGATAAAAGTTTATTTTGAGAAAATGTTCTTTACAGAATGTGGCTAAGGTTCGGTATCTAATTCACGTTGTCAATGTTCTATTTTGTACAAATGCTTTTGAGTTCTGCGTGTTATATATTGTTTATGATGATTCGCCTTCTAAAATATGTGGCATGTCTCTCACCCCCAGAAGGTGAGTCTCGCACCCTCAGGAGGTGCTTTCACCCCTGGTTAAAAAGCACTTGTTTAAATGAATTGCATGGATCATCTTTGCTTTGTTGTAGAGTGTCGCGGGGTTCTACAAAAGTAGTGATTTAAGATAACTGAATGTGTTCAGTCAGACGACAAATAAAAGCGTTAGTCAAAAGGAGGAAGGTTACGCTCAGAGTTTCTTCCCCAAATAGACTAAAGGAATAGATAGGAGCTCATTGTCGTGTTGTTGAGATGTGTAAGAGAGGTACAGAAAGTAAACAGGTAGAATCCGTGATAAAACACTGCAAGTTACTCAGTCGTGTAGTTGTCTGGCGACACTTTTCTTTCTATCACCCACCTACTTTCTGTCGCATAGGTAGTAAATAACTGCTCTGGACTGTATATAACACGTGGATAGAGAGATAGAGTGAATTTTAGTCATTTAATTATTTAGACCGACAAGGGTTCACTAAGTTAACACAAGCTGTTTGTAGTAAATGCTGGACCTGTAAAAGATGAACAAATTTCATGTATGAAAACTAACACGTGCGAAATTATGAAAAAGTTCAACAGGATAACAATTCAGAAACGTATGAAACTAGCCTGCCCCGTGAAGTTCCCGGAGGTGTCTGAAGAGACGAAGAAAGAATAGTACGACTACACCCTTAGGCATGTCGTACAAGGCGACTTATTGAAATTGTGCATGTGGCTGGCAACATCATCACATAAACAGATTGCCACAGAAACCACCGCTGCGGGAGCATGTGAATGCTTGGTGCAGTCTTTCTGGTATGGGGGCCAGTTATTGTGGTGACTTCATGCTGCATTAGGAGTACAAAGGAAAATTATGACGATGTTGTCATTAGTAAAGTGTCCCTGGTCGCCAAGTCTCTAGGAGTAAAGCCTAAGACAGGGGTTCTTAACCTTTTTACGATTACAGACCCCCAAATGGATTGCCAAATATGTCCCCATATCCCCTTCGCCAGATTTATGTATATAAAAACGACAAATCACAAATACACAAGCCGTTCAGAGTTCGAGTCCCATACCCCCATCATTTGATTCCCATACCCCCAAAAAGGTATGGATACCCCCGGTTAAGAATCCCGGGCCTAAGCCATCGTCTGATTTATTAAGTGACTGGTTGTCACTAATGAAGACATTAGATTTCGACAGTGGTGTATATATCTCAAATTCCTTGAAAAGCATATGTACATAAATGTCCTGGAGGTATGGTCTAGCTGGTTCTCTATTAGACGTGGAAGATGCTAATGTGAATTCATGTTCGAAGATACTTAGTATGAAGTTGATGTGGGCTGTCAGGTATATGTTGACATCTGTACAGCTTCACCAGTAAGTTAGATGAGAGTTAGGTGTCTAGGGTGGCTATCCACGAGGTTACATGTAGAAATCAGCGGATTTCAGGGACTATGAATTTTCCTATGCCACACACACAGATTTACTCTCGACTGCGTCTCGTAATATTCAAGTCATCAGCTTGGTATAACCTCTGGACTGGGTTTAGAAATCTCATCATGTAACACAGATTGCTACAGAAACCACGGCTACAAATTCACAGGGGCGTTGGTGCAGCATTCCTGCAAAAAATGGGTGGTGGGGCGGTAGGGGTGGTGCCATGATCCACGAGGAACAAAAAAGAAGATGAATGGTGAGACAGACCTTTCCGTTCGATGATGTATTATTTGTTACTATTGAACAATTGATAATAATTTTTTTTTAATATGTAGATTATAAATGCAGATTATATATATATATATATATATATTTTTTTTTTGGCAGAGATGTCAACAATACAGGATATAGTTACTTCCTGGAGACTCCGATCTCTACGACACAGAGAAAAGACGAAGATCGAGTCACATATCTCAACAAAAGTAAGTACACACATCTGTACAAAAGTAACTACATTAAATCTCAACAAAAAGTTAAGTACTCAAATTTCAACAAATAGTATGTACACAAATCTCAATAACATCCTCCTTGTGTGATCTGAGAGAGGAGATCGGAGCACTGATGGAGTTGTCCGTGTGCAATGAAGATAGTCCTTAAAAACCAAACCAATCTCAATAAAAATTAAGTAGACAAATTTCCACGAAAAGTAAGTAGACAAATTTCCACGAAAAGTAAGTAGACAAATTTCCACGAAAAGTAAGTAGACAAATTTCCACGAAAAGTAAGTAGACAAATTTCCACGATAAGTAAGTAGACAAATTTCCACGAAAAGTAAGTAGACGAATTTCCACGAAAAGTAAGTAGACAAATTTCCACGAAAAGTAAGTAGACAAATTTCCACGACAAGTAAGTTGACAAATTTCCACGAAAAGTAAGTAGACAAATTTCCACGAAAAGTAAGTAGACAACTTTCCACGAAAGTGAGTGTGTAAATTTCAACAAATGTTAGTACACAAAACTGAACTAAAATAACTCATCATCATTATCAGCTGCCGTCTCCACAACGAAGCTCGGTTGTGCTGGATCTCCAACGTCTTCTGTCTCTTGTCTTGGTGGTGTACTCTGAAAGACTCTTTCCTGTCCATCTCTTGCTGCTATCTTCCCACTTATAGCGCTGTCTCCCTCTTACACGTTTGCCTTCAACTCTTCCTTCTAATATGATCTTCAGTACAACTCTACTAAGTGACTTGTGCAGTGACTTTGTTTGAACTGTCGGTTCCATTCTACTGCAGAATGAGAATTTCTTTGATTAAACTGGAGTATGTTCTTCCTTTTTCATTTAGGCCGTCATCATCATCATCATCATCATCATCATCACCATCATCATCATCATCATCATCATCACCATCATCATCATCATCATCATCATCATCATCATCATCATCATCATCATCACCACCATCATCATCATCATCATCATCACCACCAATGCATTTCAGCTGCCTCTGAAGCAAATAAAAGGTACAGGTAGTCCTATAACAGATAATGCCTTAGGGAAGTGAATTGTTAGAGACTTCACTCTTCTAGGTCCAGTATCGATAGGTGGGGTTCCCTTCCTCGCTGCTTTTTCCTTGCTTAACTCAAGAGCAAAATCAGGTACCCATTTACAGCTGGGTATTCCTTTCATCCTAGAGAATCTGGAACAGGATCTGCCCTGTAATGCTAAAAACTGGTTTTTCTCAATACGTGTCAAGTTTAACGCCATAG
This sequence comes from Oreohelix idahoensis, assembly GCA_024509875.1. NCBI lineage: Eukaryota > Metazoa > Mollusca > Gastropoda > Stylommatophora > Oreohelicidae > Oreohelix > Oreohelix idahoensis. The sequence goes on along the minus strand of JAMPIV010003202.1, from coordinate 119,665 downwards.
ATTATGTGACTACTTTCAAAGTTGTTTTCTTTGAACTTGTGTTTTTGCGATTTGGTTCAGTGTTCCAGGTGTTTCGCGCTCTTGCTTGGGTCTTCTTTGTAGTTTTAGATTGGGGATGAAATTACCTTTGAAATATCAAATTTCAGTTAGGTTTATTTTTATTTTTTTACTCTTTTTTTTTTTTTTAACATTGTATCGATGACACATGTTTTATATTCTAACTGTTTTGTAAATAAGAACCTTCTCTTTTGAAACATTTTTAAAAAAGTATCTAGAACTTACGCTAATTCTTTTCTTAAAAAGAAACATGTGTCATCATTATTAGATAAAACATTTCATTATCGCAATAAATTTCGTCTTTATCCTCATCTTCAGCATCTATCGTAATCACTAATCAGGACCGAAAAGAAATTCATATTTCTTATTCATTATCAACCAGCAACAAATATTTACCCCATCTGCTTTTTGTGCTTTTGTTTTGTAAAGGTAGGTTGCGAGAGTATGATCCTTGCTTTTGTTTTGTAAAAGTTTGTTATCTGTTGTTTCTTGTCCTTTTGTTTTGTAAAACTTTGTTATCTGTTGTTTCTTGTCCTTTTGTTTTGTAAAACTTTGTTATCTGTTGTTTCTTGTCCTTTTGTTTTGTAAAAGTTTGTTATCTGTTGTTTCTTGTCCTTTTGTTTTGTAAAACTTTGTTATCTGTTGTTTCTTGTCCTTTTGTTTTGTAAAACTTTGTTATCTGTTGTTTCTTGTCCTTTTGTTTTGTAAAACTTTGTTATCTGTTGTTTCTTGTCCTTTTGTTTTGTAAAACTTTGTTATCTGTTGTTTCTTGTCCTTTTGTTTTGTAAAACTTTGTTATCTGTTGTTTCTTGTCCTTTCGTTTTGTAAAACTTTGTTATCTGTTGTTTCTTGTCCTTTTGTTTTGTAAAACTTTGTTATCTGTTGTTTCTTGTCCTTTTGTTTTGTAAAACTTTGTTATCTTTTGTTTCTTGTCCTTTTGTTTTGTAAAACTTTGTTATCTTTTGTTTCTTGTCCTTTTGTTTTGTAAAACTTTGTTATCTTTTGTTTCTTGTCCTTTTGTTTTGTAAAACTTTGTTATCTGTTGTTTCTTGTCCTTTCGTTTTGTAAAACTTTGTTATCTGTTGTTTCTTGTCCTTTTGTTTTGTAAAACTTTGTTATCTTTTGTTTCTTGTCCTTTTGTTTTGTAAAACTTTGTTATCTGTTGTTTCTTGTCCTTTTGTTTTGTAAAAGTTTGTTATCTGTTGTTTCTTGTCCTTTTGTTTTGTAAAAGTTTGTTATCTGTTGTTTCTTGCCCTTTTGTTTTGTAAAGGTATGTTCTTCGCTGTTTCTCGTGGTCTTATTTTGTAAAAGTGTATTCTCTGTTTCGTGTGCTTCTATTTTGTAAAGGTATTTTCTCTGTTGTTTCTTGTGCGTTTGTTTTGTAAAGGTATGTTCTTTGTTGTTTCTTGTGTGTTTATGTCGTAAAGGTATGTTTTTTGTTGTTTCTTGTGCTCTTTTTTTTAAGGTATGATTTTTAGTTTTTCCGGTACTTTTGTTTTGTGAACTCCTGTTGTGAATGTTTGTTCTTTTCTGTTTCTCATGCTTTTATTATGTAAAACTGTATTGTGGCGGTATTTTCTCTGTTGTTTCTTGTGCTTTTTGTTTTGTAAAGGTATGCTTTTTACGTTTTTATTTTGGGGTGTGCTTCTGTTCTCTAAAGCAGGGGTTCTCAACCTTTTGTTGCTCATGGCCCTCTTCTGAGCCTCATTTACCTCTGTGCCCTCCCCCCATCCCCATAGTCGCTGTTATCTGGAGAAAAGATACTTTACCATTTTGCTGTGCCCCCCTAGCAGTATGGCATGGGCCCATGTGTGGCCATAAAGCTCACGTTGAGAACACCTACTCTTAAGACATGCTGCAAATGTTTGTGCTTTACTGTTTCTTGTGCTTTTGTTTTGGAAAGTTATGTTGTGAATATTTGTTCTTTGCTGTTTCTTGTGCTTTAATTTTTTTGTAAAGGTATGATCTCTGTTGTTCTTTTCTTTTGTAAGGATATGTTATCTGTCATTTAATACATTTTAGTAATTAAAAAAGTATGTTATCTGTAATTTGAGTAGGTGCCGTGTCTGTTGTTTCGTTTGTTCTGATGATATAATGGTTTCTGTTATCTCACATGTTTTTTTCGTAAAATTATCTGTTATCTCATATGTACTGGTGGTAAAATTATCTGTTATTTCACATGTTTTGTTCTAAACGTTGCCTGTTATTTCACATGTACTGGTGGTAAAGTTATCTGTTATTTCACATGTTTTGTTCTTAAAGTTATGTTATTTCACATGTTTTGTTCATAAAGTTATCTGTTATTTCACATGTTTTGTTCATAAAGTTATCTGTTATTTCACATGTTTTGTTCATAAGTTATCTGTTATTTCACATGTAGTGGTGGTAAAATTATCTGTTATTTCGCCTATTTTGTTCTTAGAGTTATATGTTATTTCATACGTTTTGTTCATAGTTATCTGTTATGTCATATGATTTTTTGGTAAAGTTATCTGTTATTTCACACATTTTGTTCATAAAGTTATCTGTTATTTCATATGTCTTGTTTAAAAAGTTTTCTGTTATTTCCCGTGTCTTGTTTATAAAAATTATCTGTTATTTCACATGTTCTGTTGGTGAAGTTATCTGTTATTTCACATGTCTTATTTATAAAGTTATCTGTTATTTCACATGTCTTGTTTATAAAGTTATCTGTTATTTCACATGTCTTGTTTATAAAGTTATCTGTTATTTCACATGTCTTGTTTATAAAGTTATCTGTTATTTCACATGTTCTATTGGTAAAGTTATCTGTTATTTCACATATCTTGTTTATAAAGTTATCTTTTATTTCACATGTTCTATTGGTAAAGTTATCTATTATTTTACATGTCTTGTTTATAAAGTTATCTGTTATTTCACATGTCTTATTTATAAAGTTATCTGTTATTTCACATGATCTTTTGGTAAAGGTATCTGTTATTTCACATGTCTTGTTTATAAAGTTCTCTGTTATTTCACATATCTTGTTTATAAAGTTATCTGTTATTTAGGGAGCCGCGCTGGTGTAATGGTTACCACACTGCGCTGGCGATCGGGTGATCCAGGTTTAAGCCCGGACGAAGACATTTGAAAGAGTGTCGTCGACTAGGGACTGGAATAACCTGAACGGCTCTTGAGCCGACCCAGCTCTAATGGGTACCCTCCGAAGACGGCGAGTATCTGCCTGTACGCTGTTATTTCACATGCTCTGGTGATACCGTTATCTGCTTTTACACATGTTCTAGTGGTAAAGTTCCGTAGATAAAAGTCTATAATTCACTGCCGTGTGTTACTGGTGCCCGAAAGGTGAGCAAAGAATAGTAACACTGTAACCTACCAAGCATGTCGTATATAACGACTAAGGAGGGTTAAGCATGGAACTGGGTACCACCACACGTCACCTACAAAGCAATCATTGATTATTACGGCCTATTTAGCACAATCTATGATCAGGTGATAGAGCAAATACAGTAAATGTTTGTTTAGATATCCTTTTATATTTAATGATTATTGGGAACAGATAATTTTCAACTGTTGTCTCAAGACTTTTTCTTTCTATGGTCTATTAGTCACGTGACACAGCCTGAGCAATACCGAAGGCAGTAATAAAATTTGACAAGCATGAACTGTCAATATGTTCCTAGATACCAAGAACTGTCACTATGTTCCTAGATACAAAGTGTCACGGATTGCCTCCCCTTACCTCTGCAGTAGTGGTCCACCAGTGGCCAACACTCAAGAGTATCTAATATGGGTCTTCAAAGGTGTCCACCTTCCCACAAGATTACTCTTGGCAGAGTTGTAGATAGAAGGATAATGATGCTTCTATCTCAAGGTAGTTTTCACAAGATGTTTTCAGAAGTCAAGAACAATGCTGCATAGGGCAGAGCACTATTAACTTATATCTGATCCGTCGCCTTTCGTGAAGAATTAAGCAATGGTTTTAGCCCGTTCAAGCCCACAGCTGGTGTCAATCCAGCAAAATTCTTTCATAAGTATTTGCTCTATAGATATAAATATATGTCTAGATGTGTGTGTATATATATATATATATATATATATATATATATATATATATATATATATATATATATATATATATATATATATATATATATATATATATATATATATATATATATATATATATATATATATATATATATACGTATATATATATATATATATACAGATACCTGACTTTATCTGTATATATATATATATATATACGTATATATATATATATATACGTATATATATATATATACGTATATATATATATATATATATATATATATATATATATATATATATATATATATATATATATATATATATATATATATATATATATATATATATATATATATATATATATATATATATATATATATATATATATATATATATATATATATATATACGTATATATATATATATATATATATATATATATATATATATATATATATATATATATATTAAAGAGTCTTGCTCATACGTTTGCTTTCATGCCTATAGTAACTGAATCAACAATGATTGTTTTGTTTTAAAATAACAAGAAACAAATTTAATAATCGGTTAGTTTTTAACAGGTTAAAATAACGATGGAATGATGGTGAATTTTAGATGAATATATATAAAATTGTCTTCACTGAGACTTTGGTGAGGATTTATAAAAATTGTCCTTTTGCTGTTTTCCTTTAATAAGAACTTTGCTGATCTAAGTGAGTCCAGCAGCCGTGGTTTCATCAATTCTTTTCAGTTGAGGGCACTTCTCCTCAACACTCGTCCAATGTAGGCGGTTAGATGACTTGATCCTGATTCCTTAAGTCTCCAGTCTTTGTATTTAAAAATGCGGGTTTACTTTTAAGTTTGCCCAAATACTCTGCCCTGGTCCTTTCGTATGGAATCTAATTCCTATTCTCTTCTGGCTCTCTCTCAGGAGTTGCTACTTTTACGTTTAACAGTGCAGTGTATCTAAGTCTCAAATTGTTAGATTATAAATCTCAATTTTCGCTCCAAGTCACATATGGTATTTCCGACGAATTTGCCAATGAAATCCAATGTCTATTCCGTTTCTCAAATTAAACCAACCCAATCTCTTTAAAACTATGTGGGTCGGGGTATTAGATCATTAGTATCCCCCACGTGTTTTAAAATATTTTAAAATTTAAACACATGAACTATCTCTCAAAATGGCATGTTTACTTCCGTCGCTATTATACAGACGGGCGAACACATCTGTGATCTCATCCCTCAATGATTGCCTGGCTCATAATATCTCCTCAGACGTATTTTATCTGTATTAATTACACAGAAAATGTCTGGGCTAAAGAGATAAGCCGATTATCAACCACGTACTCAAATCGTTCACGAGACAGATAATTGCTGATACAGCACGGCACACAAACATTAATTGACGACACACCTGGCCGTCTTGTTCTTTCCGCACAAGGTGTCGGAAGGCGCTGTGATAAACCTCGAATTCCAGGTGGTCACTCGGTCTGGGCCGGAAATGATTTATGACAAAGTCACTATTACTTTTCACGTTTACTTCTGCATTCAAGGTATCTAGATCACATAAGTGATTACAATTAATTCCCAAGATAGTCAGTTCAGCCGTGAAATAACATTATTGCATTTTGAATAGAGGTTAACAACTCTAAGAGGCGCGACTATGAGGTGAGGGAAATGAAGAAATGAAGTAATACTGCCCGAGAGAACGAAAGTTAGAAAAAGTGCACAACTGATTTCGTCACACCAAGATCTGTCAATATGTTCCCGGATACCAAGAACTGTCAATATATTCCCAGATACCAAGAACTGTCAAGGTGTTTTACCACAGAACATAGAGGAGTTATCCTTCAACGCTGTGGCAGTAAAGTGGAATCCCATGGAGGGTCCAGTCAGGGTATGTTTTTTTTTCTAGTTTGAGAGTCTTGATATATGTCGGTCTTGATATATGTCGGTCTTGATATGTCTTTCTTGATATATGTCTATCTTAATATCTGTCTGTCTTGATAACTGTCTGTCGGCTTGTCTACCTGCCTCCTTTATATCTGACTGTCTGTCAGTTTGTTTGTCTATCTGTGTATGGATGCATGTTTACTATTTCATAAATGGTGTTTGCGGTGACCAGAAAGATCCAAGTGGCATGACAAGGTCATTAATATGGAACTGATACAAGACCTAGACAAGTGCAAGTGGAGCGGGTGGTACCAGGAGGACACTAGCGAATGTTAGAATACATTTTGAGGAAGGGTGGATAGCACTACAAGGTAGTCCTTGTTCTGAAATCCCCAAGACAAGAGAGGTAGAGGGAGACAAAAGAACAAAGGGAGATAAGAGCTTGAACATTCATGACAAGGATGAGGAAGACATGACAAGACTTTGAGCTGATGGCACAGAGCAAGATGACCTTGGCATACGTTTGTTGAAGGTCTATACTCCTTCGGGAGCAGTAGAGGGATGATGATGATGCTTTCTCGGAATGTTTAACTGACCATATATGTGGAATGTTTAACTGACCATATATTTGGAATATCTAACTGACCATATATGTGGAATGTTTAACTGACCATATATGTGGAATGTTTAACTGACCATATATGTGGAATGTCTAACTGACCAAATATGTGGAATGTTTAACTGACCATATGTGGAATGTTTAACTGACCATATATGTGGAATGTTTAACTGACCATAAATGTGGAATGTCTTACTGACCATATATGTGGAATGTTTAACTGACCATAAATGTGGAATGTCTTACTGACCATATATTTGGAATGTTTAACTGACCATATATGTGGAATGTCTAACTGACCATATATGTGGAATGTTTAACTGACCATATATGTGGAATATCTTTACTTACTTACTTAGTCGTTCCCCTTCTACCGTGAGGTGTAGAGGTTTGGAAGAGAGAGTGCCAGACTATCATATCGGCTGTCTTCCTCCTGGACTGGTTCCATTCTAGTCCTCGGTCCTTCAAAGATTGTCTAATGTTGTCCTCCCAGCGGACTCTGGGTCGTCCTGGGGGTCTGGATCCTTGGCTCTTTGTTTCCCATGCTTATCGTGGTAGCCGATCTTCTCCCATTCTGCAGACATGGTCAAACCATCTTAGTTGGAACTGTTCTACTTGGGTCTGCAGGGGGTGGGATTTAAGGCCTTGACGTATCGTCTGGTTGCGTACCATGTCTCTTCTTGTTACTTCAACCACCTTCCTCAGATACCTCATTTCTGAGGTTTGGATCTGGCTTTTGTGGGTTGTAGTCATTGCCCATGACTCGCATCCATATGTCAAGACTGGGACATAGGTGGAGCGGTATACAGCCATCTTCGTTTTCTTACCAACCTCTCTCTTGCTGAGGAATCCTCGATTTATGACCTGAAAAAGTCTCCCAGCTGCTGCTTTTCGAGTGGCCAACTCTTCTTTGATGCCTCCCTTTCGGTCAATAATAGCTCCGAGGTATTAAAAGTGGTCTACCTGCTCCAGGACCTGTGGAATATCTTACTGACTATATATGTGGAATGTTTAACTGACCATATATGTGGAATGTCTGGCTGACCATATATGTAGAATCTCTAGCTGACCTTATATGTAGAATGTCTACCTGACCATATATGTAGAATGTCTAGCTGACCATATATGTAGAATGTCTACCTGACCATATACGTGGAATGTCTAGCTGACTATATATGTAGAATGTCTAGCTGACCATATATGTAGAATGTCTAGCTGACCATATATGTAGAATGTCTAGCTGACCATTTATGTAGAATGTCTATCTGACTATTTATGTAGAATGTCTAGCTGACCATATATGTAGTACCGGTATGTCTTGCTGACTATATATGTGGAATGTCTAGCTGACTATATATGTGAAATATCAAGCTGGACATATATGTAGAATGTCTAGCTGACCATATATGTGGAATGTCTAGCTGACCATATATGTGAAATGTCTAACTGATTATATATGTGAAATGTCTAACTGATTTTATATGTGAAATGTCAAGCTGGACATATTCGTGGAATGTCTAACTGACTATATATGTGGAATATTTAGCTGATCATTTGGGTGGAATGTCTAGCTGACCATATATGGGGAATGTCTTGGCGTCTTTCTTTTTACGGCTGAAAGTCTGATTACTCTTATTATCCGGACTGATCTCTATCGTAACTCTTGAGGTACGTTCATGGAGCCCAATACAAGAGGTAGTAGGAAGACCAAGTAAAGCTTGTGTGACACAAAGACAGAAATGAATAAATGAGAATACACCTGGAGGTAAGGAGCAGGTGACAAAGAGAGAAACTGAATTGTGTGATGACCGGACCGTTTCCAAAGTCTAAAAGATTGATCCATTGAACCCTTCCTGTTCCTTCAGTCTCTATAATCATCGTATTCATCACGAGTATGACATGACAACTACTGTCCACAGGTCAACATCGCTGTCCATTGTCTAAGCACAGATTTCAGTAACCAGAAAGGCGTCAAGGGGGTTCCTCTTCACATTCAGATAGACACGTATGAGCAAAGCCCCAAGGAAAACCACCTGGTCCACCGAGGCTACTGTCAGATCAAGGCATTTTGTGATAAGGTGAGTAGAGGCTGCTGTCGTTGTGAGCTGTTCACCCATGTCACTTTGTGGCCGCTGTTTACGTGTCCTTATTTAGTTCTAATCTAGTTTAGTTCTACTTTATTCTCATCTATTTTACCTTCGAGGATTTTCCCATCTGGGTGTTCTCTGAGGAGATTGGAGCACTGATGGAGATACCCGTGTCATTATAAAGAAATGTTTGTGGCTCGCAGTTTATTGTCTATTAGTGATCATGGTATAGAAAATTCAGTGTAGTTTACGTGGATCTCTGAAGAGACAAAGAAAGAATGGGCCTACTGCTACATCAAGCAACTCATAAGAAGTGATTAACATGAGTTGTGCAGGGGGCTGGCTGTGGTAAGTTGGGATTATATAAATATTTATAGGGGACTTAGTGTACTGACTGAGATCAGCTGTGAAGGTATCTGTATCTAATAAGTGTAGTGTGTTACAGATGACCTTACTTTGCTACCACATTTAGACCTCAATCAGACTTATTCTGGAATATTGTAATGACTACGTTGAATGTCTAGGGTTATGATATTGATGAAGTGTAAGTTCACAACAACAACAACAGACAGATAAACACTTTATTTAAGATTCACAACACTTTACAACACTATAACAATCACATACATTTCACACTCTAGAAGACTAGTTTAAGTAAGTTAAGTGTTAACTTTTAAATTATGTATTAGTTTCTTTCAAGAATAGATATCCTGATCCAACTACAGAGTGAATCAGGAATCACAATCAAATGTAAACACAATCTTTATGTACAAAAATTATACAACGGATCTTTGTCCTGACATAGAATATTATTACAATATGTGTGTAGTGTTATGCTCTGGTATTAAGAGGTAATACTGGCTTTTGAAGCTATGTTGTTGTTTGTCATCACGACTTCATGTGTTTGTTAATGGTGGAAATAATCTTGAAGGGTTCACAGTTCTTTTTATTTGTAAAACAATAACTGTCCCTCTTGCTTTAGTATTACAGTCAATTTTTAAAGGTGGGTTATACAAGGGTGAGCTACTCTGGCTCACGAATTCTTAACTTATATGTCTGCGGCAGGAAAACTGTCTCCTCTGCTTGCTTGCTTCTCAGTTATCTTGACATACACCAATGGTCAATATCTTGGACAAGGAGTCTGCTGCCAGCCCTCTGGATTTAGGAAAACTCAGACCAGGTGCTGCTCTAATACTTCAGTACCACGGTCCCTGAAATAAGAAGGTTGTACCTCCTTCTTCAGAACTAATATATAATATCTATTTCTACGCTGAAGTACAGGACATTACAAACACAGAGTTCAGCGCTGTAGGCCAACTACTAGCTTCTCATGTGACAATATACACCAGTATTCCTCTCCCTAATGGTTACAACGCCTCTGCAATTCCAGCGTTAAGTCCTTCTATACAATAGGATAGGTGTCATGTTACTATTTGGCAATCTCATATATGCCAATGCAGTTATACTCCTCTCTGACAAGCTTTTACATGGTGGAGCAATATCTAGGCTTTGTCTTCTGTTTGCTACTGAACCACACACATACAGACACAATTTATCAATTCATATTCAATTTTCATATAATATATAGATATATAGGAAACATGTCTAGCTTACCACAATTCAAGGAAATATACACTAGTACGTTGACTGGCGATGAATTCTGGCACAATTTTGATCTGCCTTATCCCAGGCTTTTATTTAGAAAATATATTAGGTTTTCAAAACCTAACCTCGTATCGGTAGTGTTTTTTATTACTGTTTATTTGAAAAAAACAGGCCTGCATGCCTTTCGCGTGTGATTGGCGTTCACTTTTTAATCGCGAGACGACGTGGTTTTATTGCATGCGTTCCTCCGTGCATCTCTCTCTCTCTCTCTTCTAAGCCCGTCTGTCTTTTAGGTTAACGTAGTGTATATAATGACATTAATGTAATATTATATCTAGGTCATTAAGCAGTGTGTCTATCAAGGTCGTCCAAGAAATACAGTACCAGTTTTATTTTTAGAAACGCGTGTAGTTTATGCAGTAGGCTTTTACTATCAAACGTGGAAGCGTTACAGTTATGCAGACGAAGTAGAAAAAGGGGATCTCGGGTTCAGCCATTATGGCGTTCTACAACGCAGGTGTACGCTATTTATGGAAAGCACTGGTCTTTCACCATTCTTCTTTCTTTTTATTGAATTACTTCGTTAGGCTTTACATTTATTTTCTCATTTATATATGTGGATTAGAATTTTTCACGACACTGGCAACATCATCATGTTTGCTACATTAACCACTAGTGCAAGAATATAAATGCTTTGTGCAAGCTTCGTACAAGGGGAACAACTGTATTTGTGGCTTCAGGTTCCATAAGGGATGCGAACGGGAAATGAATAAATAAATAAAAATAATAATAATAAAAATAGTCCCTGTAGTCATAACTGATTGTGGGAATGCACCCCTAAGGTGACAGCTCTCAACTGCTTTTTTTCCTGGTGTTCCTTTCGACGTCTTCTCCTCTCTTCTGCTTGCTGTAAGAGCTTCTTTTCGCCAAATCTGAGGTGGCGCCGTAAAGAGCATCGCCACTTAGTGCGATAGGCAGCTTCATCCTCCCAGGTTGCTGGATTTATGGCCTCATGTCTCTCTTGTACACATCTTTGAACCTCGGCTGCGGTCGCCCAACTGTTCTTTTGCCATCTACCAGTTGTCCAAATAAGATATCTTTCGGGATGCGACCATCTTCCATGCAGCGGAGATGCCAAGCCAGCGTAGTCTGCGCTGTCTAAGCAGTGTATACATGCTTTGAAGTCCAGCCCGTGACAATACCTCGACATTTGTCATTTTGTCCTTCCACGAAACACCGAGTATGTGGCGTACACACCGTAGATGGAAGGTATTGAGCCTTCTTTCTTGCTTAGCATAGGTTGTCCATGTCTCGCTGCCATATAGAAGTGTGCTGGTGACGCAGGCGTTATATACCACAAAAATAGCTCGCAAAAATCGAGTATGAGAAACATTGGAACGCTCACAGGGATGGAGTTGCAAATGGAATCTCACTATTCTGCAGTGGAATGCGGAAGGAGTTCGTAACAAAAAAGTTCCCCTAACAAAAGATAGGAACTACCGTTCAGTGTAACTGTGGCACTGATAAAATGACTGCTGAACATCTGCTTCAAAGTTGCCCAACATATGTGGAACAGAGAAAGCGCATATGGCCGACACCAGTACCATTCGTGGAAAAGCTCTGCGGAGATTTAAATAGCCTCAAACTGACTACTGCTTTCTTTAAAAACATTCAAGTGGACGCCTGAGAGCATACGAAGAAGAAGAAGAAGTATCGATACTCTTACACACCAACGGTGGGTAGCCTAGGAAGTGTGGGAATCTACTTTAGAAACAATGAGCTCTCTAAAGATCTACCATGAAAAAATCATCTATATTTTCAGGTTTCAGAGTATCTGGAATAAATGCAACCCATACGTAACTTATTTTTAGGGGTCGAAGTAGCTAAGAGGTCCCCCTCAAATTCTAAAGGTACCGAGTTCGATTCCCAGTAGAGGGAATATAATTTATGGAAATTTTTGTTTCAAAACCAATGGTCCTACTGATGCTATATTCCCCCCTGGTGTCCTAGGTAGTGAGATCGGATACCTAGCCTTCTCGAATAAGGGCGAAAAAATAGGAGGTCCCATGTACAAGTTTTGCACGTTAAAAATCCCACGGCAGTTGAAAATCGTAAAAAGTAGGTCATGCGGTCGCTGCCGTGGCAAAATTTGAAAATGAGACACTTACCCACCACAAAAATATTTATAGAATGTGTGATTCCTATATACACACATTGGGATTCTCGCCGGTGCTACGGAGTTCGTGCACTGTGCTGAGATCCTCCTTGTGTGATCTAAGGGAGGAGATCGGAGCACTGATGGAGTTGTCCGTGTGCAATGAAGATAGTCCTGAAAATCAAAACCAAACCAAACTTTTTTTCCTGCTAGACGCTCTGCTTCCTGCGATTCCATCAACAGAGCGGTGGGATGTTCAAACGAAATGATATATTACGGAATGATACATTGTTTTTCAACAAAAAATTATTGCGTTACTATTTAAGTACACAGATAAAGTGAGTTCTCATAAGTTAGCTTGTGAGTTGTTACTGGGAACGCGGAAACAAATACCTTATATTCTAGGCACATCTAGCTTTTGAACACCTGATTCAGAGGTAGGTAGGTTGTCCCATAGCGGATATTACGGTAGGGGAGTGAAGTGTTAGAGATTTCACAATACTAGGTCCAGCATCGAGAGGTGGGGTGAACAGTTCCTTTCCTCGCTGCCATTTCGTTCTCTAACTCAAAGTCAGGTGCCCACCTTTACAGCTGGGTAGATTGGAGCGTGTCGGTGCCGTAATTCAAACCCGGCACCCTTGCCGCGAGAGATCAGAGCTCTAACCACTCTGTCAGTCGGACGCTGATTGACAGGGGCGTCCGAAATTTCTATAGATTAAAAAGTCTCCCCTCCCCCCCCCCCCCCCCCATCAAATCCAGACTATAGTGTCCATTCTAATTGGACATGCACCCTAATATAACCGACGGACGCGCATCGTCAAAATGAAGCAAAAGTTCAATTTTTTATTTTTAACTTTTTTCCCTCCTTAGAAATTGCCAAGTCACCCACTCTGATCTTTGGCTATGACGGTTGCCGACCCCCTGTTGTGCATTACGGAACATGAGAATTGAAGCTCGTGAAGTTATCCCTTTACACCGTCTGTTGTTTTGTATTCGATGACAAAACGTCACGCGGAGCTCAAAAATGCTTCTTTATCTGTCTAAATCCTGCTTTTCAGATCTTCTTTTAGCCTATTTCTGTGGTGTTTAGAGCATATTGATCTTGTGAAGATATAGTTTTTATATTTCCTTTTCTGTTATAAACTTTTTGGGGTTTTTTTAATGTTTGGCGTGGGCATTAATTGTTTAAAGCTTCTCAGAAAAGTTGTCATGCTGTCTTCACCAGCTCAAACTGCGTCGACTTTATCCCTAGTATGGTTTTTATTTACTAACAAGTTTTATTTTATTTATTTTTTATCTTATAATTCTGACAGCTTTTTTTCTAGCATGAGACTGAACAGAGGCGGTGTAACAGAATGAGCTTTTCGGCCACGCGCGTTCGTTCGCGGACAGCAAATAGTGGTAGGATTTCGATGCCTTGCCTTCAGGGAAGTACCTAGGTTTTATTTTTATATTTATTTAAGTTCTTATGTGTCTTATCTAGCCTTCACTTTCTTTCCTTTTCCTGACGAAGGCCTTGTGGCCGTAACGTAGACTATTTTCTTTGTCTTTTGTCCTCGTAAGACGAATCACCTTTTTTCGATTTTTTTTTTCATACCCATCCATTGTAACAGAATGAGTATGTCACGATGGCTTGCTTGAGTGCACTGTGACACAACGGATTGTGAGACATTACATATGCACTGTTCATTTGCATTCATGTAAAGTTTATTAAAGATGGTTTCATGCGTTAGTGAGACACAATGTTATTTCTTTATGGAGATATCCTGAAGGATTATTTCCTAGTAATCTGCAGTTTACATGTTGTGAGAACCACAGCCTGTTAGGATTGGCTACAATTGGTCATCTGACAATCATCGTCACATTTGTGTCTCTCTCCCCCATTTTTTTCTTCTTGAGATTTTCGCCTTCTTAGGGCGATGCACGCTGCTTTCCAAACATATGGATGGGTATGAAAGTAAAATCGAAAATAGGTGATTCGTGTTATGAGGACAAATGACAAAGAAAATAGCCAACGTTTCGGCCACATTGCCTTCGTCAGGGAAAGGACAGAAAGTGAGGGCTAAATAGGCACATAAGAATCTAAATAAAAATAAATATAAGAACTGGGTACTTCCCTAAAGGCGTCTAAAACCTAGCTAGCCTGCCGAAGGGAGAGCGCGCCACAAGCAAAATAACAAACATAAAGACAGATGTCCTTCAATTATATCAGAGTACAATTACCAGTTTAAAAAAAAAAAAAGGATAGTTTTGTGTTTGAAATCTTGTGTGCCGTTGATAAACACTTAAACATCAAGCCAATTAATATCGGGTTGCCCATGGGGCTGGCAAGTTCCGCATGTTAAAGAAAGTGCTAACAAAAGCACTACTGCAAGGGCACATGAGTGCCATAGTGTGGGCGCACTAGACGGGGATCAGCTGCAGTTGTGGTTTTATGCTCCATATGGGGCGGAAAAGAAATAAAAGAATGCTGTTGACGAGTTAAGAACAATGCAGAAATGGAAGAATGCTGTTGACGAGTTAAGAACAATGCAGACATTGAAGAATGTTGTTGACGAGTTAAGAACAATGCAGACATTGAAGAACGCCTGAAGCATCGGTATTTCATTCATTCATTTTCCTTTGCGTTCCATATAGAGTATTGAGCCACCATTGCAGCCGGTTCCATTGCAAGGAAGTCTGCTTCAAGCTTTAACATGTTCATGTTGTGGTGGTGTCTGTAGAAATGTGTTGAGGTTGCCAGTCTCATACAAAACCTCATATTAGTCCGCTTGTAACGACATTCCCGAGGGTACAGTATGTCTATTCTTTATTTCCCAAGAATGACATGGGGCAAAGCGCCGTTATAACAACATTAACAAAGAAAAGTTCGAACTTGACAGAAATGTACGCTAAGAATACAGTGTATTCTTGTGCGTTCAGTTTGTAGTCATGCTCAATCTGCAGGTCTGTCACCAGGACGAAGTCCACAGTCTTTTCCAGGTCAGCGCGGCAGCCCCATATCTTCTGCCTGAGCTCAGCAGCCATTGGCCAGGTCAGACGTCGTGGGTCATCATGGGTTGGGAAGTTTTGGAGAATGTGTTCGGGGGTCTGAATTCCAGTTCCACATGGACATTCATTTGAATGAGAATCCTGATGCGATAGAGGTGGCCAAATAATCTGTAGTGGCCATTTCTCAGGCGAGAAAATGATAGTCTGCTGGTGTCTGTTAAGTTGGAATACAATGTTAAATGATTAACAGTCTTAGAGATGATGACGATAAACTGTTTATAGTTGAATGTGAGTAAGATGGTCGTGAGGGAAAGAAGTAAGCGAAGCTCATAAATGTGTATTGCATATTAAAACACCAGACCATGAAGAAGAAAGTAGATAATCCTACCTACATTTGCCTGTTTGGTTGAGTTACTAAACCCAGCTGTTTGCGGGGAGGCGCTGCCGTCACTTAGTTTGTTCATTGCTCTGGATTAACTCTACTGTCTTCTTTCTTTTATGTTGTTTCGTCTTTTTTGTGCATTGTAAAGGCTAACCCATCATCATTATGGAAATAAAAAGAGCACTTGACCAGATTTTAAATTTATTTAAAAAATAAGGGTCTATGACCACAGAACATTTTTAAACGATACAGATCTATGACCAGAGAACAAATGTGAAGAATAAACATCTATGACCAGAGAACAAATGTAAAGAATAGGGGTCTATGACCATATAACAAATGTAAAGAATGAGAGTATATGACAATATAACAAATGTAAAGAATGAGAGTATATGACAATATAACAAATGTAAAGAATGAGAGTATATGACAATATAACAAATGTAAAGAATGAGAGTATATGACCATATAACAAATGTAAAGAATGAGAATATATGACAATATAACAAATGTAAAGAATGAGAATATATGACAATATAACAAATGTAAAGAATGAGAGTATATGACAATATAACAAATGTAAAGAATGAGAGTATATGACAATATAACAAATGTAAAGAATGAGAGTATATGACAATATAACAAATGTAAAGAATGAGAGTATATGACAATATAACAAATGTAAAGAATGAGAGTCTATGACCATGTAACAAATGTAAAGAATGAGAGTATATGACCATGTAACAAATGTAAAGAATGAGAGTATATGACAATATAACAAATGTAAAGAATGAGAGTAAATGACCATATAACAAATGTAAAGAATGAGAGTATATGACCATGTAACAAATGTAAAGAATGAGAGTCTATGACAATATAACAAATGTAAAGAATGAAAGTATATGACAATATAACAAATGTAAAGAATGAGAGTAAATGACTTTATAACAAATGTAAACAATAATGATCTATGACCAGACAACAAATGTAAACAATAAGGGTCAATAACCAGAGAGCACATGTAAGAATAATGGCGTGTAAAAAGATACCACATGAAAAGATAAAGAGCCTACGACCAGACCCAAAAAAAACTAAATAAGGGCAAATGCCCAGATAACAAACGAAAATACTTACAGCCTATGAGCACATAACATATGAAAAGAACATGGGCTTAAGACAACATAACAAATGAAACTGATAAGAGTTGAATGAAGTTCCATCCTTACCGTTTTTTATCTGTTATCAGTTTGGGAAGTTTCCGTGGCTTATTCTACAATGAAAGCATTTTTTGGACCGAGGGTTCATTAATTCCTCGTCAAAGCTCACCTAGAACATTTTTCACATTGTAGTTTCTCTCACCCAATCTTTGAAATGTCAGAACACAATCAGCATTGTCAAAAGTTGTCAAACTTTATCTGTTCCAGGGAGCGGAAAGAAAAACAAGAGACGAGGAACGAAGAAAGGCTGCCAAGGGTAAACCGGATGACTTTGGAAATGCCCCAGTCAGCAACAAAAGTAGGAAGTCTGTTATTCACTCAACGTTTTTTTGTTTTCTTAACCTCGTCTGTCTGCTTCACTTTTTGTTGTTAGTACTAGGGCAGTGGAGTCCGAGTTGGAGTCGTGGGGACGGTCATTTTTAGAGGAGTCGTGGGGACGGTCATTTTTAGTGGAGTCGGATGGGTAAAAAAAAGTCTGAATTTAGCGAGACTTGAGTCAAGGCAGATTCACAAGGGGGGCGCTTAACAAATGTGAAATAACATTTCAAAGTAGTAGAACTCCTAAAGCCACCTTCTTGTTAAAGTACATCCATTTTTACATAATGTAGGACAATTTCAGTTGCTGCTGATCGTAAAGAAAGTTGTTATCACAATTGGAAATGTGTTGGCACATTTAGAAAAAGCACACAAGAAATGAAAATAAACTATACACACTGTCAATTTTCCCGTCATTGTTAAAATGAAACTATTGTGCCTTTTGGTGTTTGGAAAGCAGTCAATTGTGTGCAGGTTTGGATGATTTGTTATTTTGTATCACTGTAAGAATAAATGAATAGTTTAAAATGTAGTCTACGAAAGCCACATATTCATTAATTCACACACTTACCATACTTATACATGTAATTCCATATAAGTGCATACTTTTTTGCATATCACTAGTTAAAGAACACCGTAGTCTGTAGTCGGACCTAAAATTTCCAGAGTCAGAGTTTGAAAATCTTTTGGCCGACTCCACAACTCCGACTCCGATAGTTCCAACATCTTCGCCTCACTTAGTTCCCAGTGGTCTCTGGTGAGATAAAGAAAGGACAGGATTACGGCTACCTCAGGCATGTTGTACAAGGCAACTAACATGAGGCTGGCAACCTCATCATGTCAAACTAATGACTACAGAAACCTCTGCTGCGAGATGATGTGAATGCTTGATGCAGGTTTACTGCAAGGAGGACCTGCTGCAGTGGTAGCCCAATGCTCCATAAGGAGCGATAAGGAAAATCCTATATATAAAATCCCAGCTTTTTCTGTCAGCGCGTAACGCCAAGGGATGCATTTTTGGTTGAAAGTTAGGCATTAATTGTATTGTTTCCCTTACATGTAGTCTCCCGAAAATATACTACTGGACAAAAGTTAAGGGCCGCCATTCAGTTTAGACAAGGTTTATATAATTGATTGGCAAACTGTAAAGACAAGTGAAAATGTCATTAAAACTGAGCTCAGAGAAATGTGTATTCATTTCTGTGTGCACTAGGTTAATTTTCTTTAATGTCCAAAAACTGGGTCACTTTAACCCGCACGTGAAAATTGCCATTGTTGCTGCCCAAACACACGCCCCACTAGTTCAAAAGGTGAAAAAGTGAGTTGAATTTGAATGCACATGGAAAATGATCATCGGTAAAGAGTGTTCATCGTTGGTATACAATAAATCAGTATGACAAGTGGTCGAAATGATCACTGCATTAGCCATGCCACCAAGGAGAAGTCTCAGCACTGTAGACCGTGGTCAAGCCATGGCATGGATTCAGGATGGTCAATCTGTTTGCCATGTTGCAAGACGTTTAGCAGTGTCCCACTCTACCATTCAGAGACTTCTTGAGAGATTTCAAGCTACTGGACATTTGGAAAATCGACCCTGCTCACGAAGAATTATATAAACCTTGTCTAAACTGAATGGCGGCCCTTAACTTTTGTTCAGTAGTATAGTAACACTTACCAAAAAAGAATGCGCAAATGACGGTGTGCACAAAAATATTTTTAGAAAATGTGATCCCGTATACACACATTGGGATCCTCGCTGCTGCTACGTAGTTCGTGTACTGTGATGATGCACAGTGGGTTTTTAAAAAAATACTTTTGAATAAGTAAAATTGCCGTTAGGTATTGGTGCTTTTGAATTTAATTCCCGTCTTATGACGGGCTTTGACACTAATGATGATGATAATAACCAACATCGTCGTCTAATCCATGGGTTCTCAACCTTTTTTTTTTTTGCTCATGGCTCCCTTCTGAGCTTCATTTAACTCTGTGGCCCCCCTCATAGTCGCTGTTAGCTGGAAATAGGTACTTTACCATCTTACTGTGGCCCTCTAGAAATATGGCATGGTCCCCCTGGGGGCTATATGGCTCTCGTTGAGAACCACTGGTCTAACCCTTCTGCCTCTAATGATAAAAAACTTAACAATTGTTTGTTATTGTTATTATTATTTGTTTTTTGTACGCCCGCTATTACTCGAGGCGAAATCTCAGGTTAGTATGTCTAACCTGAGACAGATTTTACGTGAGTATCCTATTTTCCTGTACGCTGACAGGTGTCCTCTTGCCATTCAGGCAGATACTTGCCGTCTTCTGAGGGATTTTTATTATTATTATTGTTACTGCAGCTGCTGCTACTGCTGACACTAAGACAGGATGGTACAAAAGTAGTTATTTATTCATTCTTACAAAGTAATTAATACTTACAGTATACAATAATGCATATACAGAAAAAGACATTAAGAAATACATGTAAATAACATGTATATCTACATGCTAATAAAATATTTAAAAAAAATTTATTTCACTGAGACACAATTACCCAAGAACATAATTTACTACTCAAGAACAACTTCTTAAACAAAGACTAAATATCTGACACACTAACAAACACCCCTGATGGACAAATCTCTACATAAACAATCTATAAAACAGCATACGATGAGGCTACATAGATGGGAATTTTAATTTTTTTCAATATATGTTATTAAAGTTTATACCTACTTCTGTACCACCTTGTACTCATGGCCATGCCTTTTCCTTCCATTAATGAATAAATGAATTTAGGACTGGATAAACAAAAATAGTAGTGCGCCACACAAGGACAAATGACAAAGAAAGTTATCAGCATTACGGCCACAAGGCCTGCACCAGGGACAAACGAAGCAAAACACAAGGGAAAGAAAGTGAGAACTATGTCAAATACATAAAAATAAATAAAAATGATACGCCCGTAAATGGAAACTGTATTGAAACATGGAAATAGTAATGCTTAAGGATACTTCTTCTTCTTCTTCCTCGTTAGTCCTGAAAAGGTCGTTGGTTGTGTTGTGTCTGTTTACATCGGAGCTGCGATATCTGCGCCTTTCAGCCGACACATCCGACTTCAGCACGGCATTTTTTGGGACCGGGTTTACCTTCCCTCTTCGATCCCTACTCTCCCAGCCAGACTACAGTGATGCAGCCTGTTTCCAGGACCACCACGTGGAGGTGGAGTAGGGTCTTGGTCAGCTCTGGTTCGCTGACCCTGACGCAAGCAGTCAAGCTATGGGTCGCTGACTGCATTCTCTGTTGCTGCATCTTTGGGTTCCCTTAATGCTTAAGGATACGGAAGTGTTGAAATGTTTAACAGCAACATCGTAATCTGACACATTACCTGAATGAGCTTTTCGTTGGTTTTTGTCTTTGATCCACTTTCACTTAATGTTAGCTCTTTCTTGGTGATAATTTTTTCATAAGGGTTTAAATATCATGTTTGTTGTACCTATTGCCTACACCTGAATTAAATTTTAGTCGCGTCTACTTTCTACGCAACAGTCCCAACTATGATGGTTTGGTCATGTCTACAGAATGGGAGAAGATCGGCTACCACGACAAGTATGGGAAACTAAGACCCAAGGATCCAGACCTCCAGGGTGACCCAGAGTCCGCTAGGAGGAGGACATTAGACAATCTCTGAAGGACCGAGGACTAGCATGGAACGAGGCCAGGAGGAAGACAGCCGATAGGATAGTATGGCGCTCTCTCTTTCAAACCTCTACACCTCACGGTAGAAGAGGAATGACTAAGTAAGTACTTTCTACGGACGAATTTCATTTTGATTGCATCTACTTTTGTTTTTTTTTTCACAGGCCGGAAGAAGGTGGATGAGGCGTTCCATGAACCACATGAGCGGTCAGAGTTTTACTCCATGGCCAACACAACCACGCCTCCAGTGTTTTTCAATCCACTCTACGAGAACACGGAGTTTATTCATAAGGTGACATATCAGTTTGGCTAATTACTTCATTAAATTGTGGTATTAATGGCTGTTTGATTATCACTAGTTTTGATAGTTAGTGAATGACACATAGCTAGGCTCAAGATTCAGTCTTAATGCTAACAACATTTGCTAACAGAGATAGATGTTGAAAAATTCTCCAAATCTTTTGGCTGAATACTATCACTAACCAAGAACTACTTACTCGGAGTAACCAAGAGGACATGCACACCATCATAGCTGGCAGACGCTGGAGTTGGGTTGGCCAAGTCCTCAGAAGAGACCCAGATGCCATCACAAGAACAGCTGTGCTATGGACCCCCCGAAGGAAAGCGAAAGAGAGGCCGAACAAAAACAATTAGGATGAGAACTGTGGAGGCCGAGATGCAAAGAATGAACCAGAGCTAGGGCACTGTACGAAGGATGGCCGCCGACCGAACAAAGTGGAAGCAGTTTGTCGCTGCCCTACAAGACGCCAGCAGACGTGATGGCCACTGACCTCTTTGACAGTCGGGGGCTAAGGATCAAAGAAGAAGAAAGTAGATGTTGAGCACTCGAACCACAAACAATATTTTCATTAACTAATTAACCTTCGGCTTCCAAAGAAGCAATGGGCTTTCTAGAAATTCATGCCAAGTACCTGTGTCCTGTATCATCCGCTCAAGATCTTTCTGTATCTTCTTTCTCCTTTTAATTTCTGTTTCCGGTTCTTTTCTCCGTGTGTTTTCAATCTCCCGTTACCTCTCTTACTGAAATTCCAGAACAAGGACTGAACTGTAGGGCAATCAGCAGGTTTCCTCCGTGCGTCCTATAAATCTCCGGCGGCTTCTAATTTCTCGTGATAACCGATATCAAGTTTCTTACCTGTGTTTGCTGAACACTGAGGAGGTACGGGCAGCGTTGGCGTAGCTGGTGAGTCCTTTTTATGGCAAGTCATTTTCAGGGCTTCATGCTAGCAGATGGATAATGTTCGTCATTTCCAGGACTTAATATCTATCAACCCTGGTCGGGCTAGCAGTCCTTTTCAACACTTGTTCTTTTCAGGGCTACTTCATGCTAGCTTATAGATGCTAGTAACTCTGTTCAGGGCTTAGAGTTTATCAACACAGGTTTCAGTTAACAGAGTTCACTTATTTTTGAATGACAAATAGCGCTTTGATATAACCAAAGGACTTAAGTCTAAGTTGAAATAGACGTGCCTCACCACAAGAAGGCAAAACATGCAAATAAACCCCCCAAAAATGTCTTGTTCCACTGGCAACTGTCTGGTTCTTGTCATCAGTTTTACATTAGTAATTTAATATAACTAAATAAACGAATATAGGTAAGTAGCAAGACTCGTAAGACAAAAAGAGTGACAACAGAAAAGTAACGCAAGGTATCCGCTCACGTAATCTTGTCACAATCTTCAAAACAAACAAAATACATACATAGAAGAACAAAATAATAATGGTTTATGAAGGTTTCAGATCAATGACTTCTGCATGATAGCAAGACCTTGCAACAACAAGAGAGAATACTAAAGTTGGTGCGGCCAATCAGTGTTCTTAAAATAGAACTGACATGTCACAGTTGTGCACAGGTCTCTAAAGATAGATTTCTGAACTTTGAGTGTAACTATTCATTAATAAACCTACAAAACTTTATCTTCTGAGAGTACAAGATACCAACTCCATCTTAATAATCCGTATCTTGTGAAGGCAACTGCAATATCATTATCACTTTGCATAACGTGGAGCTTAAGGCACAACAAGCAGAAGAGAGAAGGACACGCCTAAAGGAACACCTGGCAAATAAACAAATAAAAAAAAACAGCTGAGGTCTATCACCTCATGTGCACATTCCCATAGTCAGATATGACTGAAGGGAGCTACAATAGTGCGAGAACCCAGTATCTAGGTAAAGGGGAGGGTAAATGATCCCGTTTACACACTGTGACGGTATTGCCTCCCCTGCTTTGCAGTAGCGGTTCAACAGTGACCAAACTCAAGACTATCTAATATGGGCTTCAATAGAGTCTATTTGTACACAAGATTACTCTTGGCAGAAATGTAGATAGAAGAGTAGTAAAGCTTCTATCACATGGGAGTCTTCACAAGAAATTCAGGTAAGCGAAAACAATGCTGGCTGTCGCTAAGCATGTTAATTCTGTAACCTGCCGACCACTTTTGTGAAGAATTAAAGCACTTATTTATCAGCTCGTTAAGCCCACACCCCTGATTTACTCAGTGGAATTCTCCTATTCAAGTATAGCTCTGTTTAGAATGTAAAATCCAGAATATAAAACAATAGACAATGACATACGTACTATGTGTAGACAAGCAAAGAACGGTGGATAGAAACAAAATGCAAGGAAATAGAAGACTT
The DNA here is from genome assembly GCA_024509875.1 of Oreohelix idahoensis. Taxonomy (NCBI): domain Eukaryota; kingdom Metazoa; phylum Mollusca; class Gastropoda; order Stylommatophora; family Oreohelicidae; genus Oreohelix; species Oreohelix idahoensis. The sequence goes on along the minus strand of JAMPIV010003202.1, from coordinate 95,966 downwards.
GGAAGCAAAGCACATGACAAGAGATATGCTTGAAGAAATAAAGAAATTATCAAATAGGTCGGTTTACACAAGGAGGAAGCTGTATCAAGAACAAAAATGGTGTAATATTACTTGATGAGAAAGTCATATCAAACCGCGGCTCCAGTATCTAATCTGGTGATTTTAATCATTAGAAAGATACAGACTTTCATAAATGGGTGCTTGCGCAACATAGAAAGATTAAAATGGTTTTACCAGACCGCTTCACCAACCAAGATCTGCTTACTCGTAGCAAGCAAGAGGACATGCACACCATCATAGCTGGCAGACGCTGGAGCTGGGTTGGTCATGTCCTCAGAAGAGACCCCGATGCCATCACAAGAACAGCTATGCTTTGGACCCCTGAAGGAAAACGAAAGAGAGGCCGACCAAAAACAACTTGGCGGAGGACTGTGGAGGCTGAGATGCAAAGAATGAACCAGAGTGGAGGCACTGTACGAAGGATGGCCACCGACCGAGCAAAGTGGAATCAATTTGTTGTTGCCCTACAAGACGCCACTAGGCGTGATGGCCACTGACTGCTTTGACGGTCGGTGGTTAAGGATCGAAGAAGAAGAAGACCAGACCGCTAATGTGAAGCTTTTTGAAAGAGCCAGATAAACACAATTGAACTTGAGGTCGGCGAAATACAATTTTTCAGCCAAGTTAACCACATTTGGGAGCCGCGGTTGCACAGTGGTTAGTGCACTGGCTTCCTCGCTCAGTGGTTCATGGTTTGATCCCCAGTTGAGGTGGGATTTTTTTTTAGACTGCAAACGGCTCCTGGGTCGACCCAGCCCTAATTGGGTACCAGAGCAACTCTGGGAAGGTTAAGGCGGCCGGCGTGATGCTGACCACATCACCCCTAGTGTGCCGTTGGTCGAGAAAATATGGGCCTAACACCATATTCCCAATATGCCTCAGTAGGCGTGTAAACGGGGTCCTTTACCTTTAACCACATTTACTAACTCTGATAACAAATATAAAACATTCAGCATTGCATCTCAAATGTACAATTTCCTGGTTATGAAATATTGATAATATGATAGTATTATATAATTGCGTATTCTTATCTAGTATTGTATGTTCTTTTCTCTTTTGCAGTCAATCACTGTAGGTGTAGTACCAACCCAGGATGATGAGATATCTAGGTAAGGCAGGAAATGTGCTTCTATCTCCAAAATTTGCCAAATGTTTATATGTGTTAGCATATATGTTCATATCGTTCCAAAATGTATTTTTACACTGTCAGTTGGATTAAAGTGAATGACATGCCTGCAGTAAGATTGTATAGGTGTGATGAAATAATATTTATGCAAGTATCTAGTGTGTGTGGTGTGCATGTGTGTGTGTGTGTGTGTATGAGAGACAAACATTTCACCGTAACATAAATACCTTTATCTTCATCATCATCATTCTCTTTTACACTTCTTAGAGAAGGTGGAGCCACCACAAAAGTTGACCCCCATGCAGGAAGCCTGTATCCAAGAAGTCACATGCTCTTACAGCAGTGGTTTCTATGGTAATCTGTTTTACATCATGAGGTTGCCAGCCCCCCATGCCCAACCTCATATTAGTGGCCTTGTACGACATGCTTGAGGGTGCAGTGATCCTGTTCTTACTTTTGTCTCTTCAAAGACTCACGGGAAATAAACGGGACGGCGCTGAAGCATGGGCCTAAAAAAATGATTTAAGATCAGCATGTTACGCTCTAACACGAGATGAGAAGAAGTCGCTGGAGATAGATAGGATACACACTGAGGAAACTTGTTGTCAGCCTTGTTAGATAGTCCCTCTTCTGGAGTACGCAAGTTAAGAAAGGTAGATTGAGACTAAGGAACACATGGAGAAGAGAGATGGATACTGACATGAAGGACATTAAGAAGACATGAAAGACCTTGACTTGAGAGCGTGGGACATGAAGACTTGGCATAATTTTGTTCAAGGCCTATGACACTTGGGGAGTTGAAATGTGATGTTGATGTTACGTTGATTATTATGCGGAAATAGGAACGTAGCGAACAAATCAGCCTGGTGTAGCCAAGAACAAAAAACTGAAGAAAATAGAAGAACGTAGTAAACAACAGTTTAAGAGATTGCACATCGGAGTTTGTAATCGAGATAAACTCCAATGACCATCAGAAAGTAAGCAATACGACCCATATTAAATGAAAGTGTGATTACCACACTGCGCTGGCAATCGGGAGATCCCAGGTTCAAGCCTGGGCGAGAACATTTGAAGAGGTGTCGTCGACCGAGACTTGGACTGAAATAATTCAAGCCCTGGCGAAGACATTTGAAAGAGTGTCGTCCACCAGGGACTGGAATAACCTGAATGGCACCTGAGCCGACCCAGCTCTAATGGGTACCTCCGAAGACGGCAAGTATCTGCCTGAATGGCGAGAGGACGCCTGTCATCGTACAGGGAAAAGGGATTCTCACGTTATATCAGTCTCAGGTTAGACATACTAACCGGAGATTTTGCCTCGAGTAATAGCGGGCGTACGATATACACAAAAAAAAAATTTAAAAAATGAAAATGCTACAGTTGCCACGTTGTGCTCTCACAATGGTCGCTGAAGTAGCAATCACTTTGTTTTCCACTTTTCAAAACTGAAAAGACAGCCAGAAAGATAAACACGAAGATATAAAGAGGTGGAACGACAGTTGCGAAAATGAGATAATGGGAGAGATTAACCCACAGCAGCCAACTGCAGCGGTGAAACTTCTTGCTCTTTAGAGAGAAAAATAAAATGAAGAAGAAGGAGTTAAAAGAAATGCAGAACAAGCAGCTCAGCACATTTTAAAATATGTCTTTCCAATTTCTTATGCTTATTTCCTCAGTCTTCCAAACAAACTCGAACTGCCAGACTCTTGTGGTGACTATTACACGAATAGTCCCGCGAAAAGGCCACGGACGGACTCGGGCAGTAACCTGAAGGATCAAAAGAAAGGTAATGCGTTTTGTTGATTATGCATGTGCCACATTATGAATTTTGGTGGTAAAAGAAAAATTATGATATCACATTTATCAGCCAAACAATCTTATGTGGAAACACTAATCAACACCTCTACACCCTAGGGTAGAAGAAGAACGACTAAGTAAGTAGTAGTACAAATCGACACATTAGTATGTTTGGCACATTCTCTGCCGCTCTTTTCCTTTGTCCAGTTGTGTTCTCCCGAACTCGCTTGTGTGGTAGCTCCTTTTTTATTACAACTGCAGATAGTCCCCTAAAGGAAGGCTACACCATAGCTCTGAAAGGTCAACATAATTCTTAATGTTTTAAGGAAAGCTAATATATCACCCTTACCCTTTTCTTGATTTTTTTGGTGTCAAAGTGTCTTGTTTTTTTGTCTGTTTTTTTAACCTTTGAAATGCAATGGAATATTTCAGTTCAGTCTGGTAAAATCTTTTTTCTTCTTCTTTGGTCCTTGGCAGCTGACAAACCATTCAGTGATCACCATGTCTGGTGGCTCTTGTAGGGCAGCAACAAACTGTCTCCACTTTTCTCGGTCGGCAGCTGACAAACCATTCAGTGATCACCATGTCTGGTGGTGTCTTGCAGGGCAGCAACAAACTGTCTCCACTTTTCTCGGTCAGCAGCTGACAAACCATTCAGTGATCACCATGTCTGGTGGCGTCTTGTAGGGCAGCAACAAACTGTCTCCACTTTTCTCGGTCGGCAGCTGACAAACCATTCAGTGATCACCATGTCTGGTGGCGTCTTGTAGGGCAGCAACAAACTGTCTCCACTTTTCTCGGTCAGCAGCTGACAAACCATTCAGTGATCACCATGTCTGGTGGCGTCTTGTAGGGCAGCAACAAACTGTCTCCACTTTTCTCGGTTGGCAGCTGACAAACCATTCAGTGATCACCATGTCTGGTGGCGTCTTGTAGGGCAGCAACAAACTGTCTCCACTTTTCTTGGTCGGCACCATCCTTCATGTGGTGTCCCCGCTCTGGTTCATACTTTGCATCTGTGCCTCCATAGTTCTCCGCCAGGTAGATTTTAGGCTCGCTTTAGCTTCCCTTCTGGAGTCCATAACATGGCAGTTATGACGCAAGTGTCAGGGTCTGTTCTGAGGATGTAGCCAACCTAATTCCAGAATCTACGCTTTATGATAGTGTGCATATTCTCTTGGTGGCTCCAAGTCAGCAATTCTTAGTGATGATGGTGGTCGGCCAGAAAATTCGAATAATTTTCTGTAGGCAGATGTTGTGGACAGAGGACAGCTTGGAAATTTCCTTTTCCGTAACTCTCCAGCATTCTGCACTGTACAGGAGTACAGAAGTTACGCAGCTCTCGTATGTTTTTAATTTAGTGTTTGGTGTGCATGTGTGTGTGTGTGTGTGTGTGTGTATGAGAGACAACCATTTCACCGTAACATAAATACCTTTATCTTCATCATCATCATTATCTTTTACACTTCTAGAGAAGGTGGAGCCACCACAAAAGTTGGCCCCCTTGCAGGAAGCCTGTACTGGGAAAATGTCCAGATGTTGTTTAGATTGGCAAATACTGTTCTAGCTTTTCCAGCCCTTGGTCTCTTATTTTTATGGGCGTAGGATTTCTTACACTGAGAAAATAGAACAATACATTGTCATTTTTTTAAGACTAAAAATACGTCGGCATTCTTGCAGAAACGGTAGACATTATAAAAACGCATTTATTATTCATTCATCTCCTTTTTTTTAAGCTCCTTAGTTTTATAATTTTCGCTGCTAACACCACATAATTGCCTTACTAATTACGCTGCAGTAAAAGTGGAGAATGGAACCACATCTTCAGATCGTCCCCTGAAAGAAGCCTACACCATTGCACAAAATGGTCAAAATAATTGTATATATTAATTAAAAGAAGTCATGTATTACTGTTACTCTTTTCTTAACTTTTTGTGACAGTTTTTCACTTTTGGAGGCACAGTGGAATATTTCGGTTCAGTACGAGCAATTAGAACAACTGTGAGTAATTCACCCTGCTGCACGCCTCCTGATGTTAGTTGCTTATCCTTTACAGGACATGGCAATCAACCCCAGCTTTTATTGGCTGTTTGTGATTTTTCTAGGCAATTTTTTTCATTCAGTAGTTTGCCATTGCTTTCTGAACGGTACGGCGCTTATACCATTGTTAAAAATCCACACAAAGTGATCTGCTACCAAACCGCCTGCAGCAGGTTTAGAACCTGGTATATCTGGATTATGAAACTGCGTTTATATCCATTACGCCACAGACGCCGACGCCCCCTGATGACGACACTAAATTCAAATGTGGCCATTTCATTTATTTCCATTTTGCGTCAGAAGTACGGAAACTGTGTGACACAAAAGTGTAGAAGCTTCACCTATGGTGAGCAACGAGGCTTCACTGGCTGCATATGGTAGCCACTTACTCATACTTACCCGAACTGCTGAATATAAATGGGAGAAAATTCCAGACATTTTGTCACCGAAAAGCAACAGAGGCAGAAATATTTCTAAAGAAAATTATGAAGTATATTGGGAAAAAATGCGCGTTATTTCAACAGGCGCGTAATATAGTTCTCATCCCAAAAAAATGCGCCGTGAAAAAGATTGCAACTTTGGTGGTGGAAATATGGGATTGGCGTGACGGATAAGAAAATTAGAATGGTTAATAATACACCGTAATTATTTTGTTTTCGTAGACCAAGAATACGTCTGCTTTCTTTAAGAAACTGTAGACATGATAAAATTTATTATTCATCCATCTTCTTCTTTGCTCTTTACGGAACATGAGGATCCACTATAGCTCTTGCATCATCATCATCAGCTGCCATCTGCACAACAAAGGTTGGCTGTAATGGATCTCCAACGTCTTCTGTCTCTTGTCTTGGTGGTGCACTCTGATAGACTCTTTCCTGTCCATCTCTTGGTGTTATCTTCCCACATAGCGCTGTCTTCCCCTTGCATGTTTGCCTTCAACTCTCCCTTCTATTACGGTCTTCTGCGAGGTGTTATGCCTTTTTATGTAGCCAAAGTATTTTAGCTGCTGAACTTTGATCTCCCTCATTAGTTCTCTTTTCATACCTAGATTTTGTAGGACCTTCTTATTTCTTCTTCTTCTTCTTCTGCGTTCGTCCTAAAAAGGATGTTTGTTACGTTGTGTCGCTGTTTACAGAAAAGCTGTGATATCAGCGCAGTTCGGCCTGACACATCCGTTTTCAGCATGGCATTTTTGGGACCGGGTTAGCCTTTCCTCTTCGATCCCTACTCTCTCAGCCAGACTGCAGTGATGCAACCTGTTTCCAGGACCACCAATTGGAGGTGGAGTAGGGTTTTGGTCAGCTCTGGTTCGCTGACCCTGACGCAAGCAGTCAAGCTATGGGTCGCTTACTGCATTCCTTACTTTTGATGCGTCTTCGGTCCCGGACCTTCTTATTTCTTTTCTTCTCTTTCCATGAGATGCGCCCCATTCTTCTATACATCCACATCTCAAGGATCTCAATTCCTCCTTCCAATTGCTTATTGATTTTCCATGTTTGTACACCATACAGTAGGGCAGAATATATCTAACATTTGCAGCAGGGGTTTATATAGTAATTTTTTTTTTTACATAATGAGGTTGCCAACCCTAAGCACAACCTCATATTATTGCGCTTGTAGGACAAAATGTGGGGAAAAGTAGTACTATTCTTTCTTTGTTTCCTCAGACACCTCCCCCTTCCCGGAACTACAAGGGGCGGTGATTGAGATGTAAATAATAAATGGTGGAGTGAACAAAAATAGGCAGTGCACTTTTTTCATTCGATTGCCAGAGTGGTTATAGCGCTGGCCTCTGGGTGTCAAATCTGACCAACGCTCTGAGCGTTGTTCCGGAGTCAATGAGTTAAGAATGACGCGAGTTGTAAATAGAAATCTTCTTATTCATATTGTCACTCCTTATGGAGCAATCAACCACCACTACAGCTGGTCCCCTTGCAGGAAGCCTGCATCAAGCATTCACGAACTCCTGCAGTTGTGGTTTCTGTAAGAATGTGTTTGACATGATGAGGTTACCAGCTAAATGGAAATTGATGTATCCTATATAAAAAAATCCCAGCTTTTTATGTCAACGCATAATGCTAAGGGGTGCAACTTTGGTTGAAAGTTAGACATTAATTGTATTGTTTCCCTTATATGTACTCTCCCGAAAATAGTAACACTTACCAAAGAAGAATGCGCAAATGGCGGTGTGCACAAAAATACGAGTATTTATAGAACCTGCTACGTAGTTCGTGTACTGTGGTGATGCACAGTGGTTTTTTTAAATACTTTTGTTGCCGTTAGGTATTGGTGCTTTTGAATTTAATTCCCGTCTTATGACAGGCTTTTACACTAGTGCAAATAATATTAATGTTAACTTGATGATGAGGAGGACTGATATGTAAAAAAGAATTATAGATGTTGATGTGTAGTTGATATTTATAGTATAAATAATATTGATGATGTAAGGATGAATGCTTTGTAAAAAAAGTTGATGTTGATATGACCATGATGAGTTCGGTGCAAGTAATGTTAATGTGATTGATGATTGCGGCGTTTTAAGTAAGGTTAATGTCATTATTATTGTGGTGTAAAAAAATATGATGTTGATGTAATGATGATTGTGGCATAGATGAAAGTTATGTTGATGTAGTGATGATTGTAGCGTAAATGAAGATGATGCTGATTTTGTGACTATTGGGTTTAAATAAAGGTAATATTGATGTAAAGATGAGTATGGTGTAAAAAGAAGTGATGTTGTTATAACGATGATGATTTGTGGTGTAAATAATACTAGTTTTTATATAATGATAATTGTGGTGTAAATAATACTAATATTGATGTAATGATTCATTGTGGTGTACATAAAAGTCATGTTCATGTAATGATTTATTGTAGTGTACGTAAAAGTCATGTTCATGTAATGATTTATTGTAGTGTACGTAAAAGTCATGTTCATGTAATGATTTATTGTGGTGTAGCCTACATAAAAGTCATGTTCATGTAATGATTTATTGTAGTGTATGTAAAAGTCATGTTCATGTAATGATTTATTGTAGTGTACATAAAAGTCATGTTCATGTAATGATTTATTGTAGTGTACATAAAAGTCATGGTCATGTAATGATTTATTGTGATGTTCGTAAAAGTCATGTTCATGTAATGATTTATTGTAGTGTGCGTAAAAGTCATGTTCATGTAATGGTTTATTGTGGTGTACGTAAAAGTCATGTTCATGTAATGATTTATTGTAGTGTACGTAAAAGTCATGTTCATGTAATGATTTATTGTAGTGTACGTAAAAGTCATGGTCATGTAATGATTTATTGTGGTGTTCATAAAAGTCATGTTCATGTAATGATGATCATGGCGTAAATAATGCCGAAAATGTTGTGATGAGGATTGTGTGTGATGGAAATATGAGTAATATTAACGATAATTTGTTTTACAGTCCTGCTGTATATAAGAGAACGCCACGAGACAGCTTATACAGCCCTAATGCTTGAGGTGCCAACACTGCACGGGTTGTTGAGATCAGTAAGTTCTCTCATGCTATCCTATATCTTAATCTATCTTCTATCTCATTATATCTTATCCTCACTCTGTGTCACTTTATTCTATCTAACTCAGTCTTTCTCTCTTAGTTTTCTCAGTGTATCCCCCACCCCCAGTTTATTATTTCCTTACTTATGTCAGTCTAACTCATTATATCCCTCTGTCTAATTCATTCTCACTCTGTGTCTATCTCACACCCTCTACCACTGTGTCTTATACCCTCTACCACTGTGTCTCACTGTTATATTCTGTCTCACTCTTTTATTCTGCCTCACACTACCTCTTCCTGTCTCATCTCATTTCATTCTATTCTTCTCCAATTCACTCGTTTTTCACTCTGACTCAGTGTCAGTATACTATTGCATCTTATTCACGATACCTCAAACTCTGTTTCTCATTTACAATCTCACCCACTGTTTCTGATGCACTGTATCTCATGTCAACCATGTGTTGCCAGGACCCGAAAGGCAAGCAAAGAACAGTAACACTGTAACCTACCACGCATGTCGTAAAAAGGGACTAAGAAGGGCTGGGCATGCGGCCAGTTACCCCATCCTGTAGATAATTTTAAACCACAAAAACTTCAACAAATATGGACAGATCAACTAAAGTAAATAAATCAATTAAGCCACCCAAGACAGAAGGAGGTCCTCCGGTATAGAGGCTCATGACGCAACCCAGAAAAAGCCAAAAGGAGTTGTTGACTCACCTTTTTTCTTCTAGGAGAATCTCCAACTGGAATGTCCATATAGCATTACCCGGCAGTCCTTGTTATGGAATCCCCATGGTAAGAGAGGTGTAGGAGACCAAGGAGAGGCGTGGAAGCAGACATGTGGAAGCAGACATGGGGGAGAGAGAAGGGGAGCTAAAGAAGACATAGAAAGACTTTGGCATAAGACTGGAAGACTTGGCATAAGTTTTTGGAGGCCTATGCTCATTGTGGATGGGGGGGGATATGATGATATCGTATTCACTGTAACTCACTCTCTATATCAATTTCTCCATATCTAATTAACAATATCTCACTAACCTACTCTTTGTCTTACTAGTTTTCACGATTATCTCTCTCACCGTCTCCCTATCTATGAGATAGTATCTCATTTTATCTTAACTCCTTCATTATCTCTCGGTGTCATGCTCTGTTTACCCTCTCTCTCTCTCTCTCTGTGTCTGACTGAGATGAGAAGTATATATACCTCTGTTTTAACACCATTTATATCTACTGAGGTTACAGAAATATTCATATGACAGTGTTTGCAGCCCCCTATGATATTCATGGGGATCTGTGAAAAGACGAAAAATAATAATAGAACCATTGATATTTTAGGTGTGTCGTAAAATGGAACTAATTAATATGAGGTTGGGCATTGGTCTGGCAACCTCAGCATGTAAAACAGATTACTAAAAAAAAAATTTTTTTAAAAATCACATACAAGGCGGGCTAGCTGCAGTGCAGACTCCGTGCTCCGAAAGGAACTTACATAGAGAAGAATGAAAAATAAATGAGCTTCTGTTATTGCCTCGTATACGATTGTCTGCTTCATCACTGTCCACATGTGGATTAAACGAACAAACTGCTGAGCATGTTCTACAGGATTGTCCTCTGTACGACCAGTTAAGAAAGATATACTGGCCCAATGACTCAACACTAAACTCAAAGCTATATGGAGCTAAAGAGGAACTCCAGACAACGGTCGAATTCATCATGAGAACTTGTCTGACGGTGTAAACATCAAAGATGCGATCGCAAGGAGCCTTGTATAGTTCGCAGACGTCTCTGAAGAGACAATGACAGATTATGACTACTGCACTCTGTGGTATGTCATACAAGGCAACTAATATGGGGTTGTGTATGTGACTGGCAACTTGATCATGTAAAACTAATTACCACATAAACTACAGCTGCAAGAGCTTGTGACTGTGCTTGGTGCAGGCTTCCTGCAGGAGGAACACCAGAAGTTGTTGCTCCATGCTCCGTAATGAGAAGAAAGAAATATGAATGAATGGTTATTTCTACAATTTCTGAAAACTGGCGGATATATTATTGTTCTTTAAAAACAAAGAAAAAAAAAGAAAGAGAAAAGTTACCGAATGTTATAGTCTAATTGTTCTATTTTCTCATTTAAAAAAATAAAATAAAATTTTGCTTCGTTTTGGCGAGGTGCGTCCCGTTCAACCTAGTCGGTTATATTAGGATGCATGTCCAAATATGAAAGACCTTTTCATCTAATTATAACATTATTTTCTCAGATTGAGCTCAAGTATTCCATCGCACCTTCAAAAGTGAAAAACTTTTACAAAAAGTCAAGGAAAGGGTAAGTGTGATAAATTAGCCTTCTTTAAAACATTACCAATAATTATGGTCTTTTCAATTATCAAGCATCTGAAAGTTAATATTTAGACAGTTTAGAAATATTGATTCACTATATTCTGATGAATGTAACCCCTTAAAGATATATGAACATGTTCGTAGTTTTAAGAAAGAATTATTATTTTCAAATGTAACGTGTTTGATAAACACGAAGTTTATTCATCTAGCTCTGAAATATCCCTTCTTCTTCTTCAAGTTCTGTACCGTGCCTAGTGGCGAAAAAGATCATGTCTCTCCACAACTTCTTGTCACCAGTACAATTTATCAATTTTGCTGTTGACTTATTTCCATGCCTCGATGTCAAACTTTCCAGTATTTGCTCTCTTTGTCTTCCCCTATCTCTTTTACCTTCAATCTTACTTGTTGTTACGATATATTCCAGCTTTCCTCTTCTCATAACATGCCCCAAAAAAGTGAATGCCTTTTTTCTAACTTGTGAAATGAGTGTCATTTGCGCATTGACCTCTTTCAGGACATCCTCATTACTCTTTTTGGCTGTCCATGATATTTTTAACATTTTTCTGTAAAACTGCATCTCTGTGGCCTCTAGTTTTTTTTTTTTTTCTCGTACGCCCGCTAATACTCTAGGAGAAATCTCAGGTTATTATTTATGTCTAACCTGACATTGATTTTACGTGAGTATCCCTTTATTTCTTGTACAGAGACAGGTGTCCCTCGCCATTCAGGCAAATACTCGCCGATTTCGGAGGTACCCATTGCAGCTGGGTCGGCTCAGGAGCCGCCAGTCCCTGGTCGACGACACTCCTTCAAATGTCCTCGCCAGGTCTCGAGTTAATCCAGTCCAAATCCCGGTCGACGAAAAATCCTCAAATGCCGTCGCCCGGGTTTGATCCTGTATCACCCGGTCGCCAGAGCGGTGTTGTAACCACTACGCTAGCGCGGCCCCCTGGCCTCTAGTGTCTTCCCTACTTGTTTACTAATTGTCCATGACTCACTCTCATATGTCAGGATTGGTTCTATATAACACTGAAGAACTCTCTTTCTCACTTCCAATGACAAAGAACCGTTGCATAAAATACTCTTCATTTTATAGAATGCTGCTTTTGCCTGAGCTATTCTGCTCTTCACTTCTGAGATGCATCTTCCATCCGTTGTTATTAATGTGCCCCGGTATTTGAATTTATTGACCTGTTTTAAAACTGTTCCATTTACTTTGGTAGTGCATTCTGGGGAAGCCCTTTTCTTTGAGACGACCATTACTTCTGTTTTTTAGCTATTAAGGCTGAGGCCAGTGGACACTAACAAATGACTTATTATACATGTTAACACACTCATGAACGAAGAATCAGACACTGCAGAATCTAATTCACATCTTTCATGCAGATGTCCAACCACGTTGCTAGAGATTTGAATTCTTGTCTCACCTATTCATACTGCAGGATTATTCTATACATATATTTCCATCAGAGAAGAGAGCTGGAAACAGAGGTGAAAATTATAAGGAGAACGTGGAAAGAACTTGAGATGATGGCACGTAACAGGAGGACTTAGCATTTGTTTGTTGAAGGCCTATGCTCCTTTGGGAGTGGAGGGCTATGAATATTTCCATCTCTGTTGATACAGCCGCATATATTTTAATTTTTTTTTTTTTTAATCACCTCTATTTCTATCTCTTCCATTTCAATTGTCCGCAATTAGAAAGTTTCTGCTCATGATTTTGGTTTGTTAGTAAATTTCATACCCGATGCCCTGACATTTTATTTTAAATTAAATGTAGCTTCCTTTTGGTGAGCTGCGCTCTGCTCAACCTAGACACTGGGTCTGTCAGTTATATTAGGGCGCATGTTAAAAATATTAAAAACCTTGCGGTCAGGAATATATACATACCCTGACATGCGAATGCCCGGTTATTTTTGGTTCCTCGACGAATTATCTAATTCTCTATCTCTTGGCATTCCTTATTGTAATCCATAAAATGCACATTGTCTCTTCCCACTACTTCTTCCTTTGACCTTTCAACTCCCAAAGGTGCATAGGCCTTCAGTAAACTTATGCCAAGGCTTCCTGTCCCGTGCCATCTGCCCAATGTCTTTTTCATCCCCTTCATGTCCTGTCTCCAGTTATCTTCTAACTGACCTGCCCATTGTTTGTTAAAGTTTTTATGGTTTAACATTTTTTTAACAGGACAGGGTAACCAGCCCCATGCCTAACCCTCCTTCGTAGCTTTTTTACGGCATGCATGGTAGGGAACAGTGTTACTATTCTTTGCTCCCCTTTTGGGCTCCGGTAAAGCACGGTTCACTTCTCACTATTTCATGTCATGATCATTTCGGCTGTTGCAAGAGACAGCGACATGAAAAAACGATGCATCCCTGTTAATGCCTTTCTTTTTTTTTCCGCTCTTTTTCAAGCAAGTGTCAACTCTGGGTTTACGCCTACGCAGGAAGACTGCACTAACGCACTAATGTAGTAGTGATTTCTGTGACAATTTGTCTTACATGGCGAAATAGTCAGCCCCAATAAACAGCCTCCCCTTAATAAGCCTCTTACGAAGTGACGGATAGAAGTAATGGCCCCATTATTTCTTTGTATCTGTCGAGACCCCCCGAAAACTACACGGGCTGTTTGTGCCTACACACCCAGATTCACCTGTAAGCACTGACGTTGGGATCCCTAGCGTTTTATACAGCACCAATTTTCTAGACATATTTCGTTCACAAAGTCTATAATTATCTGGAATTGTTTCTAAATCCTTGTGCATTCAGAATCTTCTATAACGTTTGATAGGGCTACATTGTCAAAGGTGCTCTCAAAACCATTATCATATTTCATACAAGTAAAACCCACTCATGTTATTACCTTGTTATTATTCTGTTATAAGCGGGTGGGTATTATTACTGTAATCGCTGTGTTGTTTTTTTCTGATACTAGTCTAGGCTGATGTCACCTTTTCAGTGATGTTGAAAAGATCAGGCAAAAAAAGAACATTTTGTACTGATTTTGTTATTGGCTTTTAGATTGTCTGGGATTTTAACCATGAAAGGGTTGATATTGGCTTTCAATATTGAAGACTCGTGTGTGTGTCTTTAAGACTGTGTGTCTTTACAGTAAATATTCTAACAGTATTTAATGTTACCAAATGTTCAGTTCATTTTTCCTGTCTTCTTCTTCTTCGTTCACACTCAGACGTCAACTTGAGTATGTTCAAAGACAGTAGTGGCCAGTCTGAGGCTGTTGACATCTCTGTAGAGCTTTTCTAGGAATGGCACTGGTGATGGTCATGTGCACTTTCTCCTTTCCCCATATGTTGGGTACCTTTGAAGTAGAATCTGATTCTAGATTTAAGAATTTGAACCAGTCTTAATCAATGCTTAACCAGTCCTAGCCAGGTCTCTCTGGCGCCCTTATTAGCTCCGTCCGTAAGATCCTTGTTAATTTTTCTCTAGGCCCAAAATGTCCTTTTGCCTGGAGATGTAGTGTCTATGCGTAATATCTCTTTTTATGTACATGTAACTTGAGGAACATGATATGAGAAGAACACACTGGCGATGGCTAGGACACACATTCAAGAAAGCACAACGAAGAGTCCTTATTCTGGAATCCTCCAGGGTAAGAAAGATAGAGTTAGGCAGAAAAAAAAAACATGGTGTAGAGAATAAAATGACCGTATAAAGATGACATGAGAAAACCATGCGCGGACAGAACCAGACAGGACAATTTAGCATGGATTGTACAACTACAAGATGGTCTTTGAAGGGTAATGATGATTAATACATGTTTCAGTCATTAGCCTGTTTTTATTTTCATCACTGATGATGCTATTACCTGTGACTTTGACACTTTTCATTAGTATTTTTTTCCGCTTAAGACACTATGATTGAAGCCTACATGTCCGATTTATCAAATATCTTTCATTTTCTTTTTCCTCAGTATTCTAGTAAAGCTAGACGATAACATTGTCCGCCATTATTCACACGAAGCCACGTTCATCATCGAGACAAACGTACTAAACGAGAATGGAGACTATGAAATTATTTTGATTGAAATCGACCCAGTGTCATCCTAGCAACGAAATCATTGATTTCAGAACGTCATCCAGATGTTCGGCTTCAAGTGGGACATCTAGATCTTGGACTTCAAATATGCCATCTAATATTGCCTTCAGATATTAGGCCTAAAACTTCGACTTCAGTATGGTATTTTGGTGGGCAACGTGGTAAAATAGAGTCCAGATGTTTGGCGGCTCATTAGAATAATCCAAATATTCAATTTAACAAGAAAAAGAAGAGTCCACTTCAGCCAAGACATGTATCGACTTCAGAAACTGCACACACAATATGTAACAAGCGCTTGCCTTAAAACTGAGTATCCCAAGTCCCCAGTTTTAGACATCTTGACTAGGTCTTTAAACAAGAGCTTAGACTTTGGAGTCAACCTGTTAATCAACAGGAACTTCAGACTCAATCGCAGAAGGCAGAGTTGCTTAGCTGGAAGGTGGAGAGTGCTTGAGGAATGTTGTAGAATGTGGATACATTTATATGACAACTGAGCATCAAACAATAGGTAAAGGTAGTCTAGACACTGCCGTCGGGTGAGTGAAGTGTTGGAGATCTCACTATACTGGGTCTCCTGCTTTATGAGGTCGGATGACTAGTTCCCTTCCTGGCTGCCTTTGCCTTCCGAAGTCAACTACCCATCTATCACTGGGTAGACTGGAACGTGACGCTACCAGATAGGCAGCATTAAAGAATGACTGAACGCAAGTGACTGATCAAGTGAAGAAAGAATGACAAGGACTATAATTATTTAAACTGCTTAAATATTTATGAAGCTGTGCACGTGAAATGGTGTACTTAAAATGAGATGTTTGTATATAATCTCGGGGTAAATACTAACCTTTAATATGTAAGACCAAGAGAATTGTTTGTTCGTATCTTTATGAATCACAAGCAGCAATCACTTTCCTAGTATTCCAAGCAAACAGATGTCTAGTCGTCTTGGGCAGTTAAGAAAACAGATATAGGCTTACTGTTTTTCATCCACGATTAGCCCAACTGTTTCAGAACACATTTGTAATATGTGTATGGCAGAGTTTGCCGCTGTAAAAGACTGATTGAAACACTTTGTTTTCCTTTGACCTGGTTAAAAAGTTTTCTGTATTAATATCTGACTTTCACTGTTGATAGGTTTTTACCTCGTCTGGATGAGGCATACGCTGATCAACGCAATATAAAAAAATCTATTGGTCTAACTGCAACATATAAACTAAAGAATACATTAGTTTTCTATTTCTTTATTTCTGAAGTGTACCTGCAGGATACCTTATTATTATTCAGCGGGAGAAAAAAAAATTCACTTACGAGAGTCATTTGACACGGATATCAGCTAATTTTTTTACATGATAATTTTAAGTTATCCAATTCCTGTAAATACTTTTATTACAGTTTAAGTCTCGTAGGGAAAAAAAAAATGTTATTTTCTCAACTGACCTGGCTGAAAAAAACGTTATTTCACACTTAAGGCTGTAGACTGTTATGTTCACTTTTTAAAACCTGTTGTTCAAATAGATTATGTAACAGTATAATCTCTAATGTGTCTATACTAACAGCATATAATATTAAAGTATTATTTTTTGATGAAATATTTTCACTGATTCAAAAGCAACTGTATAATGTTTATGCTTTATCAATGTTTTTTTTTTCTGGGAGAGTGTCTCTTATGTAACATAGTTATATATTTAAAAAAAACTATTGTGTAAATATTTCAGACTATTATTCTAATTGTTAACATTATACTAAAGATTCTAATTTAAATGCGTCAGAACTATTTATTAGCATCATCACTATTCTTATACTCATTATCCTTCGATTTTCTTCTTTGGTTCTTGACCACTGACAGACAAAGCAATCAGTGACGACCACACCTGGTGGTGTCTGGTATGGCAGCAACAAACTGTCTCCACTTTGCACCTCCATGAGGTCCATCTCTGCTTACACAGTTCTCCGCTAAGTTGCTTTTGTTAGACCTTTCCTTTGCCTTTCTTCATGGCAGCTCCAATGATGGTATTCTAACTTGCCAAGTCATATAAATATGCAGCCCCCAACTTTAAGTTAGTCACCTCTTACGACAATGCCTGAGATAGCTATGTCCTATTCTTTCTTTGTCTATTCTGAAACCACCACTGACAATTGTTGACTTTAACAGAAGAAAAATGTAAAGGCAGTTTTAGTGAACCAAACAAAAGTGCACATTTGTCAGTCAACAGGATGTTCTTATGACAAACTGACATTTCTACCCTCAAGTGGCTCTGTCTGGAACATTGCAGTTTGTTGTACTACTAATACATAATAATTATCAAAAGAATGGTTTCAAGTTGGTTATTGCCACTTTGTATCATCCTTGTATTGTTGAATAAACGAGGGGCGTTCAGAAAGTAATGCACCACATCGTTTTTCTCAGCTAATAATGAAGATAGAAGCATGAAATTTTGCACACTACAAATATGGCATGTGCCAATTGTGTGCACCAATTTGCACTGCAACCGGCCAAATAATACGGCTGCCCTAAACCGTTGAAATGGAGCGTGTTAGCAACTTGCGTTATAAACAGCGAATTGTGATAGAATTTCTCGTTGCAGAGAAGGAAACTGTTGTGAACATTCACAAGCGTCTATGTGATGTGTATGGAAGTTTTGCAGTCGACAGGAGTACAGTCAGTCGCTGGGTTCAGAGAATCAAAGAATCAGGAAGTGGAGATACGGAGCTTTTTGATCGGCCGCGCTGTGGACGTCCTGCCACAGCTACCAACGCAGAAATGTTGAACGAACGAACGAACGAACTTACTTTATTTTCAAAGGGTTGAGAATTGGGCACGCAGGCCCGTCTGACATTCTGCCCTTCCTTTCTCTCACCTTTCATACTGAATTCATTTATTCCCATATGCATTTTACATATCAATGTCAAGGAATTCAACGTTGCAAAGTAAAATAAAATAGCACACTCATATTAACATTAACTACTTATAAACATGACATAAAATATGTAGAAAAGTACAAACATCGTCATTAGAACCTACAATTGATATTATAAGAAAAGATAATCTGATTAGGGGGGCATGTAATCAAAACTAATAAAGTATTCGAAAAGTCTACGATTGTATGAATAGGAACTGAAAGAGAGCGAACAAACTTTATTTTCAAAGTGTTGAGAGAAAGGAACTTAGGCCCGTCTAAGAGAGAGAGAGAAAGCGAGAGAGAGAGAGCCAGCGAGAGAGCGAACGAACTTTGTTTTCAAAGTGTTGAGAAATAGGAACATAGCGCTGAGGGCATTATTATTACTGATAGGTGAATCACTACTCAACAATTGGCCTTACAGCTGTCAGTCAGCATTGGTAGTGCAAATGCAGTTATAAAAACTCTCAGATTTTCTAAGGTTTGCGCAAGATGGGTTCCTCGAAGTCTCACAAATGACCACCGATTGGAAAGGAAAGCAATTTCTTCTGAATTGTTGGAGCGTTTCAATGCTGATGGAGAGAACTTTTTGGCTAAGATCGTTACAGGTGAAGAAACCTGGGCACATCATTTTGAACCTGAGACAAAAAGACAGTCAATGGAGTGGCATCATCCGCAATCATCAAGAAGAAAGAAATTCAAGACAATTCCTTCAGCTGGAAAGGTCATGATCACCGTCTTTTGGGACATTGAAGATGGTATCGCGCTGGCATAAAGCCGTACAAGTTGATGGGGATTATGTTGAATAATACCGATGTTTACATGACATATGCATGTATATTGTGTATAAATTTCATTTTTTTTTGAATAAACAGCTCCTGAGAAAAACGATGTGGTGCATTACTTTCTGAACGCCCCTCGTATCAAATGTAATGAGTGATTAGCAGGCTCATTGTGTAAGACTGATATAGTAATAAAATTATTGTGTTTGTTATGTGACCATATGTAAGCATTATGTGTAAGCATTTCAACATACGATAGTAACTTGTACAGCCCAATTACATGGGGAAAAAAATGTTACCAAATTATATTTATCACAAAATTGGTCATTAAATTACATTCCAGTCGCATAAGTATTTAATGATGCTACATTCCAGTCATTTAATTGTTTACTGAAGTTATATTCCAGTGATACAAATGTTAACTGAAGTTAAAACTCGAAGAATGTGATGGTTCCTTGTACTTCATTACATTCCAATACATAAATGGTCTTTCATTTATTTACATTCTATCACAAAGTACAGTTTTTACTACATTCCACCTCATAAATAGTGTCTGGAACTACATTCCACCTCACTAATAGTGTCCAGAACTACATTCCACCTCATTAATAGCGTCCAGTACTACATTCCACCTTATTAATAGCATCCAGTACTACATTCCACCTCATTAATAGTGTCCAGAACTACATTCCAGACCCAAGCCTGAGTTCCTACTGTGCTTATTCAAGTGTTTTTGACTCATATGTTTTGATGGACAGCATACAAACACATTTGTTTGCTCCTGCATGCAGGAGTCAGTTCAATCCAGATGTGCCCCACGTGCTAGCATACTCTCTCTCTTTTTCCCTATGTGTGCATCTTTTTCAAGTTTCTCTGGTCTCCCCTATTTTTTCTATAGGCTTTAATCTCAGGCATCATAAGGGCATATGCCTGAGATATCTGTACTTTATCCAGGGACACAACGGTCATGTTTCTTCCCAACTATATATCCGTCTTTCTTTTCTCTCTACTTCTTAAAGATTTAAAGCCAAAATAAGAAAAAAAGACACTATTTCTGTGAAAAATCAATGATCCTATTTTCATTAAAATTTCTAGAAAAATAATGTGTGGGCCGATTTTTTTTTTTTTTTTTAAATTACATTTGTACGCCCAGTATACAAGATTCATAAAGCATTTACGATACTGACATGATTTATACATATCTATACACTGACTTTTAGTTGTTTCTTTAAATGTTTTAAATAACTGAAATATTTTAAATTGCCAAATGTTTATTTGCTAGATCAGGGTATTCTTTATATAATAAAAAACATTGGTACGTTGGTCATGTAATCTTTATTATTTTTTTCAATATTTAAGAATATGTCAAGTACTGTGGGTGGGAAAGTTAATTGGAGTTCATATGTGACGTACACGTATTTATTAACAAGGTTATTTTCCGCTGTACATACATAAAAGATGTCATAGTGGTAGAGTAGCTCAGTGCATTATCTTTCTTATAGCGAAGCAGAAGATGTGAAGTTACTGAAACTAGATCTTCTGAGAACTGTTAATATACTGAGAATTATTCACTGGATTTCGAAGTACAATAACCGTAAGCAGACACTAGTGTTAATGATAAATGATACTGCTTTTGCAGCCTCAACGCAAGAAATTTTATTGGACACATTCACTGCATTTTAAATTCAATGAACAGCTCAGAATACACTTTTTCAATATGTCTCCACATGGGCACCCTTTGTAATAATACGTACGTCCAGCCAATACATTTTTCTGATCATTACGCACTGCATGACTGCTGCAGGGTTATCAACCTATGGAAAAACAAAATTATGGGCTGCCAAGTGCATTACCAATAATCATTTTGATATGCGTCATGTGGTTCTGTCTTTAACGTTAGTCATAACCCAATGAATAATTTTCAGAAACCCTGTATATCTCTTGTTGTCTAAAGTGTTGTAAATCTTCTGATAATCTACTTGCCTTGTTTTATGCCTGTATTTGGTCCTTGCACACTTATCTGCAAATAGCTGGTTTCTCGCGTCAAACATGCCAGGTTCGAATCACGGTACTGACATGCTCCAGTCTACCCAGCTGTAAATGGGTACCTGCCTCTGCTCTTTGACTTAGGGAAGGAAAAGGCTGCAAGGACGGGAACTGGTTACCCCACCTCTCGATGCTGGACCTAGTATAGGGAAGTCTCTAACACTTCACTCCCCTTCGGCAGTATCTGCTATGGGGCTTATTTTCTTTCTTTTAAATAATATACTTATCTAAAACATTAGCCCTAACCACTCAGTACAGACAATGTCTTAGCATATATTCACAAACTGCTGCAGGATACGTGCTAGAAGCGAAAAACAACATTGCCAACAAAAAATTCACAACAGTTTACACACATTGTCTACAAATAAAGTTTTACTACCAAATGAAAAAAGCATCCAATTGGCTAATTAGTTACAGCACTTTCCTCTCATGATGTCATTGCCAGGTTCTGGTATCGAAACCTGAAAGCATCTCACTCCAGCCTACACAACTGTAAATGGGTACCTGACTCTGTTCATAAGTTTAGGCAGGTAAAGGCAATGAAGAAGGGAAATGGTCAAACCACCTCATAAAGCTGGACCTCGTATAGTGAATGTGATAATTCACTGCCCTACAGCAATATCTGCTATGGAACTTACCTGTTACCCGACAAAGTAATGTCTGTAGCACTTTAAGACTTCAGACACCAAGCTTCCCTACGTCCATTTCTTTCACAATGTTTTGCCAAATATATTTTAAGATGTCAACTTTGAGATGCACTGATGAGGTTGTCAGCCTCCTGCACAACCTCATATTAATCGTCTCTTACCACATATCTAAGGGGTGTCCTCATATGCCCCAGGGAGCCACATGGGGCATTTTACAGCAATGTGTTTAAAATATTTAAAAAATGTAAACTATTGCCGGATAAGTCAGTCTGGTCATATTTTCTGTCAGCCAATTTCTGCAGCAACTCTTAAAAGCAGGATGTTTTTGTGGGGATGCTTGGGTGAATCACTTATCAACTATTTTGTCTTCAATCTAAAATTTATGTCTGTGCTTTGTAGAAAACCATTACTCATCTTCATAAATACTGTACGCTGCCTGAATGCATAAGCAGCAAATCAATTTAGTAATGTACATATGTGATTATATTATACCTGTGGTTTATAATATTATTATGAATTTTGTTATTTTTTTGTCACTGTTTGTATGATATTTAAAAATCAAATAAAGATAAAAAGACATAAATGATGAATTATGATCATTATTTCTGGACTGCAGCATGATGATGCTGGTATTAATACAGTACACATTCAAAAATCCGGCAACCTCCGGACCTGAGGAGTGCCGGATTGTTGAAAATGCCGGATTTTTTATGGTTATATATGCTGTATATATTTAACAGAAAATGACTACATGTACAGTCCTTTAAAGAAAGAAAATTAAAAACTAAATAAAAAGCAAATGAAATTTTAATATTCATCAACTAAATAAAACATACCAACGGGCTGATCACCCGTTTGCCAGTCACTTCGATTACGGAAACAACAGCAAATGGATTGATTTGCCGTTGCCCTAAAGACGCCAATAGGCGTGATGGGAAACAATGGCAAAGAAAACCTATCTGCTGTTGCCCTAAGACGCCACTAGGCGTAATGGCCACTGACTGCTTTGACGGTCGGTGGCTAAGGATGGAAGAAGAAGAAGAAGAAATAAAACATAATGGGGCTATACAGCAGCAAATAAATGATAAAATGAGAAGGAATGAGCAGGAATGCCTGTTAACACGTGCAAGCAAGACCCAACAGCTGCATCAAAACATAAACTGCTCCAGAAAACAGTGAACGCGGTAAATTAAAAAATGCGCTCCGAAATCCATGCCAGAAATCTGAAGGAACCGGATTATCGATGGCCGGATTTTCGAATGTTAACTGTAATAAAGATGGTAATAGTAGTAGATGGTCGTTGTGAGATCATGATACTCAATACGGTTGAAGGATTAATAGTTTTTTTTTTTTTTGCTGGTTACTGAGCAGTAGTAAGCTTGGCCAGGTGGTACAGTACAGCTGGTTGAGTAGTGCACTACTCCCTTCCTTCCTGTTCATCATTCATGAAAAACATAGAAACAAATAACTTGGCACACGAAACTTGCACAATGCTTCAGAAAGGAAGTCCTTAGTGCTATTTGGCGTCGCAAGTACTAAAGTACTTCTGATATGTATATATATATATATATATATATAAAACAATAATAACAAGGTACTGACTCTATTCATGTATTAGTGCTTGCGTAGAATAGAAAGATTGAAATGTTATGACTAATTCTCACCAATGTGGAAGTGGAACAGAAGATGATGCTTGTGATGGATAGGAAACACACTGAGGAAACTTGCCGATAGTCTTACAAGGCAGTCCTTGTTCTGGAATCCCCAGGGTATGAGGAGAAGAAGAGGCAGGCCAAAACCCACATGTAGAAAAGAACTGGAGACAGAAAGTAAGGGGTTGAAGAAGACATAGAAAGACCTTAGCACAAGATATGACAGCCTTAGCCCAAGATATGACAGCCTTAGCACAAGATATGACAGCCTTAGCACAAGATATGACAGCCTTAGCACAAGATAGGACCGGCATCTGTTGAAGGTCTATGCTCCTTGGGGAGCTGATGAATAATGATTGACAAGTATGTATATATAAAACCTCAAGGCTTGTTCAAATTTTGTTTAAGAAACATGTCTGCCAGTAGACGTCGTCTTTTATGACTGTGATAACATCACAAGCAATGCCCAATGACAAGTGGTTATAGCTTTTGCCTAACGCAGCAAAGTTATTAGGCTCTAGGATCAAAACTTAGCAGCGTCATGCTCCAGTCTTCCCAGCTGTAAAAAACTCAAATTTGGTTGTCACATGACACATAAAACTCTAGAGTTTAAAAAGCTTTCAGAACTTTACTTTATGAGCATTCAAGACACAATCTCTTCATTTTTAAGAATACAACCACTTCATTATTATTCATATCACAATCACTTGATTAAAATTGACAATACCACAACCTCATTAACATTCATAGGAGGTCTGCTTTGTTGTTAAAAAAAAAAATAAAGGGCAACACCTGCTTCTAGGGCCACAGGCACATATACACATACCATTAAATAGTGCGCTGGGACCTAAGACGCATCAACAGTGAGGAATGCAGTTAGTGACCCATAGCTAGACTGCTTGCATCAGGGTCAGCGAACCAGAGCTGACCAAGACCCTACTCCACCTCCAAGTGGTGGTCCTGGAAACAGGATGCATCACTGCAGTCTGGCTGAGTGAGTAGGGATCGAAGAGGGAAGGCTAACCCGGTCCCAAAAATGCTGTGCAGACGTCGGATGTGTCAGCCGAAAGGCACAAATATCGCAGCTTCGCTGTAAACGGACACAACGCAACCAACGTCCTTTTCAGGATGAACAAACAAGAAGAAAAAGAAATAGTGCGCTAAACAATTTGTTTTTAAACCACTGAAAACATTTGTGGATGAATAATCATCTGTTTCAAAAATCACACCATGAGATTGGCAACCTCATCATGTAAAACCAATTGTCACATAAACGACCACTGCAACAGCATGTGTATGCCTGGAGCAGACGTCTTCCAAGGGGACCAGGTGTGGTGGTTGCTCAATGCTCTATAAGCAGTGCAATGGAAAATGATGATGATGATTACGTTTAAAAAAATCACATGATCACACATATTTCTACTGTGTTTTAGGTGTGTGACATTCACGGTGGTCTGTCCCCCGTGTTTTTCTCTCCTAGGTCTTCCATTTCTTTTCTTCCTTGTATGGTTTTATTTCAAGATTATGTTAGGTCAGGGGTCTGCAGCCAGTCCATCCTGATCTACCAGTAGATCCCAATGGATGATTTGGTAGATCCTTAAGTGACTGCAGGTTAAAAACATGAAAGGCTTTTTAAAAATAGGGAAAATTTGGACGTATTCCACAATTAAATATGCTTTTCAAGTATTCCTAGTGAAAACTTGCAAGCTAGCTTACTATAATTCACTTAAATCATGAACTACGTGAGATAGGAACGTGATCTTTTCTTGTAAGTGACGTTAATGTTGGAGAAAATATAATTTACTTTGAATTTTCACACCTCTGTTGATGGGACTACAGGAAGCAAGGACCTGTATAGATAAAAGTTACATATATGCTATACGTATTCCAAACTTCAGGTATTATGAAATCTGAAAACAGACATTTCCAAATTTAAAATACCATGAAATCTGAAAACAGATATACTTTTATCATGGCAGATCTTTGAGACAGCTCAGTGTTTCTAAAGTAGATCTCCACAGCACCTAGGTTGCCTGCCCCCTGTGTTAGGGTATCTACTTCTGTTCATGCTAAATGCAAGCGCTAACAATCTCTATCTTCTCTTTTTAATTTCATAAATGATTCTACAGCTTCTGGTTAGTGCACTGGCTTCCTAGCTCGGTGGTCCATGGTTCGATCCCCAGTTGAGGTGGGATTTTTTAGACCGCAAACGGCCCCGGGGTCAACCCAGCCTCATGAATTGGGTACCAGAGCAACTCTGAGAAGGTTAAGGTGGCCGGAGTGATGCCGACCACATCACCCCTAGTATGCCGATGGTCAAGAAAATACGGGCCTAACACCATATTCCCAATATGCCTCAATGGGCGTGTAACGGGATCCTTTACTCCTCCCTCTACAGCTTGTGTGTTTAATGATTACTGTATCAGATATTCTTGTTCCCACTGTACATGAAGAATTTTTTACAGTTGTTCTTTAAATCCTCTAGTCAATCTTCTAACTAAGAACAGAACACACTAGACTCAACTAGCACTTAAACAAATTAAACCCCTGACTCAAGCTTAAACACACTACACTCGACAAGCAAGATTAAAGAAATTAATTCCCTCACATAAGCCTAATTGCCGCCCCTGTACCCATCCATACAAGACAGTTCAACATGAACTGCTCACACAAGCCCTGGATTTACCACAGAAAGAAGAAAGCTACTGACTGGCTCCCCAACAATTACAAACACTCCGTACAGCACCTCCCAACAGCTATAGAACACACACAAATTCTTCACTCTGCACTGCTTACGAATAAGTGAGCGACAAGCTCGGCAGCCCTAGTTAACCAACAACAACAACAAATCCTGCAGTGGCTGTCATTTTGTATGTGCTCATTTTTCCATGTCTCTGATTCACAGTGACTCATCAAACAAACATTCAACTTACGTAATACGTACACAACTCCTAGCTTCATCTCTAAATTAAACACAAGCTGCACAAAATTACAAGGAAACAGTTAATAGTAACATAAGCAGACAAGATCAACCCTGTCCTTGGCATGAGAAATACGTGAGACCACAGCAACACAGGATACATCACGTATACAGGATACATCACGGATCATCATCTTGCTACTATGAGTTCCTTGATGTGCTTTTCTAGAATAGACCTGTTCAGGTTGCGACCTGAAGACCAAGTGAGACAAAAAATAAAATCAACTTAATGTATGACGCATAAAAAAAAACTACTAACATCTTCATAATTTAAATATACTGTTGAACTCTGCCTAGTATACGTTTCCAGGGTGTTGGGGGGGGGGGGGGGTTCTCTGAGGAGACAAAGAAAGTACAGGACTACTTCCCCCCCCCCAGGCATATTGTATAAAGCGACTAACATGAAACTGTATAAGGCTGCATGTGAAACACATTGCTACAGAAACCAATCCTGCAAGAGCGCATAAGTGCTTTAGTGCAGATTTCCTGCCAGTGGCCAAGTGCAGTGCTAGCTAATGCTCCATGAGGAGCAAGATTTCATTGTATCTGTCCATATATCAAATGTCATGTCTTACAATGTGACTAACATAAGGCTGTGCGTGGGACTGACAACCTCATCATGTAAAACACATTACCACAGAAACCACTGCTGCAAGAGCATGTGACTGTTTGGTACAGGCTTCCTGGGAAAAGGCCCAGCTGCGATGGTAGCTTAAAAGAAAATTATGATTTCATTTTACGTGTCCCATATGTAAGTTTTAGGACATGAAAATTGTAAGAATCTCATTTTGGAGATCTGAAACAAGCTACTCAGCTTCATAACCATTTCGTCTAGATCAGAGGTTTTCAAACTTTTTTGGTCCGCAGCTCCCTTGACCTGTGCATAAATCACCGCGGCTCCTCTCTATACTATATATTATATATAAGCAATTGTACCCAAAAAGATATTAATGACTTCTGAATGTACATATTTTACACCAGCATCCGCCATGATGACATCAGAGTTAGTGATCAGCTGTTCGTAACATAGACCTGCTCTGGAGTTTTATGGTGCATTTATTTGTCAATAACTTCTAGTACCAAATGACACGTATTGGTACATGTAATAATACCTCGGCGCAAACATGTCGTCCTACGAAGATCTATATTTATTGATGGACCTTGGCTCATAATATCGAGCCCAACACTTTTCCCAAGCCACCGCGACGCCCTTAGCCGAGGGCCGCGACGCCCCTGGGAGCTGCGATGCACAGTTTGAAAACCTCTGGTCTAGATAAATGGCCACATGAGAATTATTGACTACTCATAGTGCAAGGAAAGACAAAATAGTAACAAACAAACAAAAACCAAAAAAAAAGACTTAAAAAAAAGAAATACTAATATAAATTAAAACCATCAACTGCAAAAGACAATAGTTATCTAAACACAAAACTAAAAATAAAGTTACATTAAATACCCTAATTATAACAAAATCTTAGGTTGAACAGGGTAGACCAAGATGGTGGACCAGCAGACGCAATAATGGTCAGTTGTTAAGTGCCCTCTCTCCACCCATCACCTTTTAAAAAAAAAAGAAAATGCCATCGTCATGGCACACAGCAGAAAAAGCAACAAACAACACCCCCTCCCTACCCCAACAAGGCCCCCCCCCCCCCCCCACCCACCCCCCCAGTGTCCCCCCCCCCCCCCCCACAATTGGATGAAGCCCAGTGTTGGCGGATTCCCCCCCCCCCCCCCCCCTGTCATGTTTTAGTGGGCGACTTACTCATTTAAAAAGAGTTGCTCTGTGAGTATGAATCCCATCCCATGTACATCCCTCCCATATGGTGGTGAGACAGGCTGCATGCCTTATTCCCCTCCTTACCTATTATCACCCTTTATTTTTTTCAACTCATATCACCCTGTGGCACCAATATAGGTTCTCGATTTCTTCTTCTAAAAATGTGCCTGAAGCAAATGAACTGCTAATTTCTGAACAGTGCAACGACTTTCTTTGTTTGCCACCCACTTTTCATGATTCCTTCACTATGCTGGTAGATGTCTATGAGATTATAAAAATGATAGAACTCAGCTCTAGAAATATGACTGAGTAGAAAGGGTGATAGAACTCAGCTCTAGAAATATGACTGAGTAGAAAGGGACACCTGAGATAAAAGAATGCTGGGTCCTCAAAACACTTGAGTTTAAGGCAACCCATAAGGTGGATGAGGTGTTGTTCAAGGTGGAACCGACTTTTGGCATCTGAGGAAATATGGATAGCTGTAACCTGAATGTCCCTAGCACCATGGTGGTCAGGGCCACTGAAATGGATGGCTACAGGTGTGGGGGCATCCAAGTTATTTCAGAGGTTTTATGTAAAATCTGTCACGTTTGGCCAATGTAAGCTATTCCACAATGTTGGCATATGATGATATAAATGATGTTGCGCGACTCGCATGTAAAGCCATTAGTGATGATGAACATGGCTATAGACAATGACACTTTACTCGTCTGGATTATGTATTGGCATGTCTTGCATCGTGTCCGGTTACATGGCTGGGTGTCACAGTAGGATATCTACTGACGGTTTTCAGAAAGCTGTGGACTAGGAGGTCTATCAAATTTTTGTCACATCTACAGGACACTTTCTGGATCACTGTATCAGCTTTTAGAAGAGGTAGGCGGCAACAGAGGACGTTCCTAAAAGCAGCACCGTGATAGGTAAATATTAAATTGACTCCATCAGAGGAGATTTTGTGGCTGGGGTTGGGGGAGAATGCACGGTTAGGCAGAGGGGAGAATGTTCTGCAGATAATGTCTCCTGCGGAAGAAGTCCAGCATCTCATGTGCTTGGCATAGAAAGTCATCATCATCTTGGCATAAGCGACGGAGATGAAGAGGTTGAGAGAAAGGCAAGGATTCATAGCAAGCTCAAGGATGAGAAGAAGTATACAAGGTAACAATGTGCATCAGATGGTTTGTAGTACACAGAAGTACTGAGGAGGGGAAAGTGATAGAGGCACTAATGTCCAGGAAGTTGAGAGACAGTGGAGATCTGAGAGGTGAATTTGACAGCTGGGTGGAAGTTGTTAATGAAGTCAATGAACCTAGATAGGTCAGCTTCTGACATATCAGTGAGACCTATGCCATCGTCAAAATATCTAAGATACATCAAAGAAAAGGGCTAGGATATTGCTGCCACACCTGATACAATTTTCAACTCCAGTGATCACTGTGTCATTTCACTCATTACCTTTCAGATCCCCAAGAAGTTAGGTCTTCAACAAATTCGTACCAAGTCTTCCTGTCCTGTGCTATCCAATCAAAGTCTTCCTGTCCTGTGCCAAGTCTTCCTGTCCTGTGCCAAGTCTTCCTGTCCTGTGCCAAGTCTTCCTGTCCTGTGCTATCCAATCAAAGTCTTCCTGTCCTGTGCCAAGTCTTCCTGTCCTGTGCCTAGTCTTCCTGTCCTGTGCCAAGTCTTCCTGTCCTGTGTGAAGTCTTCCTGTCCTGTGTCATCCAATCAAAGTCTTCCCATATCTTCGTTATCCTTCCAGTTCTGTCTCCAGTTCTTTTTCATGTGTTTTTCAGTCTCCCTCTATCTTTCGTACCCTTGGAATTCTAGAACAAAGCCTGTCTTGTAATGCTATCAACAGGTTTCCTCAATGTCTTTCCTATAAATCGCCAGTGTCTTATCACATCTTGCTCCACTGGCACCTGTCCGGTTCTTATTGTGTCTATAAATTGCCACAATTGGCCTCCATATGTAGTATTGATATCTGTATTCTATGTCCATAAATTGTCTTCCCAAGACAAAGCCCAGATGCTGGGCACAAGAATCAAAATGGTTTGGATCAGACTAATAAAAAAAAAATATTTGAGTGAAACCTTTATTTTCAGCATCCAAATAAACGATTTACATGATTAATATATCAATTGTCAATAAATTTATGTGAAAATAAGGATTTCTGATACATCGTGGACTCCTAACACAGTACCAAAGTCTGGACCCTGTCATTCATGATACATCGGGTCTACAGTTTAATGTTGAAGCAAAGGCACCAAACAAGCAAATAAACAGTACTGAGTTACTAATCCAATATTACCTTGCACTACCTGAAAGCTTCACTCACCTAGGAACAACATATTGTGAGAGGACCAGATAAGTGAATATATGATACTGATCAATTTTATTTTACCTTGCACTACCAGATAGTTTAATTCACCTATGAACATAATAATATTTCAGCGAGTATAACAAACAAGCAAATAAATGGTACTGATCAATCCAATGTGATGTTTGACAACTTCACTCACCTATAAAGACAACAGTGTTAGAGCGAGACTCCTGAGATTCCCAAGGTGTGGTGAACTGTGAGTCATACAGTTCATGAACAGCCTGAACTACCAGACGTTTGTCACAGCCATGTATTGATACAACGCCCTAGATGACAATGAAATAACAAACAGGATCATACATTTGTCATCTTGTATCATATAACATGCATTAGTATGGGTTCCTATGTGACTTATCATCATAATCACTTCCCTTTGAATTTCTTATGAATCATGGAATCACCACTACAGCTGGTCCTAAAACAACATGCAGGATTATACATTGGTCATCTTGTATCACTAATATACATTAGCATGGGTTCCAGTCAGTCCTATTGTATGGCTTTGAGACATGGAGAGCAACAAAAACAACAACCAAAAAAGCTACAGACTTTTATAAACACACTGGTGATATTGTCTTCCACACTGGTGATATTGTCTTCCACACTGGTGATATTGTCTTCCACACTGGTGATATTGTCTTATATACTGGTGATATTGTCTTACATACTGGTGATATTGTCTTCCATACTGTGATATTGTCTTCCATACTGCTCATACTGTCTTCCATACTGGTGATACTGTCTTCCATACTGGTGATACTGTCTTCCACACAGGTGATACTGTCTTCCACACTGGTGATATTGTCTTCCATACTGGTGATATTGTCTTACACACTGCTGATATTTCTTCCACACTGGTTATTCTGTCTTCCATACTGGTGATACTGTCTTCCACACTGGTGATACTGTCCTCCACACTGGTGATACTGTCTTCCACACTGGTGATACTGTCTTCCATACTGGTGATACTGTCTTCCACTCTGGTGATACTGTCTTCCACACTGGTGATACTGTCTTCCACACTGGTGATACTGTCCTCCACACTGGTGATACTGTCCTCCACACTGGTGATACTGTCCTCCACACTGGTGATACTGTCTTCCACTCTGGTGATACTGTCTTCCACACTGGTGATACTGTCTTCCACACTGGTGATACTGTCTTCTACACTGGTGATACTGTCTTCCACACTGGTGATACTGTTTTCCACATTGGTGATACTGTCTTCCACACTGGTGATACTGTCATGCTATTTCAATCCTTCTATTCTATATAAGCACCTATTTATGAAAGTCTTTAACTTCCTGCTAGTTGTTTTTGTTGTTCTCCATAATATCACAGCCATAGTATGTCAATGACTCGACATTTGAGTTGACAATTCTTATTTGTGTACTACACTTGATTTCTTGTGATTTCCATTTATTTTCCAATGCAAAGAAAGCTTCTCTTGTCTTTTATATTCTTATTTAAATATCATTGTCTGTTGCTCCAACTTTGTATATACTGCTGCAAGATTATACATACTATTCTACATCTTATAAGGGAATTTCTTCAAGTGCAATCTTGTTATCATCCGCTGCATTTATTCTCAAATCTTTGTCCTGTGTATTTATATTTTTAGATAGCATATGATAATTCAGTCAGCTCTTTGGGTGCCCAACTTGAGACTGTTCTAGTTATACATTATTCTAGCATGACACAGTTTTATCTTCATAATGTAATGTCTAAAAGTCTAAGAACAATGCACAGTTTTCTCTTTTTCCACTTTGTAACTTTCCTTAAACCATAAATGAGTAAGCACGAGAAAGATGAGATCATAAAAGTGTGGACAAAAGTGAGCTTTAAGCAATAATCTAGAACACTGGTTCTCAATGAGGGCCATAACATATTTCTAGGAGGCCACAGTAAGATGGTAAAGTACCTTTCTCCAGCTAACAGTGACTATCAGGGGGGCCGCAGAGGTAAATGAGGCTCACAAGGGGGGTGGGGCCCATGAGCCAAAAAAAAACAAAAAAAAAAAAAAAAACGGTTTAAAACCTCTAGATTCTAGACACTGCAATAAAAAGTTTGTGTGGGACAAGACGGACATTCTTAGAGTATTATATAGTATAATAATGATTTCACAAGCAAACAGACTTTAGATTCATGATCAAAAAGAAAAAAAGGATGTTCACAGCAATCTCTGACTGAAAAAATACTACGGCTAATACCTAGCTGAGGCACCAAGTAATTCCTGGAGGTCTCTGAGGAGACAAAGATAGAACAAGACTACTGGTCTCTCAGGAATTCTGTAAGATGTGACTAATAAAAGGCTGTGCCAGGGATTGGGCAACCTCATCATGTACAACAAACTGCTTTAGAAACCACCACCACAACAGCATCTGCATTGATGTCGGCTGTCTCAAGGTAGCCATCTGCAGATATGGATTCATGCTCCACATGAAGAGAAAAGGATATGACGATGGTGAAGATAAATATCTCGCTGACACCAAAAAAAATTAATAGCCACTGCATTACATTTCTAGTTACAGGTATACCTCGGAGATTTTGCGGGTTCGGTTCCAGACCACCGCAATAAAGCGAATATCGCAATAAAGCGGGTCATACCCATTTTTTTGGCTTCCCAGTGCACATAAAAGCCTAAAATCATGTTTACACTATGTCTATTAAGTGTGCAATAGCGTTAGGTCTTAAAAAACAGTGTATTGTAAAATTTAAAATACTTTATTGCTAAAAAAAATGATAATCTTCATCATCTGAGCCTTCAGCGAATCGTAAATTTTTTTGCTGGCGGAGAGCCAAAATCTACCAGAAGAAGAAGGCACGTTCTAATAAATAAACATGAATAATTTGAAGTAAAAAAAGTGCAATATCTGCGAAGCGCAATAAAGCGAAGCGCAATAAAGCAAGGTATACCTGTACATATATTCATAAATGTAGGCTCTAAAGACTAACAAACTTTACCTTATCATCATTCCCCTTTTTGCTCCTTATGGAGCATGCAGCCCACCTCTACAGCTGGTCCCCTAACAGGAAGCTCACAGTCAAGCATTCAAGTATCCTTACAGTGGTTGTTTCTATAGCAAGTTGTTTTACATGATAAAGTAGCTAGTCCCAAGTACAACCTCATATCATTCCCTCTTCTGACATGCCTGAGGTTGCAGTAGTAGTCCTCTTCTTTCCTTATCTTCTCAGAAACCCCCTGGAATAATACAAGGCACATATAACATATTAAGACATATAAAGTCATTTGCTGTAAAGCTATACCTTGAGTCTGATAACTTCAGTAGTTCTTTCCTGAAGATCCTTCACATTTTTCTCCCACAGCAGGGTCTGTAAGAAGGTATCTAAACTCGACTTATCCATGTTCCCACCGACTACCACTGTTAGTGTGCCAACTGTCTGGAAACAACATTGAAATCCAAACTATCATATTGTAAAAGCAACAATTTTGATACAAATTTAACTCTTTTCACTCATAATGGACTTTTTTTAAAGCTTTTCATCTAGTCTTCAATCAGCCATGTCAACAATTTCTGCAACGGCAGGGGAAAAAAGTGTCGATACCTGTAACAGTGCTGAAAAGTTATGACAGTTTGATGCAGACATGCCCTCAATATCCAAACAAAAACACTGTTGCATATTTTCCTCCCACCCGAGTTTCTGGAGGAACTATTTTAACAAAATTATGTAAGTCAGTTATCACAAACAAACATCAGTGGAACAAGGGGTTAGGGGAAAACACTGACATTGAATAGGATACACATGAAGAAAACCAGCTGATAGCATTACAAGACAGTTCTTGTTTGAAAACCCTTGGGTAAGAGAAAGAGAGGGTGATTTTTAAAAAAGCAAAACACACAAATGGAGAAAAGAATTGGAGACCGACATGATAAGGATAAAGACATTAAAAAGACCTTAAATGGATGGCACAGGACATGAAAGCTTGGTGTGTTTTTGTAGATGAACTGTGCCCCAGTGGTGAAAGGTATTAAAGATGATCAACATACTAAAAGCTTAATAAGAAATTAGCAGATTACAAATCCTGCAAGACAGCAAGAAAGAGGAAATATTAAAACAAACGGCAAAGTGATCTGTATACTTTGTGAAGATGCAGCCCGATAAACCTGTAGCATGTATCATAACTGAAAACAGACACCCAAATATACGGATCAAGAGATTGTCGACGTCTTAAAAGAAACACAGCAAGAAAAGATGACAGGCCTCATTCAATGCATTGGATGGGAAATAGCTGATAGACCAAATCTGCAAACACGTAATGACACAAACAATGGAACAAACAAGGCATACCTTATCAACCGCATGTCTGTCTTCACTAGAATATCCTCTCTGTGCAAATATATCTTCAAGTCTGAAAAGAAATACTGAATTTACTTCAAAATTTCCAGCAAATGTGTCACAAATAAAATGTCTTCTTTCTATGGAAAAAAAAAAAAAAACAGCTAGCATCTTTTTATTTTTTTTAAACATTTTTATTTTTCTTCTAGCGAAGAGTGTCAGTCAAAGTTCCAATATATACGTTAACAGGTGCCACTTTTATACTGAAGGTTGGCTGTAATAGACTGTACACATTTTAGCCTCTTGTCTTGATGTTACATCCTTAGAAATTGTTCTCTGTCCACTCACTAATTTTTCCTTCCCACTTAATAGCCCAGCCATCCTCCTGTCAGTTTACCTTCGGCACTGCCTTCTGTTATGGTTCCCAACCATGAGTGGCTCAGAGGTATGGCTCCGCTGGTAATTCTAAAGGTGCTCCCAGCACAGAGAATGTAATTGATGGACATTTTTTTCAGAACCAGTGATTCCTAATGATGTCATACTCCCCCTGATCTCCTTGGGTAGTGAGATCAGATGCATTGCCTTCTCGGGTAAGGGCGAAAAAAAAATAGGAGGTAACGTGTGCATTTTGCGCATGTTAAAAATCCCTATGCAGTTGGAAATCATAAAGAGTAGGCCATACAACCACTGCCGTGGCAAAGTTTAAACAAATTAGGACACCTACCCATATAAAAAATATTTATAGAATGTGTGAATCCTGTATACACGCATTGAGATCCTCGCCGGCGCTACAGAGTTTGTGCACTATGCTGAGATCCTCCTTGTGTGATCTATGGGAGGTGATTGGAACACTTATGGAGTTGTCTGTGTGCAATGAAGATGGTCCTTGAAACCAAACCAAACCAAACCAAACTAAACTAAACCAAACCAAACCAAACCAAAGGCTTCCAACATACACGGTAATTGAAACATCACTTCCTATTTTAAAATGTTTATATCCTTACTTGCATCTATTAAATATACTTACTTACTTAGTCGTTCCCCTTCTACCGTGAGGTGTAGAGGTTTGGAAGAGAGAGCGCCAGACTATCCTATCGGCTGTCTTCCTCCTGGCCTGGTTCCATTCTAGTCCTCGGTCCTTCAAAGATTGTCTAATTTTGTCCTCCCAGCGGACTCTGGGTCATCCTGGGGGTCTGGATCCCTGGCTCTTTGTTTCCCATGCTTGTCATGGTAGCTGATCTTCTCCCATTCTGCAGACATGGCCAAACCATCTTAGTTGGGACTGTTCTATTTGGGTCTGCAGGGGGTGGGATTTTAGGCCTTGACGTATCGTCTGCTTGCGGACCATGTCTCTTCTTGTTACTTCAACCACCTTCCTCAGATACCTCATTTCTGTGGTTTGGATCTGGCTTTTGTGGGTTGTAGTCATTGCCCATGACTCGCATCCATATGTCAAGACTGGGACATAGGTGGAGCGGTATACAGCCATCTTCGTTTTCTTACCAACCTCTCTCTTGCTGAGGAATCCTCGATTTATGGCCTGAAAAAGTCTCCCAGCTGCTGCTTTTCGAGTGGCCAACTCTTCTTTGATGCCTCCCTTTCTGTCTATAATAGCTCCGAGGTATTTAAAGTGGTCGACCTGCTCTAGGACCTGTTCTCCCAGCTTAATCTGATGTCTTCTTTCTTCTCGTGATATCACCATGGATTTTGTTTTAGAGCTGCTAATGACCATCCCTATCTTCTCCAGCTCTTCCTTCTAGACTTGCAGGTTGGATTGGAGATGTGCCTCTGATTTAGCAATCAGGGCAACATCATCAGCAAATGCCAGCTCTGAAATACAAACCTGTCTCATCTTCCAGTACCCCACTGAATACTTTCTTGTTCTCTCCTTACATGCCTTGATGACATCGTCCATGAAGAGTATGAAAAGATAAGGTGACAGGATATCACCTTGTCTTACACCAGTGGTGGTCCTGAACTCTTCTGACTTAAGGTTTGCTGTCCTCACATAATTTCTGCAAGACTTGTAGAAGCTCTGTATAGCATGAATCAGAGATGCTGGAATGTTCTTCCTTGCCAAACAGTCCCAAAGTTTGCTCCAGGGGACCCTGTCAAATGCCTTTTCCAGATCTATGAAACAAAGATGGATCTGACTCTTATACTCAAGGGCCTTTTCACTCAGCTGTCTGAGTGTGAAGATTAGGTCTTGAGTACTTCGGTTTGCTCAGAATCCGCACTGGGTCTCATCCAATTGTCTATTAGATATACATGAAACAAGTCAATAAGGTAAGGTAAAGGATCCCGTTACACACCCATTGAGGCATACTGGGAACATGGTGATAGGCCCATATTTTCTTGATCATTGGCACACTAAAAGTGATGTGGTCAGCATCACTCCAGCCGCCTTAACCTTCCCAGAAGTTGCTCTGGTACCCAATTCAAGAGGCTAGGTCGACTCTGGGGCCATTTGCAGTTTAAAAAATCCCACCTCAACTGGGGATCAAACCATGGACCACCAAGCTAGGAAGCCAGTGAACTAATGACTGCGCTATCGTGGCTCTAATGTCAAAACAAGACGCAATAACTGTCATTTGTCCAGTCAGTTTAACTTTTTTATTTTACACCTCCAGAAACAAAATAAAATAGTCTAAGATGGCCAACAATCGGACGATACAAGAGACAGCAAAAATTACTATGAGGTCATGTGTTGAACTGGCCAAGCTTCAGCGTTAATGTGAAATAGCATTTTATGTAATATAATAGCAGTTAATTCTCTTTATTTTGATGTTTGTTTCACATAAATTAGTTGGACAGGAGTGAAGAAATTACAGTTTAAACAAAAGAAGCAACTTGTCAATCACCAGCAGTTGAACATTTATACATCCACAGTCACCTCTACACCTCACGGTAGAAGGGGAACGACTAAGTAAGTAAGTACATCCACAGTATTTCAATTGCCTCATTTCATTATTTTTCTTTTCAATTGTTGTTTTTCCATTAACAAACTCAACCAGCAGAAAAGAGGTGAGGAAAACAAGTAGACAGCTAGGACACAAAACTAGAAGAAGGAACATAAAATACAAGACCAGAATTCCTTAGGACAAAACAGACTGAAAATGGGCATTGCTCCATAGGAATTTAAAAGCCACAGAAAAAGAACCGCTGTCTGTTGCATGAATACGGCTAAATATGGCACATATTTAATAATTAATGAAGAATAATACTTACTTCATTTCACCAGAGAGACCATAAGCATTAATGTCTAAGATGTGTTCTAAATCAATCCTGTGGAAACAGTAAACAATATCTCATTAATGTTCACATAATATGTAATTACATGGAAGTTAATACAGGTCTGTATCATTTTATCCAAAATCCTAAGGGACAGCATTGTTTTAGAAACTGGATTTTTGATTTACAGATGTCGCCTAAATCACATTTGAAAAGTAGTTTTACCATAAGCATTAATGTCTAAGGTGTGTTCTAAATACATTGTGAAAACAGTAAAAAAATCTCATTATGATCATCTTATATTCACATAATATGTAATTACATGGACATTAATACAGGTCTGTATCATTTTATCCAAAATCCTCAGAGATAGCTTTGTCTTGGAAACTGGATTTTTAATTTAGATTTCGCCTAAATCGTGTTTGAAAATTAGTTCAAATCACCACAAGTGTTTAAAAAATTGCTCAAAGTCGCCCCAAATAGTCCAAAATTGAACAAATTGTGATTAAAAACCCAAATTGTGTTTAAAAAATAGCCCAAGGTCGCCACAAATAGTCCAAAATTATCCAAACTGTGACAAAAAAAAGTAGCCCAAATGCCCAAAATGTGTTTTAAAAATTGCAGTAAGTCGCCCCAACTGATTTTTTAAAAAGTAGCCCACAGTAACCAAAAGGAACTTTTGATTCTCAGAATATTTCAGTCTTTTGGGTGTTCAGGGATCCAAACCTCCATGACGACCCAGAGTCCGCTGGGAGGACAACATTAGACAATCTTTGAAGGACCGAGGACTAGAATGGAACCAGGCCAGGAGGAAGACAGCCGATAGGATAGTCTGGCGCTCTCTCTTCCAAACCTCTACACCTCACGGTAGAAGGGGAATGACTAAGTAAGTAAGGGTGTTCAGATAAAAGGATATACACCTGTATTGTGCTATTTCATCATAAAATTTTGAAATTTTCAGTCTATGCCCCTTGGGGAGCTGAAGGATTATGTTGATGAACAAATTTATATGATGAGCACATACAGTGTTATATCATGATTGCACATATAGTCACTGGCAGTGTCTACTGTGCCAGTATCAACAAATAAATGTGAAATTCTAATAAATATATATGCAATTCATACATACTTGGCATGTGACGTCTCCAACACTTTGGCAAAACTGTTGATTGACCTAAGTGAGAAGAGCACATTTCATATATGTAAACATTAAGTCAGAATTTCATACTGGCAAAACCATAACATAAAATTGCAAGCATAGTTTAAAATTAATAAAAGAAAAAAAAATCACCAAAATTCAACTAATAAACATTCTGCTTTGCACGACACACATTTTTTTTTAAAACTGCAGAAAGATGTAAAAGACAAATAAGAGTTATCTCACAGAAGCTAGCTGGGAATATGATTTAGGATGAGTGAAAAATATTTAAAACATTATCATAAACTTCTGTGGGTCCCATTCCAACTATGACAGGAAAAGTCTACATTTTTTTAAAAACAGTTTAGATTACTCTGAAAAAAAAAAAAAACAAACATAGTTTAATTTATAATGTCAGACAAGCATAAGAATATAAGAGGGGGCTTCGAATGAAAACCTTAAATTTGCGATAGAAATTCGAAATACAGTGCCATTGTCATGTAAGTTGGCAGTATTGTTGCCAAGAGTGTCCTGCAGGTGGCATCACGGGCAGATGAACCACATGACGTCACAGTAGGAGTTTAAAGATGGCCGCCCCACTAGTGACATGCACCAAAGAGGAGCAGCGTTCTGTAATCTGTTTTTTGAGCAGCGAAGGAGTGAAACCTATAGAAATTCATCGACGAATGAAGGTCCAGTATGGTGATGCATGCCTGTCACTCCAGCAAGTGTAAGAGTGGAGTAGGAAATTCCGAATTAGCTTGAGTTCTGTGATAGACTGTCAGGCACATGACAATGCTCGGCCCCATACTGCCCGTGCAAAGGTCGCAACCATCAAGGACCTACACTTTGAGTGTCTTCCACATCTGCCGTACTCGCCAGACCTAGCCCCAAGTGATTACCACGTCTTTGTACCACTCAAAGAGACGATGGGAGGAAAGACTTTCAGGTCCAATGAAGAGGTGCAGCAGGTGGTGCATGAGTGGCTACACGTGACCAAATAATTCTTTTCTAGAAGAATCCATGCACTTTGTAGGCACTGGGGGACTTGTATACTCCTGTGCCCTAAAAGTAAGTGTACTGATTTTTTATTTAAATGTATATAAGACTCACCTGAAATTACAAGTTATCTCCTTCAAAGTACGACTCTTGGGAAGTTACACAGTGGTTCCAACGTTTTTTCCACTGATCGTAGCAGTACTGAAAGTTATTTTCTGTAAGAGTGCTTAGTTTACCGGTTACAATTTTTTGTACATTTCAGGCATTGTACGAGGGGGCTTCAAATGAAAACCCTTAAATATTTTTTTTCTAGATTTTAAGAAAAAGTGACACACAACTGTATCATTTTTCTACGTAGTCGCCATTGCGTTCTACTACTCTGTCCCAAAAGTAAGTGTACTGATTTGCCTATGTGCGACTAGACAAAGTAACACCTCATTGGTGGATATCAGCGCATGGGTAGAGACCTTAGCTGCATGTCTAGACTTGTTTCAACTCGATCGGTTGAGTCATTCCCGCGCTACTGCAGTTTGTGTAAGGTCATGTTTTAATACCTCGTTACGTTTGCGATGGAGCGAAATATCAAACAACGGTACGCTATCAAATTTTGTGTGAAACTCAAGAAGTCTGCCACTGAGACATTTGAAAATTTAACCAAAGCTTATGGAGATGCTACTCTATCGAGAAATATGGTTTTTATGTGGCACAAAGCTTTCAAAGAGGGCCGAGAAAATGTTGAAGACGAACCTCGTTCCGGAAGGCCAATTTTGTCAACAAACGAACAAAATGTGGAAGTTGTGCGAGCTGTGATGGCGAAAGACCGCCGATTGAGTGTCAGGATGATTGCAGAAGAAACTGGCTTGGATAAAAATGCAGTTCATAGAATTTTAACAAACGTTTTGCACATGCAAAAAATTTGTGCACAACTGGTGCCCAAAGACTTGTCTGTGGAGGGAAAAGAGAACCAGTTGGAAATTTGTCAGGATTTGCTGGGAAGACTCGTCATTGAACCAAATTTCTTGGATAAAGTAATTACAGGAGACGTATCATGGATGTTCGAGTATGATCCTGAGACCAAACGGCAAAGTGAGGAATGGCACAT
The DNA here is from genome assembly GCA_024509875.1 of Oreohelix idahoensis. Lineage (NCBI taxonomy): Eukaryota > Metazoa > Mollusca > Gastropoda > Stylommatophora > Oreohelicidae > Oreohelix > Oreohelix idahoensis. Next base: position 55,098 of record JAMPIV010003202.1, on the reverse strand, counting down.
GATAAATTCTCCTCGTCCGAAGAAAGCATGCATGAGCAGATCCAGGATGAAAACGATGATTATCGTTTTTTTCGACAGCCGTGGAATTGTGCACACAGAATTTGTACCTCCAGGACAAGACAGTTAATCAGGCCTTCTACAAAGATGTCTTGGAACGACTTCGAAAACGGGTCCAGCGAGTCCGAAGGGACATTGCAGATGATTGGGTGCTGCACCATGATAACGCGTCTGCTCACACCGCGCTTTCAATTTGAGAGTTTCTGGCGAAGAAAAACATCCCCACACTTCCACAACCTCCCTACAGCCCGGACCTAGCTCCATGCGATTTCTACCTCTTCCCTAAGTTGAAATCTAAGTTGAAAGGACATCATTACGGGACTGTACTGAAGAAATGCAACACAGAAGAAACCAAGCCCCTGGTAAGATTGTAAATAATTCGGTCAGAAAATTATGCAACAAAGAAAACCATGCTCCTGGTAAGATTGTAGATAATGAGGTCAGAAAATTATGCAACACAGAAGAAACCACACCCCTGGTGAGATTGTAAATAATTAGGTCAGAAAATTATGCAACACAAACAAACCACGCCCCTGGTGAGATTGTAAATAATTGGGTCAGAAAATTATGCAACAAAGAAAAAACTATGCCCCTGGTGAGATTGTAAATAACACTGACTAACAAAAAAAAAACTTTTTTTTTCTTTCTCTAACATTTCTATGTTTTTCTGGTCAATTTTAATGCGCTGTTTTTAAATCTGCAAACCGTTTTTCTCTATCAGGTCGGGATCTCTAGAAATACGCAATTGAAGTTTTTTAACAACGCATACAGTATTACAACATCATTCGTACAAGAAGTATAACAGTTATGTAGGCTTGAATTTCTTTGCAGTCGACTTTCGTCGGTGAATGGCATGTGGTACATCGCGATGAAGCATCCAACAATAATCGGCAAGCATGGTCACACTCCACCATCCTTGATAACGTGACTCCATTATGGCGATATCTTGATGGAATCATTCTCCATGTTCATCGCTGAATTCACCAAGGTTTTCAGGGAAAAAGTCAAGATGCGAATCGAGCAAATGGATTTTGAGGGACATGATACAGCCCATAATTCTGTATGCATCTATGCACTGCTTAACAATATGCAACATAGTCGACAGATTTGTGATTTTCCAGAAAGTTATCGACGATCGATTTGAATGCCATCCATGCGCGAAGTTCACTACCATGTAACAAGTTCTCGAATTGTTTATCTGCAATAACTATCCTAATCTGAGGTCCTACAAAGATACCTTCCTTTATCTTTGCATCGCTAACTTGCGGAAACTTTTCTCGAAGATAAGTGAAAGCTTTGCTCGTTTTATCTAACGCTTTTACAAAATTCTTCATGAGCTCCAACTTTATATGTAACAGTGGTAAAATGAAGCTGTCTTTGTTAACTAATGGCTCGCGTATTACATTTTTATGCCCGAGCTGCATACGATCCCGGATAGGCCACACCTTTCTTGCATAATGTTCCTGTCTGTTGCGGCTGTCCCATTCACATCAGAAGCAACAAAATTTAGTATACCCAGTCTGCATGCCCGTGAGAATTGCAATGACCTTTAGGTCTCCACAAATCCGCCATTGGTAGTCATTGTACTTTATTTTTTCCAAACGTATAGCCATATTGTCATAAGTTTCTTTCATATGAACAGAGTAGGCGACTGGAATTGATGAAAAAAAATTTCTGTTATGCAATAACACGGCTTTTAGACTAGTCTTGGAAGAATCGATGAAAAATCGCCATTCGTTGACTATGTGCTCATGACCGTTTACATCTTTGCAATAGCAAATGTCATCACCCATCTCAAAGTATTGAACAAGTTCTCTGTGTCTATGACGAAATTTAGATATCGGAGTATTGGGCGCTAAAAGATTTCATTCTTTGAGTCGCGAACCGAGTAATTCCGCTTGTCCTTTGGTAAGAGCGAGATCACGTATTAGATCTGAAAGTTCTGAATGGTTAATTAAGTAAACACCATCATTCACCGGTATGTAATCTGAGTCAGAATTAGTTTCTAAAGCAGGTAAACTATCACTTTCTGATGGTTCATTTACGTCCAACGGATATTGTTCTGGTGGTACTTGGATCGGACACGTGATTGGATCATGAGGCACTGGTTTCGAAACCGATTCAATATTTGGATAAACCACAGACTTTCTAGTTTTAAAAGTGAAACCATGGATATTTGTCAAGCAGAAGTAACAATCAGTAGTGTGATTTGTATGTTCACGCCATATTACTGGCACTCCAAAAGGCATCGACTTATGCTTCGGCGATTTTCGTAACCAACCTGCCAATGTATCGAACAAACTGCATTTGGCTTTCAAGATTTATTTGCATCATCAACTTTCGAATCGAAATAAAGTTCATATGCTTTCTTTAGTAATGGTGTAAAGTTTTTCTGGTCAACACGATCGGTAAAATATCCGCACACGTAACAGAACAGATCAGCCGAATTTCTACAACTTCTAGAAGCCATATTTTGCTCAGAATTATTTCAAAATACAGTAACTATTTGAAAAATCGCGTAACATATGTCATGCATCTTTTAGCAGTATAAAAAGTAAAATTATGTTGCTTTTTATTAATTTTTAATAAGCTATATAGTAAAAATGAAACGGAGCAAATAACGGTTCCCAAAAATATATTTATTCACAAATATCTTAAGAACCCGACGTGATAGAGATAAACGGATTTCAGATTTGAAATCAGCGCAAGAAACTGACCTAAGAACACTTATTCTAATATAAGAAAGAAAAATGTTGTTTGTCAGTGTAATTAGGTCAGAAAATTATGCAACACAAAAGAAAAACATACCCATGGTGAGATTGTAAATAATTAGGTCAGAAAATTACCTTAGAATATTACCTGAATTTAAAATTATCAATCAATCAATACCCTTTAGCTCCCCAAGGAGCATAGGCCTTCAACAAACACATACCAAGTCTTCCTGTCCCGTGCCATCCACTCAAGTTCTTTCCATGTTTTCCTCATCATTTTCATCTCTGTATCCAGTTCTCTTCTCCATGTGTTTTTTGGTCTACCTCTGCCTCTCTTTCCCTGTGGATTCCAGAACAAGGACTGCCTTGTAATGCTATCAACAGGTTTCCTCAACGTGTGTTCTATCCTTCGCCAGCGTCTTCTTCTCAACTCTTGTTCCACTGGCACTTGTCTGGTTCTTGTCATCAATTCTACATTCGTGACTTTGTCATACCATTTCAGTCCTTCTATTCTACGCAAGCACCCGTTTATAAAAGTCTGTAGCTTTTTAGTTGTTGTTTTTGTTGCTCTCCATGTCTCAGAGCCATACAATAGGACTGACTTGACATTTGAGTTGAAGATTCTTGTTTTTGTGTTGGACTTGATTTCTCTTGTTCTCCATATGTTTCCCAATGCAATGGAAGCTCCTCTTGCTTTTTGTATTCTTATTTTGATATCACTGTCTGTCTCTCCAACTTTGTCTATATTACTGCCAAGATATGTGTACAATTCTACATCTTTTAGTGGTGTTTCTTCAAGTTCAACCTTGTTATCATGTCTTGCATTTATTCTCATAATCTTTGTCTTTTCCTTGTGTATTTTCAGGCCCACTTGCTGTGACCTCTCATCGAGAATTTTCATTTTCTCTTGCATCTGATTATGGTTATGGGACAGAAGAGCCAAGTCATCTGCAAAATCCAGATCATCAAGCTGTTTAGTCACATTACACTGGATTCCTTTATGTTGTGTGATTTCGATGTTTTCATAACCCAATCTATTGCAGTAAGAAAAGAAATGGAGACAACAGGCATTCCTGACTCACTCCCGTTCTAATCCTAAATGGTTCTGTAAGTTGTCCTTCATGAAGAACTCAGCATGTCATGTCTTCTTTATTAAGTTAATGATCTTCATGGGAACTCCATTTAAAATTATGCTAATGGTATATTATTATTATCAACAATATAAAAAAATGTAACATGACAGTTTTATGATGAAGTCTGCCAATATCATCATTAAGTGTGTAATGATGGGTTCTCAACATATTTCACTACAAGGGCAATCATGATGTTGAGCCACTGTGATGTAGCTACTCAATCCCTGAGCGTTAGCCAGGCAACCTGCATTTGCCTGTCTCCAGGGTGAACTGCATGAAGATGCTTCAGTGTCTTAGTTAGTGGTCTAATCCTGGAATCAATGATGATGGTGTACTCATCCATAAAGTAAAGAGCGAGTTGCGTGATACTGTGGTTTCCGGTGCGCCTTCTGGCCCAGTATCGACGACTTCAGCACCTCTTGAATGGGAGAGTGGGCTCATCCCTGTCTGGGAAAATGATTTTGCCTGAACCTCGTCTGCTAGGGATTGAAAACCCAACCAGCTGGATTACTGGGGAGAACTGGTTCCGCTGCTTGTAGGTGAGGTAGGCTTGAGCATGGGAGGCTGAGAGACATTGTGATTCTTTTGTTGCGCATCATGCCCCATGGACCCCAAAAACAATGATAATTCCTTTACATTCCACATAAATATAAATGTTACGTAGCAAACGTATTTAACTGTGTGTCAATATTCTGGTTTTAAGTTACGATGTATTTATGAAACGATGTTAGTATTATATAATGTATATGTGCAATATTGAGCGACTGTGTGCGTGTGCATGCATGCGTGCGTGTGTGTGTGTGTGTGTAGTTCCCAGGCATCTCAGAGGAGAAAAAAAGAAAGAAAAGGACTACTGTTCTCTTAGACATGTTGTAAAAGACAACTAATGAGAGACTCCACATAGGGCTGGCAACGTCATCATTTGGAAGCACATGGCTAAAGAAACCACTGCCACAGGAGTTTGTACTTTGGAGTAGCTTCCCCACAGTAGAAATCTGCAGTGCTGGACTCCATAAACAGTGAAATAGGAGATGATAATTATGATGTATGAATGTAAAGGACCAAATTACGAGGGGAAGTCAGTAAGTAGGTCACAAACTGATATGGGATAGCTGAAAATTGTAGTTGGTAGTTTCTAAAGGTGTCATTAGGTGGCAGCAACATCCAGCTTAATGATTACTTTAGGTAGCAGAATTTGAATAATACCTTATCCTATGGTTCAAATCTTCAAGCTCGTCTCTTCCCACCAGATCTGTCTTGTTGATGATAATTACATCTCCAAGTGCAATCTGTCTGTGGAACAGCGCAATCATAAACTCAGAAACAGCTAAAGAAACTGGCCATGAACTCATAACTCATGTAACAATGTTAATTAAGAATGTGATCATTTAACAACATGACAAAATCTCAGGATAACACTTGAGACTTGACACATGTGAGCCTGCCCCCTAGAATATCAAGAAGCTAAGGGGACAAAACTAGTATTAAGGAGTAGCCAAAAAAAAGGACTTATTTAACTTCACTTCAATCAAAGTCTATGAATGCTACCAAATGTCACACAACACGTAAAATGGGGGGAAAAGATATAAATAGAAAAATGATTTGTGAAGTAGTGACAGCCAGTGATGCCACCCTGAATTTTGAAAAAAAAAAACTAGATGGTACATTGAAAAAACACCTAGATACACCTAGGTTTTGAATTTTGGGCTACTTTAAGTGGTTTTTGGGCTACTTTAAGTGGTTTTTGTGCAATTTTTGGGTGAAAGACCAAAAACTAAAAGTTGATCTAGGTGCGCTCTTCAACTAATGAAGGAAAATGACCAGACACCTAGACCAAAAAAACCTAGATCTAGGTAAATCCACCTAGAAGTGGCAACACTGGTGACAGCATATGGTACAATGGCTATGTTATCCTTCTGTGTAACAGAATGCAACTAAGTTGGGTTGCAAATGAGTATGGCGACTTCATCTTGTGGAAACTTAAAGTCAACAACATTTCAACAACAACATGAAAAGATGTTACAGACTTTTACAAATGGCCGCCTACACATAATAGGAGGCATGAAACCACATGACAAGATCTCCAATGGGGAACTGATGAAAAGAACCAGTGGAAGAAGAGGTTATGGCCAAGGCATTAAGAAAACCAGTTGATAAAACTACAAGGTAGCCCTGATTCTGGAATCCCTTGTGTTTAGTTTGGTTTTAAGGACTATCTTCTTTGCACATGGACAACTCCATCAGTGCTCCAAAGTCCTCCCTTAGATCACACAAGGAAAATCTCAGCAGTGTACGAACTCCCAATGAAATAACACAGGAATCATGCATTCTATAAATATTTTTGTAGTGGGTAGGTTTCTAATTTTTAAATTTTGCCAGGGCAGCGGCCTTATGGCCTTCTCTTTACAATTTCCAACTGTCGTGGGATTTTTAACATGCGCAACTTGCAAACTGGACCTCCTATTTTTTCGCCCTTAACCCGAGAAGGCTAGGTATCCAATCTCACGACCCAGAAGACCAGGGGGGTAGTATGACATTGTTAGGACCACTGGTTATGAAAACAAAAATTCCATAAATTATATTCCCTCTACTGGGAATCAAACCCTGGTACCTTTAGAATCTGAAGCAGACACCATATCTCTTAGCCACTCCGATACCCAGGGTAAGATAAGCAAAGGGAGACTTAAAAACACATAGAGAAAAGAACTGGAGACAGACATGAATGAAGCAAAGACAATAAAAGACCATGAAAGAATGATAAAGGACAGAAAGGATCCACATGAATTTACAGAATGCCAATGATATGTAGAAAGCTAAAGAGTAATTAATACTTCTATAGCGGTCTTTCCCAAACTTTTGCGGGTCACCGCTCCTTTGGATCCCTGCAATGCCCCCGGAGGGTGGTATCGCCCACTTTGGGAACCACTGTTCTAGAGTGTTCTATGTGTCAGTCTGACTAGGCTATCACCGCCACTCAACAAAGAAGAGTTCTTGATGACTAGCCGAGTTTTACTCTTTCACCTATTAACCACTAACACTGTTAACGTAACTTTATTAATTCATTTCATTAAGAGTATATATTCCCCCTTCCCTTATTGCTCCATACGGTGTATAGATCCACTATCACTGTAGCTCCCCCAAGTTTGCACCAAATGTGCAACTGCGGTTTGTTTTCAGTGGGACTGCCAGCACCATGCACAACCTCATTTCGATCGCACCCCCTCATAATATGCTAGTTGCAGACTCCTCCTTCTCTTTTGCTACATATGGAGTATAGATCCACCCCTGTTCCCCCCCCCCCCCCCCCAAGGTTGAACCAAATGTGCTCTTCCAGCTTGCTTTACATAGTCAGTGATACTGCCAGCCCAGTCCATATCTCATCTTGGGTGTATCTCAGGATATACTATGTTGCAACAGTGGTCCTATTCTATCTTTGTTTCATCAAAGACCTCAGGAACCACATGGGGCACGAGTGTGTGTGCATATATATATATATATCTTCTTCTTCTTCCTCGTTCGCCCTGAAAAGGACGGTGGTTGCGTTGTGTCTGTTTACGCCGTAGCTGTGATATCTGCACCTTTCGGTCGACATATCCGACTTCAGCACGGCATTTTTTGGGACCGGGTTTCCCTTCCCTCTGCGATCCGTACTCGCTCAGCCAGACTGCACTGCTGCAGACTATTTCCAGGACCACCATGTGGAGGTGGAGTACGGTCTTGACCAGCTCTGGTTTGCTGATCCTGATGCAAGCAGTCAAGCTATGGGTCGCTGACTGCATTCACTACTGCTGCATCTTTGGGTCCAATATATATATATATATATATATATGCTGTTAACAGCATTAAATATGACTATAAATTAATAGCAGTTCCAAAAAATAAAACAAATAAAAAAACACCTAAATATGAAACGGGTGCTTGCGTAGAATAGAAGGACTGAAATGGTATGACAAAGTCACAAATGTGGAATTGATGACAAGAACCAGACAAGTGCCAGTGGAATAAGAGTTGGGAAGAAGACGCTGGCGATGGATAGGAAACCTGTTGATAGCATTACAAGGCAGTCCTTGTTCTGGAGTCCACAGGGAAAGAGAGGCAGAGGTAGACCAAAAAACACATGGAGAAGAGAACTGGATACAGAGGTGAAAATGATGAGGAAAACATGGAAAGAACTTGAGTGGATGGCACAGGACAGGAGGACTTTGCATGTGTTTGTTGAAGGCCTATGCTCCTTGGGGAGCTAAAGGGTATTGATTGATTGATGAAACAGGCACTACTTACCATGATCATCATGTCCCTATTCGCTCCTTATGGAACATGGAGTCATAACTGCCCCCTTAAAGGAGAACTGCACAAAAGTATTCATGCAGCTCTCACAGCAGTAGTTTCTGTAGCAATACATTGTCCATTATGAGGTTGCCAGCCCATTACAGAACCTCACATTACTCCCTTCTTACATGCCTGTGGGAGCAATAGTCTTGTTCTGGTCTCCTTAGAAACCTCTGGGCCTACACAGGGCATTTATCATCATCAAACTTATACGATAATTACACATAGAGCATTGCTGGCACTCACAATGTGTAACATCAATAACACATTCATAATGAAGTGATAAAATCATATTTTTATTGTAACTGTTACACTCCATGAATGACACCTGTATTATAAGAATAGATTACTCCAAATGTAACCAGACTGCAAGGTATTTTGTATTTGGACATGCACCCTAATATAACCAAAGGACCTTGTGTCTAGCTTGAAGGGAATGCACCTCGCTAAAACTACTACTTAAACAAAAATTTAAATAAAAGGAACAGATTACCTTTGAGCTTCATTGATAGACCCATCTTCCTTTTCTTCCAGCAAATGCTGAAACAACATAAGAAAATTAAACTGCAGGTTACAAGGCTGTCACGAAGTGGATTTAGGACTAGAGGCTGTCTATCTAAATAGACTAGACCCTAGTGGAAAGAAAGACTAAAAAGATAGATTTCAGAAGAAAAATGACAGTGACTGTGGGAGATGAGGCTATTGGCGTCAAGGGTCGAGAACCTAAAATGACTCTCCCTTGCCACTATGTTTTGCGATAACCTCACTACCTCTAACTACCAAGACTGGGATAAGGTTTAAGTAACTTAACACCACAGACACCACTATACAGACAACATAAAGGTTGAAGTAAGTGACTGATCCAGCCTATAATTTACAATAGATTTTATTTACACCACAAAATTCATGTAACATACTACAAATAGGATAAAATTCGTGTTCACACACCTGGAAAAAGAACACAATAATCAATTAATGTGATTTGGTAAGTTACCCCACAAATCGCCCTCACCCTCAAACCTGAAAATAAGAAAGGTAAGAAATACATCAACTTGTGAAGTGGGATCTCTAACATTTAGATCCGCCTTACTCTGAATCTACTAAATATCCTGTAACCACAATCTAACTTCTACTGTCTGTCTGTTTCTCCTAAACCAATGACGTGGCCACCCAGCTTCTCTGTAGGCTAACTACCCTTCTATGCTAGCACAGTGTCCACAAAAGAACTCTTCTATCATCTACACAACTTGACGATGAATTGCTAAGTTCTATTTCTGGTCAGTGTCTGTCTGACACTCCAAGTTTCTACTAAGAAAACTCCTCCATGACTCTCCTTCTGTCTCTCTGTCTGGTGCAGTTAAGAGGGATGGTAACCTTTTCCCCTCTTCTCTGCCTGTTGTAGCTGCTGACTTGCTTGGTAAACTAAATTCGGGACGTGGTCTATTGCTGCTTCCAAATAGACGGGTCAATCTCTGGAAAAATTCCATTGCTATTCCGTTCCACGCGCTTAATCTCCCACTACCCCCAACTGTTGCGTGAACTTCCTACCGTCTAAAATTACCCTTCCTAATAATTACGGCGCGCTCACTGAGAAGAACCAAAAATGCTCTGCCATTATGTTTACACTATAAATTCCTACATGAACAAATTTCTTCCTGAAAAAGAAACCCTGGGGCGAGTCTAGAAGTTCAAACTACCATCTCTTCTAGAAACCGTAATTAATACTCTATTCAAAAAGTCCAAACTCTATTATTATACAAAGAGAAATAAAAAAACGAATAAGATAAAAATCCCACCGTAATCTTTCCCTGAAAAACGTAAATAAATGCTAGGAAACGAAACTTGGGGCCTGTTGTAAATGCAATCACATTAACTCCTCACATTACCCCCCTCTTCAAGTTCGTGGTACACGATCTAATTTAATGTGATCTTGGTATTTCCAGACTGGCCCCTAACTAAGTCTACAGATCTGCATGTATGCCCTAAAGTTGTATGATCACAACTGGTGTATACCGCCTGGCGACTGCAACGCAAATGGTCGCTCTTCGCCTTTTCTCTCCCTCTGTCTTTGAGTTGCTCTGCAACTGGAAGGCGGCTGGGCCAATCACCCAAAACATACCTCCTTCTTGTGTGCACCTGGCCTTGTTTACTTAATTTTCTCCTCCAGGGTTTCTTCCTGATAAGTGACCTTGGCCTTGGTGGAGTACAGCTCCCGCACAACTCCCTGACCACTGAACAGGTAATTAGCGGGTTACGTGCTGTCCGACAAAGGCTATTCGCTGGGTGTTTACGTTTATATGGCCTGTACCTAGCTGACCTGAGGTACCTGCAGCTGACTGTAATGTCCCTCAAGCGAGAATCACTGTTCCGAAATTGGAAAAGTTTGTTGGCCAAAGAAACGCGCACCTGTTTCTTCAATCACTGTTCCGAAATTGGAAAAGTTTGTTGGCCAAAGAAACGCGCACCTGTTTCTTCTTCCTCTCCATAACTACTCCCACGCTCCGGTGGGAGAGTTGATCTCTCTTCAGACCTGTGCCCTCCAATAGCGGGTCTGGAACTTCCCTTGCCTTGTCCGGCAAAAGACTGACTTGGTCAGCTGAACTGACCGGCTGGCTCTGTAGAGGCCTGGCGACGGCATCAGTGGGTTTGTGACCGCTGGTATAGTGCAAAAAAGATGCCCCATCTCGGGTTCCTCTGGTGTAGAGCCTCCACTTGCTTGCTGGGTTTCTATTGAATCCTGATCGATCTCAATAGCTTCTACCTTTGAAGAAAGGTAGGTAATATCTGCCCCTGGCAGTGGTTCTGGGCTCACTCTTCCCCTACCAATACGAAGAGGGACAGAGCTCTCTAAAGTAGTTCCCTGCAAATGCGTAAGGCCGCTTTTCTCACTCTTTTCTGGCCTGAAAAGTTGGTGAGATGAAACTGTAGACCACGGGAGCTCTCCGTCTAACACCCTGGTTCTACCTTCAACCTTGCCCTCCCCTGTGAGAGTTACTGGCGTCAGTTGGAATGTGTCCTGCAATGACACTTGACGGTTTAAGATTCCGTTTGATCGCGGAGAATCTGAGATAAAGCTCTCAGTGACTTGTTCCAATATTTCTTGAAACAAATTGGAAAATATAGCCAATTTTTCAGGCTCCTCGTTACAAGAGTCGTTTCCTGTAAACAAGATACTAGAGTTGTGGGGCCAATCTCCGTTTATAGACAAACGGTCACTCAGATCACTGTCCTCCGTCTGAGTAAAGTGCTGGTCGGATGGGGCTCCAGGGCTGGTTGGAAACATATGTTTGCTCGATTCGCAGTCTTGTGCCCCTTTAAGAGTGCGCTGGTCGTTGACATATGTCATACAGTTCTTGTCAGTATGTCCCTCTCCTGAAGGAGCTAATACCATCGAGGGCCTAATTCCCGACGACAAAGAATGTATTTCCACAATCAGAGGCGTCACCACTGTTTGGCCATTAGGCTGCACAGGGATGTCAGGCGAATGTGCCTCTGCCTGTCGTTTTTCGCTGTCCCGCTGGGGAGCTGGCGAAACATGCCTTAATAGGGATTCGAACTCTTGCCTCGACTTTACATGTCGAGTATGTTGTGCTCTCTCACGAGCATGGGAGAATCGGTAGCCATCCGAATTATAATGCTTGCTCGCATTATTCCCCCTGTTATGCAGTTTCCACGCCTGGGATCGCTTCGTAATCTTCCCAGCATTGTAAGGGCTGCTTTCCTTACCTGAATCCTTTCCTTGTTTGGGCTTAGGGTCCATTTCCAACAGAAAGTCCTTTTCCTGGAGTTGGGGCGCAGTTTGAGCCGACAAGTTATCCTTTACTGGCGCAAGATTTTCAGAGGGGTTGTCCCTTCCTAGTCGCTCCTTTTTCCAGTGTTGTCTTTCTATTTCCCGTTCTTGTCTTCTTCTTTCCGCTTTCTGGACCATTTCCATTCCTTGTTCTACGTACTCTCGGATGAATGCTTCGCTGTCCCCAGCTTTTGCACAGGTCCATGCCAAGGCTAGACGATTGTCAAATAAGTCGTCTACTTCATACTGCCTCTGCAGGCTTTCTGCATATTCCAGAAGGGGTGGAATTTCGCTATCACCGTACTCCATGAACTTAGCTACCTCTAGTGCAATCTTATGTACTTTATCAAGATCGGCCATGTTACCTGACAAATCTGCAGTAACTCACAAAGAGGGGAAATGACAAAAAGGAACAAGAAAAATTTACTGTATCTACTCAGCACTACTCCCTGTGTAACCGCTGTCCCAAAACCCGAACTCAGACTAGCACCAATCTGAAGAACTACCTGAAAAAATTTGATTATGCCGCTACCTGAAAACCCGAATTTATCTTCCTGTTAAGAAAAAATTCAGTTAGTCCTCAGTTACCTCTAGTCATCAAACTAACTACAGCTACAATCTGACTGCACCCTGTGGAGAAACTTCCTGTGGAAAAAAAAACTATAGCTGGATCAGTTTATATAGCTCTGGTCTAGGGATATTATAAGGAAATCTATTTTCCAGAACTTTCCTATAGAAACAATCTATGAATCTCGATATGATCACAAAATTGATCCCAACAAAGATGATCTACCGGACGAATGCCGCCACTTTGTCACGAAGTGGATTTAGGACTAGAGGCTGTCTACCTAAATAGACTAGACCCTAGTGGAAAGAAAGACTAAAAAGATAGATTTCAGAAGAAAAATGACAGTGACTGTGGGAGATGAGGCTATTGGCGTCAAGGGTCGAGAACCTAAATTGACTCTCCCTTGCCACTATGTTTTGCGATAACCTCACTACCTCTAACTACCAAGACTGGGATAAGGTTTAAGTAACTTAACACCACAGACACCACTATACAGACAACATAAAGGTTGAAGTAAGTGACTGATCCAGCCTATAATTTACAATAGATTTTATTTACACCACAAAATTCATGTAACATACTACAAATAGGATAAAATTCGTGTTCACACACCTGGAAAAAGAACACAATAATCAATTAATGTGATTTGGTAAGTTACCCCACAAATCGCCCTCACCCTCAAACCTGAAAATAAGAAAGGTAAGAAATACATCAACTTGTGAAGTGGGATCTCTAACATTTAGATCCGCCTTACTCTGAATCTACTAAATATCCTGTAACCACAATCTAACTTCTACTGTCCGTCTGTTTCTCCTAAACCAATGACGTGGCCACCCAGCTTCTCTGTAGGCTAACTACCCTTCTATGCTAGCACAGTGTCCACAAAAGAACTCTTCTATCATCTACACAACTTGACGATGAATTGCTAAGTTCTATTTCTGGTCAGTGTCTGTCTGACACTCCTAGTTTCTACTGAAAAAACTCCTCCACGACTCTCCTTCTGTCTCTCTGTCTGGTGCAGTTAAGAGGGATGGTAACCTTTTCCCCTCTTCTCCGCCTGTTGTAGCTGCTGACTTGCTTGGTAAACTAAATTCGGGACGTGGTCTATTGCTGCTTCCAAATAGACGAATTTTTACTTTGCAGTAGCCTGGATACCCCTCTCTTGGGTTCAGGGCTGTCGGGCTTATTATGCCCGAAATTCACGACACCTTTTAGGCCCTGCACCTAGGATCAGTGTGTGCTTAACATGAGCGTAAATAGCTCCGATTGTGGTAAGAACATCTGTTCTTGCTGAAGAAGTCTGTGCTTCCAGCTCCCTGCTCTCTCTTGGGTACAAAGACTTTTGCACCAGTGACCACCTTGTCACCACTCCACTTTCTTTTCTGGCTCTGCCGACTCTTCTCTTGAGAAGACTGGCGAACTTCTAGCCAGCTGAAGGACTATTGAGCCCTAGCTGCCACGCCTGGAAAATATCTGCTGTGGACAAAACAATAACAAATATATATCGCACAACAAATTTCCCATATCCTTAACACTTAACTCCCTTAACTCTCAATCTTTAACACTAAAATCCCAACTCTTCAACCACTTGTCTCAAATCTCTAACACTTAAGTTTTCAAATCTTTAACACCTAACTCTCAATCTTCCATACAGCTCCCATGCTCTAGTATCGCTTCAGCGATTAGTAAACATGCTTATCCCCACCCGTTATAACATTGCCACTACTATTTAACAATGATCGAGGTGTTACCTCGCTAAACCCCATTACAATAGACTTCCCCCGAGACAATAATCTCCGTCTCCATGAATTCACCATTATAAACATATGTCTATTGGATATGGACTAATTAAAAATCCCAACTAGACCCGTAACTGCTGACTTCAAAATGTAGGTTTTACCCACACAGAGCAAAATACACAATTTCCCATGCTCTAACATAACTGGTAAAGTCACTCATTCTATTACAACAACGTTACCCAAATTAGTCCGCTGGTAATTTACACACACTAAAAGAACAATTAAATACACACCCAAATACCTAGCGTATATACTCTGCCAACATTATAAATCAAATATTGGGAAATCTTCATCCACGCGTCGGGAATATTATTTACACCCGATTCTGATAACAATGAATATAGTTAGATCTCTAAAGGAACTGAAATCCTATCTTACAAATGCATGCCCCGCTATCTCCCCTCTCCTTCCGTTATCAGATTCACCCCTCTAGAAAAGATACACAGCACGTGCTCAGGTACCCCTCTCTCCAAATCCTCGAAAATCACAATGAAATTACGTGCATCGTATCTCAAAATTTGGATATTTAGCATCTCAAATCTTTAAGCTTTCCTTATCTCCCAAAAAAGAGTGAATGCACTCTGATAATTATTTAGATAAGAGGGTAACTCATGGCATGTCCGTTACGAACTAAAATTAATTTCACAAGCGTGTTTCACGCTGCACCATTTAAAATTCACAAATCCAGGAAAATAAATACTCGTCTTCAGACAATAACAGTAATACTCCAATTTATACAAACAGCTACTCTGAGGAAACTCTCAAAATTCCCTACTACCTTTTCACCAAATACCTAATTGCGCTGTTAGTTATTCAATTAAAAATTTAGCATTGATGGCTCTACTTCTATGAATTAACTTTAACTCCTAGAAACAAACTCTGCAAAAAATCTTATAAACTATTAAAGCTTAATTAACTGCATATTTACCAGCAACGAATTTCTCTCGAAAGAGCAAATCGGCTCTGTATATGAAATACAGGCAGTTCTTTCCAAGGCGTAGAACTTCTAAAAATCTGAGAGACTTCTGCCAGGGGACCACGCGTTTTTATTACAAGCCCCGAGGCCGGCGACCACGCTAAGCGTGCATCACTCCCTGGTTTTGTTTTTAAGCGGGTCAATCTCTGGAAAAATTCCATTGCTATTCCGTTCCATGCGCTTAATCTCCCACTACCCCCAACTGTTGCGTAAACTTCCTGCCGTCTAAAATTACCCTTCCTAATAATTACGGCGCGCTCACTGAGAAGAACCAAAAATGCTCTGCCATTATGTTTACACTATAAACAAAAACGGAGCCTGAAAGAGGAGCAAAGAATAGTAACGCTATACCCTACCATGCATGTCGTAAAAAGTGACTAAGCAGGGTTGGGCATGGGGTTGGTTACATCATCCCGCAAAAACTTTTTACCACAAAAACTTCAACAAGTACTATGGATAAGTCAAATATAGAATATAAATCAACTCAGCCGCCCAAGGCAGAAGAAGGTAAAGACTTTGAGTTGATGACACGTGACAGGAGGACTTGGCATGTGTTTGTTGAAGGCCTGTGTTTGTTGGGGAGCTTAAAGGTATTTAATGATTGAGGCATGTCCTA
This sequence comes from Oreohelix idahoensis, assembly GCA_024509875.1. Classification (NCBI taxonomy): domain Eukaryota; kingdom Metazoa; phylum Mollusca; class Gastropoda; order Stylommatophora; family Oreohelicidae; genus Oreohelix; species Oreohelix idahoensis. The sequence goes on along the minus strand of JAMPIV010003202.1, from coordinate 39,119 downwards.
ACAGGCTGGCAACCTCATCATGTATAAAAACTGAGACAACCACCGTAACAGCATATGAATGCTTGGACACAGGCTTCTTGCGAGGGGACCAGCAGCAGTGGTGGCTCCATGCTCCATTAAGAGCAAGAAAGGAAAAAGTAAGTATATGAGTAACAGGCATTCAGGGAAATTTATATGGTTCATAATAATCACAAAACGTTGAAGCCTAATGAACAAGAAGAGGACAGCACTGTAAGTGGGAAGGAAACATCATGAGACAGCATATATCAGCTTGTACCATCAATGCAAGAGATCCATTACAGCTAACCAGTGATGTAGAGATGACTGTGACATTACGGCTCGTTTGCTTTTTCGTAACTTCCTCTCATCGCCTTTTATTCTTTATTATTTATTATTTCAGCATATCTAACGCACATAATTCCGTGCCTATCCTTTAATCAGAATTGTTACCCTTTTTTCCTACTATCATTGTTAACATTTCACGCTTCGATGCATGACTGGGCCAGACAATCGCCCATCCCTGAGAGATTAATTTAATCACAAAACGTGATAATACCGCACTGACTCCAGGTAAATGCAAGCATAAAGTGTTTGTTCAAGATTGCGTAATCACTTCCGATCCGACAGTAGAATGGACTTGCAATACAGTTTTAATTGTATAGACCACGATTTGTCTAGACAGGCAGTCGGATTGTGACAAGTCATGTGATACAAGAGATCGGCAGAGTCTGATAAAATTAAGAAATCAATCTTCCGAATTACTTGGGATAGGTGATTATAGATAATCGCAATCTTGGAAGACATTTTGAAGAGTGAGCGGGAAGTGTGATATAAGTAAACTTTGACAACACTTTACAGAAATCATAATTCCATATATGGAAAAGTGGCTGTTTAAATTCTCAAACGTATGAGTCATGCAGGAAATTCCATAAGCACTACTCTATCATAACATGTACTTTGAATGCCATTGGTTTGGCAATTCGAGTTGCCATCTACAATCGCTCTGATTGGGAGTTGCCTAGTAGTAGACAACAAGAGTGCATGGGTGAAGTCTGAGATATAATGTAGGACTTTTTAGACATACTGCACTGCATTCCCAAAATCGTCAAGTAGACAGCTCAGACTGAAGCCAGGAGAGAATAGAAGTTAAGATTCTGACTTTAAATAGGACCGGACTTAGAGGAACACTTCTGAGTGCTACAACAAGGAAACTCTTCACACAGAAACCGGACTTATACAGGATTTACTCACAAAGTCGCAGAGGGATTGTTAATAGAACTAAATACCCTGACGTGTGTTTTAGGCATCTATATCAAGTAGCCAAGACTATTTACCTGAGCAAGAATCTAAGATTACTCAATTATTGAGGTGAGTTGTAACATATTTTTTATGCTTTGATATTGACCTGTTTGTACTTGCTGGTGGTGGTAAAAGACCACATGAGGCTGGCAACCTCAGCATGTGAAAAGGATACATTCATGAACCCCCACAGCAAGTGCTGGTGATTTGCTTCACGCTAGTTCTCACAGAAGAACCAAAAGCAGAGGTAACCCCAGACTCTGAATGGAGCAGGGAGTGAGTGATGATTACATTAACCTTTGCATAGTTGTATATCATTTTGTGAATGTATGTAAGCTTAATATGCTCCTTCAGGCACAAGCCACTGCCGCTGTCCAGTCAAAAATTTTTCATTAAATTAACCGACATCCTGGTGTTTTTTTATCACATGTCCTGAGTGATACGATATACCTTCAGGGAGAGTAAAAATCTGAGAAAACAAGCAGCTGATGGACAGCGGGAAAGGCGCCTGATTAACATCGAGAAAACAAAAACTTAGCAGCGGAATTTGTTCTTTTATTCCCTCTAAAGTTTGTGGTACCAGTACAAGGCAACCCGACTATTGTGGTACGACCTAGAGAGACCATTTGCTGTGCTACCATTTTGTGGTTCAAGAGCTGGATCGACATTTGTAAACCTGCATTCCACTGGTGGTGAAAATTCTTGCCTTGACCAGGAGAGGGTACTTCCTGAATTGATCTGGAAACGTCCCTCACCACAGAGATGAATCTACGGAAATGCAGCATCGGCACTTCAGCATTTTGGCAAGTCCCAATTTTAACAAGCCAAATACGACCAAACTTTATTTGCCTATATTCTTACTTACTTAGTCGTTCCCCTTCTACCGTGAGGTGTAGAGGTTTTGCCTATATTCACCAAGCCTAAATAATTTCTGTGAAGAAACCTATTTTTTTAAAATCACCAACGAACATTTATTTACAAGTGTTAAAGTAATTGATCATTAAATCTGTATATGTTGATTTTGACAAATTCACAACTGAATTAATTATTACACAGTGAAAGGCACACGTATGACTCAGAACCTCTAGTGTATATTCATATATATATATATCTATATCGAGGTTATAAGAGGAATTTCAAGTGTGATATCTTCAGAAATGTAGAACTAGTCGGTTATTCTAGCCAAGCTGTCTTCACATACGTAAAACTGCTTAGTTATTCCAGACATGCTGCCTTCACATATGTAAAACTTTTCAAATATTCCAGGCACGCACAACCAAACATATACAACTTTTCAGCTATTCCAAATACGCTGCCTTCACACACATACAACATTTCAATTATTCCAGCCAAGCTGTCTTCCCATATATTAAACTTTACAGTTATTCTAGCCATGTTGTCTTCACACATGTAAAACTTTTCAGTTATTCCAGACAGGCTGTTCTCACACATGTCCAGTCACGCAGTCGTTAAAACATACGCATCGTTTCAATCATCCCATTTTAAAACACGTTTCACCAGTCCAAAAGTACTTTTAACCAGCATTTCAAGTTGTGGTATGAAAGTGTGGATACCAGCTTGGTTTGCTGTGACATATAAAAAATGTGGACATTACTTTTACATTTTATTACCTGTTTGCAGAATTTGGCATCCACCATAACAACGACACCTAGATGAAGACAAATAAATAAATATATGCATGTATATAGAGCTGAAAACTGACTTTTATCAAAAACATAATCACAGTATTAAGTGCAATTCTTTAAAAACAAACAAACAGATTTCATGAAAATCCAGAAACATGTACTGATATGCCATGTGCAAGGACGGTCCACAGACATCAACCTTACAAGCTCACTGTCAATGCTTGAAGCAAAATGAATATACTGCTCCTTCAAGCATGTAGCAATAGGTGACTGATATGAGGTTGTGCACTAGACTGGCAGCCTCATTAAGTCAAAACAAATGTTTCTGACAACAACCACCACAGCAAGAGCAGATAAGTTCTTTGGCAAAGGCCTTCTAAGGGGCCAATTGCAAAGGTAGCACCATGCTCGTTATAGAGCATAAAAGAAGACTGATGATGAAAGTGATGATGCAATGTTAACAAAATGAATAATAAAGGAAACCTGAGAATTGTGAACAATAAATAAATAAATAAAGGTAATTAACAGGCACTCAGGGGACATAAAAGATGACACCAGACAATATAAAAGAAAATATAAGTGATAGGCTTACCGGGAATCAAACCTAGGACCAACCAAGCGGCGTCTTCGCCTTGCTGTGACAGTACATCGTGAAAGGACGCTCAACCAATTAGGGGTGCAAAATTGGCTGAGCGTCCTTTCATACTTCTGTAATATTATTATTACCATCATTATCATTAATGGCGCTGTTTGGTTGGTCCTAGGATTGGTTCCCAGTAAGCCTATCACTTATATTTTCTTTTCTGTTGTCATCCTTTATGTCCAATGAGTACTTGTTAATTCCCTATTTTGATTATATACACACATTGGGATTCTTGCCGGTGCTACATGGTTCGTGCACTGTGCTGAGATCCTCCTTGTGTGATCTAAGGGAGGAGATCTGAGCACTGATGGCGTTGTCCGTGTGCAATAAAGATAGTCCTTAATAACCAAACCAATCCCTATATTTATTTACTTATTTATTAACAAACTGAAGCATGAGTTTTGTTTCTTGACATGAGAATAAACCATTTTATACATCAAAATATTTATCACTGGTGTGTAATTCTACACATCACAATAAAGAAAATAATTTTGGTCAGGAAAAAAAATATACTGCTATTAGTCTTACTTTAAAGTTGCGTGGCCATGTCCGCCGCATGGAAAATGGTCGCATCCCAAAGGATATCTTCTACGGACAATTAGCAGATGGCAAGAGAACAGTTGGGCGACCACAGCTGAGGTTCAAAGATGTGTGCAAGAGAGATATGAGGGCACTGGACATGGATCCAGCAACATGGGAGGATGAAGCTGCCGATCGCACTAAGTGGCGATGTTTTTTAAGGCGCCACCTCAGATTGGGTGAAAAGAAGCTCACACAATAAGCAGAAGAGAGGAGAAAACGTCGAAAGGAGCACCAGGAAAATTAGCAGCTGAGTGCTGTCACCTCAGGGGCACATTCCCATAGTCAGTTATGACTGAAGGGGCTATTATTATTATTATTTTAAAGTTGCATAATACTTTTGATTATATATTTAAACAGTAGTAGACTTAAGTTACTTGCTGGTGATGTATCTTGTTTTCTTCCATTGAGCAGAGATAATGGGGTCAAGGCTATTGAAAATCTTATGCAAAAGAAAGGAAAGTTTGACTACATTCTTCTTGAAACAACTGGTCTGGCTGACCCAGGCCCTATTGCCTCCATATTTTGGCTTGACGAGGAACTGTGTAGCGATGTGTATTTGGATGGTGAGTACAATGCAGTGGCAACAGTTAGTAGAATTGAAATTTGAATTGTGTTGATACTATTGATCACTTTTCACCATGCCTTTGACATTTGACAGTGAAGGTTATGTTTTCAAATCAGCCCCAAAAAAAAAAAATTATTCATTTACAGCATGGAACACTTGCATTTGGAAAAAATAACATATCCTGCACACTCATCGTCACATGCATAAGTATAAACAGTTACAGTTAAAAGGTAAAGATTATCCCAAAGGGTTTGAGAAATCAGATCAGAACACTGACAACATGAATTAGATACCGAACCTTGGTCACATTCTGTAAATAACATTTTCTCAAAATAAACTGTTCTCTCTTTTTAGCATTTCTGGTATGTTTTGCGAGCTAGAAGGCAAAGGAGTGTGAGGCTTCTTAGCAAGAAGACAAAGGAGTGTGAGGCTTCTTAAGATGGTCTAAAGGAGTGCGAGGTTTCTTAAGATGCTGTAAAGTGGTGTGAGGATAAGATGCTGTAAAGGGGTAGGAGGCTACTTAACTCTTTGACTCCATAATTATTTTCCATCCTGTGCCATAATTACTTTTTGAAGAATTCTAAACGGTGAAGTGTACCGACATTTAGTGTAAATTTTATGTTAATCTTTTTCTGTGAACATGTACTTATTATATACCAAACTGTAGGGAAATGGATAGAGAATTGTAATATATAACGTCTTTGGTAGTATTAACACATGTGTGTACGTAATACTTAAAACATTTTGCATGTAAAATTGAACAACACTAAAAAGTTGACTGTAGAATACGATCTTACCAAAGACAAATTACTGTTGTAGACAATAAAACTTCCTTTTTAGTCTTCAAACATCAAGTTAATCCATATACAAAGCAAAAAAGACATTGTTTATGGCCACAATTAGTACATTTAGTGTTATTCACACCAGTTTTTCTGTGGGCCCTTGTAAGAAAAAAAAAAATTATGCAATTGTGCATTACATAATTTTCAAACAAATAAAGAAGAATAACTTCATATAAAAACTTTTTTACTCTTGTTTAATGTTTTAATAGTATCCCTAGCTTCATCTTCTACCTAGGACTAGTGATTAGATGTTACGGTAGGTCTAGTTTTGTTGCTTTTTGATCGGCCAGAATATGACTACACCCACTCATCAACTAAATCTAGTGTGTCTAGCTTTTCTGCACCGATTCCGTATTTTGACAATAAACTGTGACTACCAAACAATCATCATCAATGTCAGCAATGTTTCAAAGTAGTTTGACACAATTATTTGCTTAGGAGACTTAGAAAATGTAAAAATAAAGCGTGACAATTTCTCTAGCAATAACAACGAAAAACGCAAACACGCGAATCATCACAAAAATTGTGATAATAACATCAAAACACGCACATGTGCTGCTTAAGTCAAATTAATTGTTTAAATAGTAGCGGAAGTCATTCTACGAGTTTTAAAATATGAACCGCATTAAACGGACGATTTTTAGGGTTTATTCATGATAAACTAAAAACCACGCTCTGACCGTTGTTCTGTCACGGCACGTTTAATTTTGCAACGCTCAGAGCGTTGCCCTGTGTGGTTCCCGGGGTGTCTCTGAAGAGACAAAGAATGAACAGGACTACTGCACCTTCAGGCATGTCGCACAAGGTGGCTAATATGAGGTTGTGCAGGAGGCTGGCAACCTCATCACGTCAAACGAATTGCTATAGAAACCATCCTGCAAACCCCTAATACTCCACAAGGTGCAAAAAGGAAAGTAATGATGATGATATAAATTATATTGTAATAGGAACTGAAGAAACTCAAGGAATATGTCAATCAATGCCCTTTAGCTCCCCGAGGAACATAGGCCTTCAACAAACACATGCCAAATCTTCCTGTCCTGTGCCATCTGCTCGAGTTCTCTCCATGTTTTCCTCATCATTTTCACCTCTGCATCCAGTTCTCTTCTCCATGTGTTGTTTGGTCTACCTCTGCCTCTCTTTCCCTGTGGATTCCAGAACAAGGACTGCCTTGTAATGCTATCAACAGGTTTCCTCAATGTGTGCCCTATCCATCGCCAGCATCTTCTTTTCAGCTCTTGTTTCACTGGCACTTGTCTGGTTCTTGTCATCAGTTCCACATTTGTGACTTTGTCATACCATTTCAGTCCTTCTATTCTACGCAAGCACCCGTTTATAAAAGTCTGTAGCTTTTGGTTGTTGTATTTGCTGCTCTCCATGTCTCAGAGCCATACAATAGGACTGACTTGACATTTGAGTTGAAAATTCTTATTTTCGTGTTGGACTTGATTTCTCTTTGTTCTCCATAAGGAATACACGAAGACAAGGAAATGAAAGAAATCAAGGATGGCTAATTCATCCCAAAAGGGATTGAGACACTGGTAGAGAGAGATGAGATTACTGGAAGCATATGACCAATAGTCTGTGCACCGATAGGAGCCAAGGGGAATAAGTGAACTGTTAGTATAACTGAATCTTGTAACTGTTGGTAAACTTCTTAAAAAGTGACCTGTCAGTTTAGCTGGATCTTGTAAATGTTGGTAAATTTCTTACAAAGACCTGTCAGTTTAGATGGATCTTGTAAATGTTGGTAAACCTCTTACAGAGTAAAATGTCAGTATATGTGAATCCTGTAATTGTTGGTATACATCTTACAGAGTAAAATGTCAGTATATGTGAATCCTGTAATTGTTGGTAAACATCTTACAGAGTAAAATGTCAGTATATGTGAACCCTGTAATTGTTGGTAAACATCTTACAGAGTAAAATGTCAGTATATATGAATCCTGTAATTGTTGGTAAACCTCTTAGAGTTTGTAACTGTTGGTAAACCTCTTACAGAGTGAACTATCAGTACAGCTGGATCTAGTAAACTTCTTATAGGGTGAACTGTAAGTACAACTTAATCCTGTAACCCTTGGTACACTTCCAATAGGATGAACTGTCAGTACAGCAGAGTCTTCTGTTGGTACACTTCCACTTTCAATGTAGGTACCATGTATGCTAGAGGCTGATTTCCAAAGTACAGGTTCAGTCCATACACTTGCGTTTTCTTTTATGTTACTCGGCTGGCCTTTACTTGTTCTGACTCAAAGTTCTTTATTTCTGACTCTTCCTGGCATCAACATTTTTGGATGCTTCTCAAGCATCTGTACTGAAAGTTACCATTGATGGCTACTATATGGTAATCACTGATCCGATAGTATCAACACAATTCAAATTTCAATTCTACTAACTGTTGCCACTGCATTGTACTCACCATCCAAATACACATCGCTACACAGTTCCTCATCAAGCCAAAATATGGAGGCAATAGGGCCTGGGTCAGCCAGACCAGTTGTTTCAAGAAGAATGTAGTCAAACTTTCCTTTCTTTTGCATAAGATTTTCAATAGCCTTGACCCCATTATCTCTGCCCAATGGAAGAAAACAAGATACATCACCAGCAAGTAACTTAAGGCTACTACTGTTTAAATATATAATCAAAATTATTTTCAGCAATTTAGCTGCAATGAAAACTATTTTCTCAAAATGACACCTGATCTCACGCTTCAGATTTTCACTTCACGTCATTCTCTGAGATTCACGTGGATATGCTTCGAGCAGGATACTCATCAAACGTAATGTCTATTCATCATTTATGTTTGTTTTTCTATTTTATTTTATTCATTTATATTAGTCACTTATTTTGTGCTCTTTTCTTATATTTTCTTCCCTGTCCTCCAATGTCAATAGCATTTTTCTTTTAATTTAGTGCAGATTGTATCTGAAATCAAGCCCTACTACCATTAAACCCTACATTATTCTCTGGCTGCTCTTCATTAAATCTAGAAAATTAGGGCTCTAGATTTCTTGCCAATTAGTGTATGGGTTAACAAAATCAAGTCCAAGACAACAACAAAATCTTCAACTTAAATGCCATGTCTGTTGTACTAATTTGGCCTCGAAATGTGGAGAACAAATACAAGAACCAAGAAGTTTCAAACTAAATTCCTAAATGATATTGTTAATCAGAATCGACGTCATTGCACTCCGGGCAAACCCATAAGTGATCAGTCTCCCTTAGCAAATGTCGAAGGGTATGAATGCTAATTGTTCCTGTTGCACACTGGTTGTATACACGGCAGATGCGTCCTCTCATACGTCCATCCCTGCTGGTCTTACGTTTGATACCAAATTCCAGCAGTCTTAGCCTTGATGATTCATCGATTGCTGTGTCATTCTCTAATAGACGAAACATGAATTGCCCTCAGTATTTCTTCCTTATCCATGGAAAATGCACCTTTTATGGGTGCTCTTGAGGCTAGTCTGTCAGCTCTTTCATTGCCATGTACCCCGGCATGACCAGGACAGTAGATCCATATCAGTTCTTGAAGATTCGGTGCTTCTATGGAGGTTTTCCATTCATGTCGAAGCCAACCATTTTGGACCTTTCGAAGCATGGATTGTGAGTCTGATACAATAACTGCCTTTGTTAATAAAGTCTCAGACAGCCATCTTATGGCAGCAGTAACTCCCTCTACCTCCATTCTCATGCTGGAAGTTGTTATCATGTAAGCCTCACTATGTTCAGCGACGGTTCAGCCCTTTACTCTAGCAGAGAAGCCCCATCCTGATTTATTACCACAGATTACAGACCCATCAGTGTACACAATGGCATCATCATCCCCAGCATTATCATTTATAAGCTGATCAATTTTCAGCTCTGCTCTCCCATTGGCCCAAGTTCTGCATTCTCTACCAAGGCTGATGATGACTTGCTGGTAGTTCATCCAGCTCTCATCTGACTTACTCCACTCTTCTCCCTTGAATATATTTTCAACTGGGGTACCTGTCTAATAGTCTCCTCTGTATGCGCCATTCATGCTATCCCCCTCTTTATTCTCGCTCCTTTGATGTCAGCTATGTTCCCATGCAGGGGATGCCTCTTGTCTGTGGTTACACGCATATACGCTTTTACCTGTGCCATCGTATATCTGGATCTAACTGACAGCAATGCAAGCATGTGCCGCATTATCACAATTATCAAATCTCACGTGCAGCCCAAGTCTATATGCATCCCTTCATTTTGAATGCACTCCTGTCATTCACATTGTGATATTGACAGCATGAGTATTCCCAGGCCATACTCGACTACAGACAAAAGTTTCCTAAATGAATGGGTGCTTGCACAGAATAGACAGATTGCAAGGCAGTCCTTGTTCTGGAATCCACAGGGAAAGAGAGGCAGAGGTAGATCAAAAAGCACATGGAGAAGAGAGCTGGATACAGAGGTGAAAATGATGAGCAAAACATGGAAAGAACTTGAGCGGATGGCACGGGACAGGAAGGCTTGGCATGTGTTTTGTTGAAGGCCTATGCTCCTCGGGAAGCTAAAGGGTATTGTTTGATTGATGACTATAAAACATATGAAGAGGACTTTCTTTTATTAATATACTAATATTTTTGTCTTCCTTTTTCCAAAAGCACTTAAAAATCAATTAAAATTATTTTTTTTTTTAAAGTAAATAAACCGAGTACATCTGACAAAAATGTACATCAACTCAACTATAGCTGCACAGAGCCTGCACATGCAACAAAAACATGTTTCATCAGATGGCAGCCTTGTTATAAATCTCACAAGTCTAAGACAGCAGATCCTGGAGGATTAAATGGGACCAAAAGTGAACATCAGGAACATTCCTGAGTAATATTATTAAAGGAAAGTATCAAGAAATTAATACTTCTGTGGTTAGCACATCTTGTAAGAAGAAGTTAAGAAGCCTCGCACCCCTTTACCTTCCATCTATGGTATCTAAGCCACATTTTTAATATTTTGTGGAAAATGCTGACATGTTGTCACGTGCTGGCCTTCAAAGCATGTATACACTGCTTACACAGCGCAGACTTGGAAGATGGTCACATCCTGGAAGATATCTTCAATGGACAACTGGCAGATGGCAAAAGAACAGTTGGGCGACCACAGCTGAGGTTCACAGATGTGTGCAAGAGAGACATGATGGCACTGGACATAAATCCAGCAACCTGGGAGGATGAAGCTGCTGATCACACCAAGTGTGATGCTATCAACGGCGCCACCTCAGATTGGGTGAAAAGAAGCTTTCACAGCAAGCAGAAGAGAGGAGAAAACATCGAAAAGAACACCAGGAAAAAAAGCAGCTGAGGGCTGTCACCTAAGGGGCACATTCCCATAATCAGTTATGACAGAAGGGGCTATTATTATTATTACATCTTGTAAGGATCAACCAGGAACACCAGCATATCATCTCTGCAAATAAACTACCAATAATAAAGGATAGCACAGACGGAGATGGGTCAAAGGTAATACAGATATCTTAAGACCACATGTGCAATGAATCAGAAAAAGAAAATAAATCTTTTACTGATACTTCATGGCATAAGCAGCAGATGAATGCATTGCTTATTTGCTGTTCAAGCTTTCTGGCCATTTACGAGGGGTGTTCAGAAAGTAATGCACCACATCGTTTTTCTCAGGAGCTGTTTATTCAAAAAGCATGAAATTTATACACAATATACATGGATATGTCATGTAAACATCGGTATTATTCAACATAATCCCCATCAACTTGTACGGCTTTATGCCAGCGCGAAACAAGTGCATGTATTTCTAGCCCGTACTAGATTTTGTCTTGGATCATGTAGCCATTTCTTCGCTGCATGAATCACTCCTTCATCATCTTCAAACCTTGTCCCACGGAGTGCATCTTTAAGTGGACCAAATAGATGAAAATCAGAGGGTGCCAAATCGGTGGATGGGGTAGTACAGTCCAACCCAATTTAGTGATTGCTTCCTGTGTTGCCAGACTTATGTGAGGGTGCGCATTGTCATGTGGAGAAGCAGGTCTGCTGGATTCTTGTGCGGCCGAACTCTGCGAAAACGTTGATTGAGTTTTTTCAATGTCTTAACCTTTAGCACGCTGCATAAAAATTCCGAAAATTTGCCCTAGAGCTGCATTCTTTTTCACAACGCCCCATTTTTATAGTGGGTGACTAGTAAATTCTATAGTTTTTTTGTTTTTTGGTCAATTGCTATCATTTTTGGACTGTATAGAAATGAATGATGAATCTGATGATGTAAATTTTGTTTGTGTACATGTTAGATGAGATAGGAAGAGAAGAAAGGAAAGATGAAAAAAAGGGAAAAAACATTTAAAATAATTAAAAAAAAAAAAAAAAGTTTAATTTTAAAATTAAAAAAATTTTTTTTTTAAATAACCAGCAAACGAAGGGCCCATATCCCTTGCATCTCAATGAAAGTCATTTGACCAATAGACCAATACAAATCAAATGGCGATCTTTTCATTACACCCATCATCAGCAACAAACTCCCTCGTCAGCAGTGACATTCGGCCGTAATCCTAAACCTTTCCGATATTCCTAATCCTAACCCCTAAAATTATACATACTAGCAATGCCATTCTACTTTTGTTTCCATCTCGGCCATCAAACATATTCTGAGAACCGATATCAGCGCTTATAAAGACAAAAATCTCATCCCCACAGCATGGCGTCAAAATCCAATAAAATTAGAGCGAAAATGGCAGCGTGTTCGATGCCGATTCATTTCGATTAAAAAAATTCACAGAAAATGTGCGCTATCACACCCGTTACAACTATGAGTCAGAAAAGGAAGTAAAACTTCTTTCACAGAAGATTCAATTTTTGCATCCGGGGTTCAGATCACGTGCACACACATTATAAATCAGTTCCCCGATGATAGCCGCAAGGCCACACATGTGGCCTCCAGCATGGAGAACATAGGTTACGTTCGGCCCAATGTGTGTCCCGCAGCGTGCTAAAGGTTAATGTAAGCTTGCGAATTGATTGTCTCTCCTCTTGGCATAACGTCCACAAGAATCACGCCTTCAATGTCTCTAAAGACAGTGATCATGACCTTTCCAGCTGAAGGAATTGTCTTGAATTTCTTTCTTCTTGGTGATTGCGGATGATGCCACTCCATTGACTGTCTTTTTGTCTCAGGTTCAAAATGATGTGCCCAGGTTTCGTCACCTGTAACGATCTTAGCCAAAAAGTTCTCTCCATCAGCATTGGAACGCTCCAACAATTCAGAAGAAATTGCTTTCCTTTGCAATCGATGGTCATTTGTGAGACTTCGAGGAACCCATCTTGCACAAACCTTAGAAAATCCGAGAGTTTTTATAACTGCAGTTGCACTACCAATGCTGACTGACAGCTGTAAGGCCAATTGTTGAGTAGTGATTCGCCTATCAGTAAGAATAATGCCCTCAGCGTATTTCAACATTTCTGCGTTGGTGGATGTGGCAGTACGTCCACAGCGCGGCCGATCAAGCAGCTCCGTATCTCCACTTCCTGATTCTTTGATTCTCTGAACCCAGCGACTGACTGTACTCCTGTCGACTGCAAAACTTCCATACACATCACATAGACGCTTGTGAATATTCACAACAGTTTCCTTCTCTGCAACGAGAAATTCTTTCACAATTCGCTGTTTATAACGCAAGTTGCTAACACGCTCCATTTCAACGGTTTAGGGCAGCCGTATTATTTGGCCGGTTGCGGTGCAATTTGGTGCACACAATTGGCACATGATATATTTGAAGTGTGCAAAATTTCATGCTTCTATCTTCATTATTAGCTGAGAAAAACGATGTGGTGCATTACTTTCTGAACGCCCCTCGTACTTTTCCTGCTGGAGCAGTGTTTCTCAACCCTGATAGTAGCAACGCCCCCTTTTGACAACTAATATTTTAAAAAGCCCCCCACCCTTTTAACACCCCCTTGCTCTTTATCGTGTATACACACACACACACACATATACATATATTCCACCATACTTTTAAAAAAGCAATGCAGTTAATGAGTTATCTTTTCTTATAATATAAAGAAAAAGAGAAAGCGCATTTATAAAAGCATAGTTATATTAAATATGTGTTTAAGTACGGAATTATATACACCACAAGTTCATTTTTTGGCAGGGACACGTGATTGTGCGGGGAATGTTTTGGGAGGGAGTCATGCTGTGGAAGTGGACAGAGTAGGGAAGGGGCTGTGATGTGTTCACGGGTTAGTCAACGTTTGACGGGAATGTGTTTCCAGAAGAAAATATTATTCTAGAGTGGAGTGAGAAGGTTAGCTTGGGTGTGTCGAGAGGCTAACGAATGTTTCGAGTGCTGAAGGTACATAAATCTCCACCTACTGTCTCCTGACAATGGTAACATCCCAGGTACTAAAATTTTGCGTTTGGAATCCTTGAAACACTCCATGGGACGCAGGGCCAATAAAAACTATCGTGTTACAAGCTAACTGGACTGATTCTAAAGGCGACGAACTGGAACGGACTACGGACTATGACTTATGGAACTTGGAACACAAGAAGTATAAATGGGAAGGAAGAGGAGCTGGTGGAAGAGATGAGGAAAGCAAAACTAGAAATCCTGGCTATAACGGAAACAAAGAAAAAAGGACAAGGAGTCATGGATCTCGATGGCAACACGCTGCTCTACAGTGGTGTACCCATGTCTGAAAGAGCTAAAGGGGGCGTGGGTTGCATTGTGGCCCATAATCAAAAAGATAGTATCAAGGGATGGAACTTCGTCTCGGAGCGCATTATGGTTGTTAAACTAAAAGAAGGAGAAACCATAGTCAACCTGGTCATAGTGTATGGGCCAAATGAGGATGAGAGAGCAGAGGTCAAGGAGGAATTCTTCGAGCTGCTTCAAAGGACAGTGGATGACTGCCTAGATGAAGTTATCATGCTCGGAGATTTTAATGCCAGAGTTGGAAATGACCATGGTAGATGGGGTGGAGTTATCGGAAGATATGGAGAAGATACTCTCAATGACAATGGAAAGCGACTCCTTAGATTCTGCAGTGAGCAGAATCTGATCATTACAAACACAAAGTTCCCCCATAAGCGCATACATGCATACACTAGATGTGAACCAACAAAGAATGAGAAGTCAGTGATCGACTATGCCATTGTTCGGAGAAGCTCATCCAATATGTCCGAGATGCTAGAGTCTGGAGGGGGCCAGAGATTGGAAGTGATCACTACCTGCTAACAATCAAAAGAACAACTGAAAGAGTTGCTCAGCCTAGGAACTGTCCAATATCACGCAAGAAACCAAGTAAACGAGCAGGAGAAATGAGCATTAGGACCTACAAGCTGAGAGAGCCAGAAATTAAGACCAGATATCAGGGGCTTATCGCTGCAGCGGTGAGCAACACAGAAGAACGACCTGATGACTTGGAAACCCTCTGGATTAAATTCAAGGATATCATAAAGACAGCTGCTGCAGAACATGCGGTGAAGTCCGACTTGGGAACAAGAGAAAGAGGACACCTTGGTGGACAGAGGAAGTCAAAGAGAAAATAAGAGAGAAGAAAATGGCATGGAAACAATACTTAGGAGCTAAAAGCACAACAGGACAAATGGAAAAATATAGAGAATATGTGACACTCAGAACAGAAGCAAAGAACAAAGTGCTAGCAGCAAAACAGAAGTCCTGGGAAGAATTTGGAGAAAAGCTAGAAAAAGATGCACAAGAAAACCAGAAATTGTTCTATAAGACCCTAAAGAACATGAGGAAGGAAAAACAATGCCCTCTCAAATTTATAAAGGACAAGCAAGGCAAATTGCTTACTGCCCCGAAGGAAGTAATGGGAAGATGGAAAGAATATTTCTCAGAACTCCTGGATGGTGAGCATGGTGAAGCATCAGAAATGATAAACACTAGCACAGAAGAGAAAACCAATGATGGTGAAGATGATATAAAGATGGAAGAACTGAAGGCAGCACTGGAGAAAATCAAGATGGACAAAGCAGCAGGGCATGATGGTATAACACCAGAAATGGTTAAGTTCATGGGAGCATCAGGCGACCTATTACTCTTAAGGGTTTTACAGGCAGCGTTGTACAACAAGACCATACCAAAGGATTGGGAGATTGCCATCATAACACCAATTTTCAAAAAGGGTGACAATCGACAGTGTGGAAACCATAGAGGCATATCCCTTCTCAGTGTCCCTGGTAAAATCTACTCTAGAATCCTAGAGCAGAGACTCCGACGCCTAGCTGAGCCACAATTGGATGAGGTCCAGTGCGGATTCCGAGCAAACCGAAGTACTCAAGACCTAATCTTCACACTCAGACAGCTGAGTGAAAAGGCCCTTGAGTATAAGAGTGAGATGCATCTTTGTTTCATAGATCTGGAAAAGGCGTTTGACAGGGTCCCCTGGAGCAAACTTTGGGACTGTTTGGCAAGGAAGAATATTCCAGCACCTCTGATTCATGCTATACAGAGCTTCTACAAGTCTTGCAGAAATTATGTGAGGACAGCAAACCATAAGTCGGAAGAGTTCAGGACCACCACTGGTGTAAGACAAGGTGATATTCTATCACCTTACCTCTTCATACTCCTTATGGACGATCCCTTCTCAGTGTCCCTGGTAAAATCTACTCTAGAATCCTAGAGCAGAGACTCCGACGCCTAGCTGAGCCACAATTGGATGAGGTCCAGTGCGGATTCCGACTTCTACAAGTCTTGCAGAAATTATGTGAGGATAGCAAACCATAAGTCAAAAGAGTTCAGGACCACCACTGGTGTAAGACAAGGTGATATTCTATCACCTTACCTCTTCATACTCTTTATGGACGATGTCATCAAGGCATGTAAGGAGAGAACAAGAAAGTATTCAGTGGGGTACTGGAAGATGAGACAGGTCTATATTTCTGAGCTGGCATTTGCTGATGATGTTGCCCTGATTGCTAAATCAGAGGCACATCTCCAATCCAACCTGCAAGTCTTAAAGGAAGAGCTGGAGAAGAGAGGGATGGTCATAAGCAGCTCTAAAACAAAATCCATGGTGATATCACGAGAAGAAAGAAAACATCAGATTAAGCTGGGAGAGCAGGTCCTGGAGCAGGTCGACCACTTTAAATACCTCGGAGCTATTATAGACCGAAAGGGAGGCATCAAAGAAGAGTTGGCCACTCGAAAAGCAGCAGCTGGGAGACTTTTTCAGGCCATAAATCGAGGATTCCTCAGCAAGAGAGAGGTTGGTAAGAAAACGAAGATGGCTGTATACCGCTCCACCTATGTCCCAGTCTTGACATACGGATGCGAGTCATGGGCAATGACTACAACCCATAAAAGCCAGATCCAAACCTCAGAAATGAGGTATCTGAGGAAGGTGGTTGAAGTAACAAGAAGAGACATGGTACGCAACCAGACGATACGTCAAGGCCTTAAATCCTACCCCCTGCAGACCCAAGTAGAACAGTCCCAATTAAGATGGTTTGGCCATGTCTGCAGAATGGGAGAAGATCGGATACCACGACAAGCATGGGAAACAAAGAGCCAAGGATCCAGACCCCGAGGATGACCCAGAGTCCGCTGGGAGGACAACATTAGACAATCTCTGAAGGATCAAGGACTAGAATGGAACCAGGCCAGGAGGAAGACAGCCGATAGGATAGTCTGGCGCTCTCTCTTCCAAACCTCTACACCTCACGGTAGAAGGGGAACGACTAAGTAAGTAAGTGTTACAAGCTATGGGAAGGGGAATATCTTTTGTAATTGTTTCATATTGATTCTTGTAAAAATGTACACACAACGCCCCCCCCCCCGCTGAATGGAAGTAGTGACCCCCCAATCATTGCGACCCATCAGAACGCCCCCAGACATCTTGAAAACGCCCCCCCAGGGGGTGGTATCACCCCCGTTGTGAAACACTGTGCTAGAATCAGGAGTGAGATTCCTTCAGTTAAAGATCATAAGGGCAAGGCAAAGCAAAAGGATGACTGGATAGGCAAGTATCCCAAAATCCCCAAAAAGCATATTTTGACTGTAGCGAAATCCCTACTCTGGACAATAACAGACAATGTATTTCCAAATGATTTATTTAGATATGAGTTTCGCCTCATTTTAAGGAGGTCTGCTTCATCCATCCTATAAACATGATCTGTCAATTATATTAGGGTATTATGTCCAAATATAAAGAAATGTTTGGTCTGTGGAACAAGTGAAAAAGAGAAATAACTAACTGAAATCTGAGCTTTTTTTTTTTTTTTAAACCATTGTGATGACAAATATTTGTTCACGCTTACTTCACAGAACAACATAAGCAGCCATTTCTCAGCTCCAACCATTCCTCAAACAATTCACCCTTCTCCCCAACAGACATCGACTTCTCAATAGAATCTCCTGAAAATAAAACCAAATTCATACTGTAACAATAAGAGACCAAAAAAAAAAAAAGAATCAATCAAGAAAGAAAGGGTAAGAGACGTTAAACAAAAAAATATTATAAAACTTGTATAACTATAACAATGAATAATAAAGAGATATATGGCCAAGCCTTGCAAAAAGTGTAAGACAATAACACATTATAACAATAATTGTGAAAGACAATCTTTGTCAAACAACCAAAAGGTGTAACACTGACTCACAAATACAAACTGTGTGAAGCATGCAAAGGGTGTGACAATAATTCAAAAAATGCAATCTACATCACTCCAAGCAAACAAAATGTGCAAGGCAACAGTACCAAAAAAACTGCAACAATGTAATCATCTTCTTCTTCTTGGACCCTTAGCCCTTGACTGACAATGCAGTCAGTGATTATCACACCTAGTCGCGTCTTGTAGGGCAGCAACAAACTGTCCCCAATTTGCTTGGCCGGTGGCCATCCTTCGTGCGGTGCCCCAACTATGGTTCATGCTCTGCATCTTTGCCTCCGCTGTTATCCAGTGCAATACAAAGACAGAATTTGCCAAGCAAGCAAAACATATAATTTTGAAAACTGTGAAGTAAAGTTCTTACAATCTTAAGTCTGGTTGTTTTTAGCACAGTTACATTGTTCTATGCAAGGCAAACCATTATGAGTGAATATGTTAAATATGTAAACATTCCTTGATATTCACATAAAAGCTCACTCTCATACATTTCACTCCTTAGATTTCACTCATTCTTAAGTCAATTCACACACAAATTTATATCGCTTTATAGCTTATTCATTCTTGTTTACTTTTAGATAAAACCAAAATGTGTTTGTACCTTTCATTCTCTCTTACCACTTCATATTTGTCTGTTCAATGAATATGATAATATTTTATAACTGAATGTGTGCAACAAGATGACATCACAATCCCAATAAATTTGTTATATCATGAAAAATAGTAATGATAAAAGTTTTTAGTCTAACTAGTGATTTTAGACCTGAAATTTCATGCTGTTTTTTTTAAGACATACATTACATCAAAAAAAAAGCTATGTCTTATGGACTAGTTTTGCACATTCTTATTTGATCCTTAACTGCCAACCGTCAAAGCAGTTAGTGGCCATCACGCCTAGTGGCGTCTTGTAGGGCAGCAACAAATTGATTCCACTTTGCTCGGTCGGCGGCAATCCTTCGTACAGTGCCCCAACTCTGGTTCATTCTTTGCATCTTGGCTTCCACAGTTCTCCGCCAAGTTGTTTTTGGTCAGCCTCTCTTTCGCTTTCCCTCGGGGGTCCATAGCACAGCTGTTCTTGTGATGGTATCAGGGTCCCTTCTGAGGACGTGGCCAACCTAACTCCAGCATCTGCCAGCTATGATGGTGTGCATCTCCTCCTGGTTACACCGAATAAGTAGTTCTTGGTTGCTGATGGTGTTTGGCCAAAAGATTCTGACAATTTTCCTTAGGCAGATTGTGTGGAAGGAGGACAGTTTCGACATTTCCTTCTCTGTTACTCTCCAGCATTCCGCACCATAGAGAAGCACAGAAAGTACACAGCTCTCATACAGTCTTAATTTGGTGTTTGTGCTGTACTGGGAAGACTTCCAAATGTTGTTGAGACTAGCAAAGGCTGTTCTCGCTTTATTCATTCTGTTGTTTGTATGGCCAGCAGGTTGGCCTGAACATCAATCTGAAGACAGAGGTCATGACACTAAATGTAGCCAATCCTGGGCCAATAACAGTAAGGAACCAGAAGTTAGAACAGATAGACACATTTACTTACCTAGGATGCATAGTAACACCTGACGGCGGAACAAGCAAGGACATTAACAACAGGTTTGCACATACCTTCACCAAATTCATGCTCTGTATTTTAAGGCATAAATTACATCAACTAAAGCTATGTCCTAAAGACTAAATTTGCACATACCTTCACCAAATTCATTCAGTATAACAGCTATCCTCTTTCCATGCTGTTCATTAAGTATATAATTCAAAAGGGTAGTCTTTCCTGCTCCTTCAACAACAACAACAACAAAAAATTAGTTATTAGCTTCACAATTACATCAGCGACATATAGGGGGAAGGGGGGACAGATAGAGAGAAAGACAGAGAGACAGAGAGAAAGAGAGATTGAAAATTAAATTTATTTGTAAATTTCACCAAAACGTATCCCATTTAGCGACCAATATGAACAGCATAAAATCTGGTCTCTTGGGCAAAAAAAAACCTACATCATTAAGAAATGAACACTCATAAAGGGATTAAGCATCTCTGCATAATGAAAGTACAAGCATGTTCACTGCTGTCACATTTTAAGTGAGGAACGTGTTCCTAAAAATCTTGCATAACTCAAAACTTGCATAATTTAAGATTAGTTTTCTCACAGGAATAAATGTAAATTAGAGGCCTGCCCTCTCAGGGTGCATAAATATGCAACCATTGTAGCGTATTATTGCTTTAAAACATGACATTCATTAATGTCTTCATGTTTTATTACATTATTACATCATCATCATCATAATCCAATGACACTGAAGGAACATGAGATGCTACAAATCTAGCTCCTGTTCCAAAGTTACTGATTATTTGGGCACATTTTTCATCTCTAGCGCAAGCACCACCACTTAATGAAAATTTTAGCGGCATGAAAAAGAATTTAAATTATAATAACAGGGAATGTTAATATAACAGTATAACAGTCAGTCCTTGTTCTGAAATCCACAGGGTAAAAGAAGTAGGGGCAGATCAAGGAACCATGCAGAAGAGAACTTTGCTCCGTCTGGAGCTAAATGGTATTGATAGATTGACTGACAACAGTCAGCTAAATCACTTGTAGAATGTATGTAAAGAACAGTGTGGTACACGTGATACTGACAAATAATGGTGGGTACCGTAAAATCTCGCGTATAATACGCACAATTTTTACTCATTTTTGCCCGCTAAAACTCAGGTGCGTATTATATGCGAGTACTAAAAAATACGTAATTTTCGATATCAAAATTAACCTACATTGGAAAGTCTGTCAAGTTTTTGTCACAATTTGACAGTGAAAATGGCGCAAAATTGAATGTGCCATGTGTTTTCTTATGTGTCAGACATTGTTGCAAAACGAATTTCGCACTCCTGGTCTTCAATCTGTTTTGATATTAAGCTTGGTTGTGAAGTTTGTCATTTGATTATTTTGAGCCCTAAAAATGAATTCGAGAAAATGTTGTACTGCAGCAGAAAAGCTCTTAGTGGTAAAATGTGCAGAATCTAACGGCAATCGGGCAGCAAGTCGACATTTTTCCATTAACGAGTGTAACATTCGATTATGGCGAAAAAACAAAGAGGCGCTGCAAGTGTTGCCAAATAAGAAAAAGGCGAATCGAGGGTCACCACCAGATCTTCCAGACCTAGAAAAAAACGTTATTTGTGTGGGTGTGTGTTTTTTTTTTAAATTTTTTTTTCAACTATTGGAGTGGGTAGTGGATAGAAGGCAACAAGGCATCGGTGTTTCATGCATTGAAATCCGACTCAAAGCTCTGGAACTTAAAAAATCTCGTACAGGCACAACAGCATTTAAAGCGTCGTATGGATGGGCAGTTCGTTTTATGAAGTGACATGGTCTCTCAGTTCATCAAAGAACTGCTATCACGCAGCATCTTCCATCTTCTTTCAGTTTTTTAACAAATGTTTCATAAAATAAAATCTTGAAAAATTATGGTGCGTATTATACACGAATTTCCATTTTACCAGAAAATTTTGGGCTAAATCAAGCATGCGTATTATACACGAGTGCGTATTATACGCGAGATTTTACGGTATTTCTGTTTAAAGTGGAACTGCCATGTGGAAGAGCATAAAGACTTGGCCTGCCAATTTTGAAATACGTGTGATTCTTCTTGCAGAATTTTTTTACCATTTTGGCATTCGATTATTTAAAATTTTGAACATAAAGCGAGATTTTATTAATATTTGTATATCACACTATTTCAAATTCGTATAAAATATGACCACCTTTAATGTTTAAAATGTGCATTGATTCATCCTTAAAACAGTCAAATAAAAAGATAACACTATGCCTATCTTCCCTTTTGCTTCTTTCCATCTCTCCCGTCTTTCCTTTCCCTCATTCTCTTTTTCTCACCAGCAAACATCGCTTATACACTGTATTTTAGAGAAATATGTACCTAAGAATCCAGTGATAATGGTGACCGGAACTTTAGTCGTCACAGCTGGCACTAGAGATGGGACATCATCATCAGAATCATCACTCATTGTGTCATCTGGCTTGTGTTATCTTTCCCTGGGTGCCTGTTATTGCATCAACAAGAAATTTGCATCTAGAGAAGCAGATAACTGTGCAACACTGTATATGATCTGAAGATAAAGGATCAAAGAGACATGAGAGTACTTGAGGAGACGGCACAAGACAATGGATTAGTGTGAACTGATTGAAAACCTATTCTCCATTGAATGGTAACAGTTATGATGCTCACAGCATGCTATATATGACACATCTGACATACAACCTGCTATGTATATAAATGTTCCTTTTCACTGCCTCTGGGCATGCAGCCACCACTGCAGCTGGTGCCTTGCAGGAAACCTGCACAAAGCATTCACATGTTCTTCCAGCAGTGGTTTTAGTAGCAATTTATGGTAAATGGGAAGGATAGTAGAACAAGGTCCGCCATTTTGCCCGAACGTAATTGAAACGTAACTGTATCACTTCGACACAATGTAAAATACCCAATATTAACGCTAACCTGAACATTCCCACCCTATTTCTGCTTGAATGCAAACTCCTTGGTTTAGAGGCTTTTTTTTTCCCAACGCTGCAAGCTCGAAAAAGGGTCAGATTTTGGGTCAAGGTTAGCGCGCGAAGTGCAGCAAAGTTATGTGTCAAAATGATAGCAGATGTGTTCTAAAACGAAAACGCAGATATAGACCTAACCATAACACCCCCCCCCCCAAATAAAATCCTTTAACAACAAAAATGCACACATGGTCCTAACCCTAATCTCCCCTCCCCCCACAGTCCGCACCAGTGTTCTCACCCCCTCCAACCCTAACCTGCACTCTCCCCCTCCCTTCACAATGCCATAAAAAATTGCGCCAAGTATATACCTTCGCATTTATATATATCATCTCGTACGTAGGCCTAACCGTGTAAACGCCATAATTACATGCATTGTTCGTAATCATAGCCACTTGCCAAAAATAGACCAATATGGCAGCCTCCAGTTCACTATGCTTCCCTTCGGCCCAATTTATTATAGGCTACATGATGAGGTTGCCAGCCAACCACATGAACAACCTCATATTAGTCACCTAGTATGTCATGCTTGCGGGAGCAGTAGCCTTATTCTTTCTTTGTCTGATAAAAGACCCTCTACGGGGCAAACAATGCACATAATACAATATAAACATACAGCAGAGTCACATCCTTACTCAAACGACATGGGCGACTTATATGGATGGCAGTAATCTTTACCTTTAGTGCCGTCGAGAATATAATATGTGTATTGAGTTAGGGTTAACCCTAACTCTAAATGGTACGAAAATACACATTTTATACATACTCGACGGCACTAAAGGTAAAGATTACCTGGATGGCATCGACGACCACTTCTCACTCTTCTTAATTTAAATCCGAAAATATGTAGAAGTCTGGGGGCAAACGAAGAAGATGAAGAAGGATTGTTAAACAGTCAACCAAAGTTCCATACTGGTGATCTTGAACCTAACTTCTTGGTTGTTCCTGTTGTATAAAATATGACTGATTAAGACTTACCCCGGTATACCAAACAATCTGTGCCACACGATAGGCCTACTCTCTGTCTATGTACGACTGTTATCAGACCGACTAGGAGGCAGCCATAGACGGAAGTAATATATACCCAAAATGCGGATTGGATGCAAACCGTGGAATCCATTTCTTGCGCCTTACTTTGTTTGCACTTGGGGTGTTTTAATGTCATCTTTGCCTTTTAAGACTTTTAGCTGCCTGTGAAGTATAGGCCTTCAGTTAGGTCACGTCAAACTCTTCTGTCCTGTGCCATCCGTAGACGTTATTTCTATGTCTTCATTATCCTTTTTAAGGACGTCTCTCATTCCCTTTTAGGTCTCCCTACCTTAGAGATTCCAGGTCAAGGTCTGCTTTGTAATGCTGTCAGATTGCTTCTTTAGTGTGTGTCCTATCCCTGCGCTCCGCAACCGGTGTGCCGCGGCACACTGGTGTGTCGCGAGTGCCTGCCTGGTATGCCGTGACACCATGAAAAAATATCGCATACATTTTTACAAATAATAAGTTGAGTTATCATTCTGCAGTATATGTCAGTCCAAACAACAACAGAAGTGATTGCGTCATTAATAGGCTGAGGTGTCCATTGTAAACTTCCGGTGTTGTCTTGTGTTTTGCACTGATGACCGGTCAGTAAAGCATCCTTTTTGGGGATGCCTAGCTGGCCGTGAGGTTAGTGTGATTCGCTTGTATAGCTAGGCGGTGTTGTCGTACGGAGGTACGGGGTTCGAACCCTGGGTAAGCCACTCACGTCTGTTGTTTTTCTGTTGTCTAAGTGTTCTACTTCTTTATTTCTTACGAGTGCCTGAAAACATACCTTTATGTTTGTCTAATATTAATTTGCCATACCAGTAGCTTTGGGTGGATCCTGTCGAGGCAAGGGATCCGGCACTCTCCCACCTGGCAGGTCTCCTTGGGCAGAGCACTACCTTGTTGAGTCATATTTGTATCTGTCATTTTAAGACAGTTTGTGATGCACTATGTTGTACGCCTTGCGGACCAGTGCAACCGACTTCAACATGCATTTATTTGGGGCTGCTCCATACCTTTTGCTTCTTCGTAACTTTCCTGCAAAGCAGCAGCAGTGTTTCACTACATGAGTGGTCTCTATATGACCGGTTTCTACAAAAATGTTGAAAACTTGTAAACATCAAAATTTAAGCAGCCATCTATGGAAGTGATGATCAACACTTCCAAAAGCATGGCTGACTGCAAACATCATGCCACGTCTACAGAAACAGAAGCCACTGAGGAACCTGGCATCTACTGACCAGTCTCACCAACCTCAGCAATGGGAAAACTCGCTGAGATTATGGTGAATCGCAGGCTTTGCTGATGGCTGGAAAGCAGCAAGGTCATGGATGATAGTCATATGGGCTTCAGAAAAGGTTGCAGAACAAACGACACTGTTTCATTTTGTGAAAAAAAACCCACAAAAAACACTTAGATGCATTCCAAGTGGGTTAACACACCATAGCTGTATCATCGATCTGCGGCAAGCATACAGTCACAGTGCAGAGACAGAATGACTGTGGCAGTTGAACTACCATACCTCCAACCCATATTACCGGAAGAGCACAAAAATTAGCTATTAAAATGATTGGTTGCCAGCAGACGCGTATTAGAAAGAAGGGAAATGAAAATATGTAATAAAGTCGAACAGACGTTGCCCGGGACACCAGAAACTAGTCACCTATCGATAAGCAGCGAAAAATGATTCCTCCGAAGCAAGTAAAAGATAGACTACAAACCCTGTATGCAAAACGAAGTCAAATGAGGCAGTAGGACCCCAGTGCAGTATTGGGTCAATAACGTTCAACAGATGCTAGTCCGAAGTCCAACCATTAAGTACCTCTTGATCCGTAATAATGTCGGCGTTCAGAAAAATCTATTGACATAGTTAGTCTTGGGTTAAGACTAGACCTAGAGTCTGCTCCCTAAACTGCAGAGAACGGTAAAACAACAACAAAAGACTACACATGAACGATAAACTTGATGGAATTCTTGATGCAAAGAGTTCTATACTGACCCTATAAATGAAAGGAAAGAATCATGAACAGAACGATAAACTTGATGGAATTCTTGATGCAAAGAGTTCTATCATCATCATCATCAGTTGCCATCTCCACAACGGAGGTTGGCTGTAATAGATCTCCAACGTCTTCTGTCTCTTGTCTTGGTGGTACACTCTGATAGACTCTTTCCTGTCCATCTCTTGATGTTATCTTCCCACTTATAGCGCTGTCTTCCCCTTGCACAATTACCTTCAACTCTCCCTTCTGTTATGGTCTTCTGCAAGGTGTTATGCCTTTTTATGTGGCCAAAGTATTTTAGCTGCCGAACTTTGACCTCTCTCATTAGTTCTCTTTTCATACCTAGATTTTTTAGGACCTCCTTATTTGTTTTCATCTCTTTCCATGAGATACGCCCCATTCTTCTACATATCCACATTTCAAGAGCCTCAATTCTTTCTTCCAAATGCTTATTCATCGTCCATGTTTCTGCACCATACAGAAATGCAGAATATATATAACACTTTATGATTCTCAGTTTTAATTTATGAGATAACTGTTTGGATGTCAGTATATGTTTCATGTTGTTGAATGTAGCTTTGGCCATTCCTATTCTCTTCTTGATTTCTGTTTCACATCTGCCATCTTCTGTTATTATATGACCAAGATATACGTAGCTCTTGACTTGTTCCAGGATTTTCCCATTTACGCTTATCTTTAATGTGGGTTTATCGTCTGTTTTGCTAATTATCATAGTTTTAGTTTTCTCAATATTAATGTCGAGTCCATATTCATGACTTATACTGTTCACTTGCTTCACTAGTTCTTGTAACTCCTGTTCGCTTTCAGCTAACAACACGGTATCATCTGCATATCTAAGGTTGTTTATTGATCTTCCACTGATGTTCAGTCCTGGTATTTCCTGTATTGTTTGAAAATTTTTTCGGTGTATAAATTAAATAGGCAGGGGGACAGCACACAACCTTGTCTGACACCTCTTTTTATGTCTATGTATGGTGAATAATTCCTTCCCGATCTTACTGTGGCAGTTTGCTCCCAATAAAGGTTACTGAGTATTCTTATATCTTTTCCATCAATACCTATGTCTTTGAGGCATTCAATTATTTTCTCATGATGGATTCTGTCAAAAGCCTTCTTATAGTCAATGAAGCACATATACATACTTTTTTGGACCTCTGTATATTTTTCTGCTAATCTTCTTAGGCAAAATATTGCCTCTCTTGTTCCACTGTTCCGTCTAAACCCAAACTGTTCTTCTTGGATTTCGCTGTCTACTTTACTTTTTATTCTTTCCTGTATGATTTTGAGCAGTATCTTAATTGCATGACTCATCAGGCTGATTGTTCTGAAGTCTGAACATTCTGTTGCATTTGGTTTTTTGGGCAATGTTATAAAAACTGATGTCTTCATGTCGTGTGGTAAATATCCTGTATTGTATATATCATTGCATATTTCTGTGATTGTATCTATACCAAAGCTCTCCAGAGCTTCTATCATTTCAATGTTTATGTTATCCATGCCTGCTGATCTTCCTTTTTGTATCATATGAATGGCATTCTCTACTTCTGATCTGAGAATGTGTGGGCCTTCATTAGAATCTGGTGATGGTTTTTTACCTCTGTTGTCCTCGAATAGTTCTTTTACGTATTCTGCCCATCTGTTTGATATGTCTTTCTCATCAAGTAATATTACACCATTTTTGTTCTTGATACAGCTTCCTTCTTGTGCAAACCGCGACCGATTTGATAATTTCTTTATTTCTTCATGCATATCTCTTGTCATGTGCTTCGCTTCCAAGTCTTCTATTTCCTTACATTTTGTTTCTATCCACCGTTCTTTTGCTTCTCTACACATAGTACGTATGTCATTGTCTATTGTTTTATATTCTGGAGTATTTTTTGCTTTCTTTCTTTCTGCCATTTTATTCAAGATGTCATCTGTCATCCAAATTTGATTTTTCTTAGACTCCTTTTTAGGTAAATTTGCATTTGCTGATTGTATGCTTGTTTTTAAGCATTCCCATTTTGCGGTTGCTTTTTCTTCTGGGTTTTCTCTTCTATACTGCTCCATGCTTTCTGTCAATAACTGTTGGTATTTATTTTTTGACTTCGATTAAATATTTCTGTTTTATATCTGGTTGTTTCAGCGCTGATATTTCTATCTGGGGTTCCTCCTGTCTTCTGTTTCCTGCTCTTTTCAGCTTTATATTTACTTTGATGACAACTGGATTGTGATCTGAATTTATGTCGGCGCCAGGATGTGTCTTTGCATTTGTGACACTGTTCTTAAATCTATGTTTTATCATGATATAGTCGATTTGATTTCGTGTTACATCTCCTGGGCTTTTCCATGTGTATAATTTCCTTGGGTGATGTTCAAAAAAGGTGTTACATATGACCAGCTGGTTTTCTTCACAGAACTGGATAAGTCTGTCTCCTCTATCATTTCTTGTCCCTAATCCATACTGTCCTACTATTTTCTTGTATTTTCCTTTTCCTACTTTTGCATTCATATCACCCATTACTATCAACACATCTGTAGATTTGACTGGTTTAAGTGTGTGTTGTAGCTCTTCATAGTATTCTTCTATTTCTTCCTCGCTGTAATCTTTAGTTGGTGCATAAGTTTGTAAGATTGATATGTCGAATGGCTTTGCTCTCATCTTTAGTAACATCATTCTGTCATTGTGTGTCCAGTATCCACATACGTATTTTTCTAACTCCTTCTTTATCAACATTCCTACCCCTCTTTCGTGTTTTTCTCCTCCTGAGTGTATAAGCGTGTACTGGTCTCTTGTTATGTAGCCTGTATCCAAAAGTCTTGCCTCTGCAA
The DNA here is from genome assembly GCA_024509875.1 of Oreohelix idahoensis. Lineage (NCBI taxonomy): Eukaryota > Metazoa > Mollusca > Gastropoda > Stylommatophora > Oreohelicidae > Oreohelix > Oreohelix idahoensis. Next base: position 10,505 of record JAMPIV010003202.1, on the reverse strand, counting down.
CTCCCAGTATATCGAGTTTCATGTCGGTTGCCTCTAATATAAGATTGTCCAGCTTTCCTTCTCCGTTTAAAGTTCTAACATTCCATGTTCCTATTTTTAGGCTTCTCCTACTAGTTTTTAGGTGGTCTTTCTCAGAATGCTCCCTTTCAACAGAATTTAAGGAACACTCGTCATTATGTACTTCCTTACTCATTAGAGGAGTTGCCTCTTCCCTGTTAATTTGTACAGTAGATTCTTCCCCAGGGGACAGAGAGTTCTCTACATATCGGTTCTTATCTTGTTGTTGTGATTCCATTACTTTCTGTAGGAAGTACGTGGTAAGGCCCCAATCTCTTCCACGGTGGCTAGCCATTGTCTTTTTCTATGTCCGACATGCCTCTAGTGCGCCACACACTTTGCTGTTTCGCTTTGCGAGCCGTTGATCTTCTCAGATTCCTCCGCCTCACTCACCGTCTCAGTCTTTGTGTACTAGGGATGGACATTCCCTTGAGTAAGATTGCTCCTACTCCACCCATGTAGTTTAGCCAGTCAGCCAAGACTGTTGCCCGGGATGTGGCCACCGCCGTACACAAGCGGTATTCTAGGAGCCATACATGAGCTAGACAAAGAGAGGAGAACCAAATAGGATCCTGACTATCCTAAAAAGGACATGGCTGTCTCTCACCGTGAGGTACTATCCCTCTCTCTTTATCCTACATCCCGAAAAGAGTTCTATACTGACCCTATAAATGAAAGGAAAGAATCATGAACAGAACGATACTCCTGCGACACCCCTCGATAAGTATAAATCGTTGACTAATTCAGAAGACTGCTGTTATATAAAGACAGTATTGTAACATTCCTATTTCATGACCACCAGGAATGTAACGATATCTTTACTGTGTACTGTTATTGTATGGATGGGGAGCCGCGCTAGCGTAGTGGTTACAACACCGCTCTGGCGACCGGGTGATTTAGGATCAAACCCGGGCGACGGCATTTGAGGATTTTTCGTCGACCGGGAATTGGACTGGATTAACTCGAAACCTGGCGATGACATTTGAAGGAGTGTCGTCGACCAGGGATTGGCGGCTTCTGAGCCGACCCAGCTCTAATGGGTACCTCCGAAATCGGAGAGTATCTGCCTGAATGGCGAGGGACACCTGTCTCTGTACAAGAAAAAGGGATACTCACGTAAAATCAATGTCAGGTTATACATTAACAATAACCTGAGATTTCGCCTCGAGTATTAGCGGGCGTACGAAAAAAAAAAAAATTGTATGGATGTGTTGATGCGCCACTAGAATGTTGAAGGCTGTACGATCTACCCCAATGTTCCTGCACGGTGTTACTGTAGGTTTCTGTGCGTGCGTAGTCAGTACGATCTGGGCCAAACAGCGTTGTTGTGCATGATTAGCTCACCAGGCATTGAGGCGCTAACAAGGTGTCATGTTGACATTCAAACATCATACATCTCTTGAATGTGAAGTACTCGAAGTTTGTGTGAGTTGATAAGTGATGTGGGTGTGTAGACAACACGAATGCGTTTAGGCTCTTTGACAGGTAAACAATGCACCCACTCACTCACATGCAGTAGTCAGTAATTGTTGCAACTGCTGGAACTTTTCAACCATTTATTTACGAGACACAGTGACATCAACAGTTACAGTCAAATGGACAAGGATCAAGGACATCATATAAACTGGAAATGACTGGCAAAAACATCTGGCATTATAAAGCTTGAACCACTCATCTATCAGGACGTTATCGACAATCAGGTACTTTAACCAACTCCGTCGTACCAAAAGGCGAGTTCTCAATTGCATAATAATAATAATGCTGCAATTCATCTGGCATAACACGTCAGATACATCTTCTTCTGCTCAAAGATATCGGCCGTAATGTCGGGCCTCTATAATAATGTAAACAACTGTGTATTCTTCATAGGCAGGCATAATCATCCATGCCGAAACATACCGCCAACATGCGGTTTTCATAATAATATATCTTCACTGGGCTTCTGTATAACAGTTAGACGAATAGTCTTAGTTGGCTACATCGAGCACAAATAATGGACTCTGCATCTCAAAGGACTGTGAGCTCTACTCACAGGTTGCCACAAAATGTTCTGCAACTTAGGCATAATAATTAAGTTTCTTTTACCTTTGACAGAATCCGAGAAATACACAAATAACAACTGTCGTCATTCTTGACGAACAGAATAACTCTGGGGAGAATCACTGACATCACAGTCACACTGAAGACTATCTTTCCCCCAGATAATGCAGAGAAGTACCACGGACATACTAGTCCGGTCAGAACCCAGATCATCACTCCCTGACGGAAGTCTCTCCGTTCGCGCTCAAAAAAACTTGCGCATGTGTAGACAGCACAGATCTGAGAACAGCTAACCCCGACTTAAGACAGGTCAACAACAATGAATAAAACAAAGGGAAGATAACCCCAAATCAACCTGTCCCAGGGAGTTCATAAACAGTTCTCTAACTTAGATCATCTTACTACTTACTTAGTCATTCCCCTTCTACCGTGAGGTGTAGAGGTTTGGAAGAGAGAGCGCCAGACTATTCTATCAGCTGTCTTCTTCCTGGCCTGGTTCCATTCTAGTCCTCGGTCCTTCATAGATTGTCTAATGTTGTCCTTGTGACGTACGTCTAAGTATGACAAATGAATTTCCCTGACTCGATGGATGATAACAGAATATTGGCCTAGCATAACTTTAGAACCCCTGATCATCTGTTGTAACTTTTACCGGCATGCAACATTTCCACGAGAACCTTACACGCTGGATCATTAATATGTAGCCTGCTATCTTATGCGATCGTTTGAGATCGCATAGCCTTTGATGGGAGATTAAAATCCCGCCCACAACCATTTCTGAGAACGATTTATAGCAATCTTTTCCTTAACGCCGGCCCAAAAGAGGACGGGCCACAGACTCACTCCTGTTTCTAGAGCAATAAACAGCAGATCATCTTCTTACCTGGCTGTCACCCCGCCTGGTGGGAGTTGCCAAAGCTCTCAGAACAGTGGCACCATCAAAGACAGACAGATCTCAGAATTCAATCGCGGCGGTACACGATCTAAAGAAACAGGGAACTCGCAGCTCACAGAGTAGCTTCTCGGAAACTTTTCACACCCTCATGCAAGCAAGCCTGAGACGGAAGGAAATCGGTAGACCGGGGAAAACGTAGGAATCGCAGCGATTAACACCACGGCGAGGTATCTCGAATTTTGCTCAAGTTCAAGAAAGGTGCGAAAATCTAACACGCCCCATTCAAGTTACATTCGAGAAGTATAAATAGAGAACTCCGAAAACTGCATTTTATCGTTCGCTCTGACAGAATCCTAGTTGCACTAGCATAGTCGGATTCCTGCTGGATTTCATCTACCTTCGTGACTATTGGAGTGTATTCTTTCTGTGCAGACGGTAATTTATACATTAGCTTCGAGTGATCAGTGGTCGAGTTATTTCAATTGATTTCAATGGATTGTGGTGTAAATTTAACCTTATTAAATAAACCCATTTTCAAAGTTCTAGTGCAAACTAATGTTACAGCTAAAAGTATTTCCTAATACAATTGACGCGTAAATTTATTTTGCAGACGTTAAAGAGAATTATAACTTTAATACAGTTTAGTTCTGTATAGATAGATGTGCTTTTAATTATTTTTAACTCACGGGAAGTTTTCCTGATTTGTTAATTGACGACGCTAATAAGTAAATAGGCTAACTGTAATTTATCGCGTCAGATTATAATATGATTTGTAATGCATTTCTTGTTTTGATTATCTTTCATTCAGAACGATCATTCAACCTGCATCCCAGCAATTATTAATTATATACAGAGTTCTGCCAAACTCAATTTGATAACTCCAGTAACATATGAACTTTTTAAAGCTAAACTGGTGGCGACCTGTAATGGGCCCCGCTCCTCTGAACGTAACTGAGAAAAAAGCCATTCAAGAAATACTTTAAAAATACTAGTTCATATAGAGTCCTTAAAGAAAACTGGAAGCAGAACATATTTTATTCACTGCCCCTATTTGTGAAGAAAAAACATCGATCTACTTGAACACTGTCTGTCACGTATATTCAGTGGATTTTCCCCCCCCCCCCCCCCGAATAAGAACTTACCCCAGTGTTTTTCTTAACTTGTGACATTACGGAAAAAGGAAGTTATCTCCACCAGCTGTGCCAATTTTAGGAACCACACCATACCTCACGCCTAGCCAAGTGCATGTGCCTTTCTTTAGGAACTTTATCTAATAAACAAACAGTACCGTTAAACTTCAACGTCCAGCGATTTCGGGACACTTTGTTAACTTCAACAACCCGCAAAATCTGGGGCTGTACACGGAAGAAAAATACTTTTACCTAAGCCAAGGTTTAGTGCTGTTTTTTGATGTATTTCCTATGAAGTGCCAGAATTCACCTTTCGGTAAGTCTGCGTGTGTGTTTGTGGGGATGGCCAGCCCTAGTGTGTTTTTTTTAATGAAAGGAGATTTATCTTTTCTTTACCCTTTTAATTAGTTCGACCTTGTACTAAGGTGCATTATATTCCTTGTACGGGATCTCTCCTAGCGGGATCGGGTAACTGTGTTCCTTCCCCCTCCCGTAAAATTTGTTGATTTAAAGGGAGACAATTGAGAACCCTAGCTTTCCTCTACACCCCCCCCCCTTTTACTGTAACCCCTTGCCTCAGAGTAATAAATTTACCAGTGGGTTAAATTGCCTATCTCTGATCACCCCCCCCCCCCTTTTCTTGTCTTTGGGACCGGGTTTTTCTCCTAAATCCTTATTCTCACAGAGCCTTCAATATCACTTTACACTCTAAAGGGACCAATATTCATCAGCACCCTCTCAGATAAAAATTACGACAGTCCTCCCAGCGGACTCTAGGTCACCCTGGAGGTCTGGATCCCTGGCTCTTTGTTTCCCATGCTTGTCGTGGTAGCCGATCTTCTCCCATTCTGCAGACATGGCCAAACCATCTTAGTTGGGACTGTTCTATTTGGGTCTGCAGCGGGTGGGATTTTAGGCCTTGACGTATCGTCTGGTTGCGGACCATGTCTCTTCTTGTTACTTCAACCACCTTCCTCAGATACCTCATTTCTGAGGTTTGGATCTGGCTTTTGTGGGTTGTAGTCATTGCCCATGACTCACTTCCATATGTCAAGACTGGGACATAGGTGGAGCGGTATACAGCCATCTTCGTTTTCTTACCAACCTCTTTCTTGCTGAGGAATCATCGATTTATGGCCTGATAAAGTCTCCCAGCCGCTGCTTTTCGAGTGGCCAACTCTTCTTTGATGCCCCCCTTTCGGTCTATAATAGCTCCGAGATATTTAAAGTGGTCGACCTGCTCCAGGACCTGTTCTCCCAACTTAATCTGATGTTTTCTTTCTTCTCGTGATATCACCATGGATTTTGTTTTAGAGCTGCTTATGACCATCCCTCTCTTCTCCAGCTCTTCCTTCCAGACTTGCAGGTTGGATTGGAGATGTGTCTCTGATTTAGCAATCAGGACAACATCATCAGCAAATGCTAGCTCTGAAATACAGACCTGTCTCATCTTCCAGTACCCCACTGAATACTTTCTTGTTCTCTCCTTAGATCATCAAAAGTATTAAATAGATTTACGTCTTATGAAACCGTCAAAAACGACAGCAACAAGTATATAACATCGTGACTGACAAAGTACGCTGCATATAAAAATGGAGTCAACAAATAAATGCCAGAGATTTGCTAATTAAAGATGAACTGAAGTCTCAACACAGTTATGAATTGAATTCATTCGTTGTCTCATTTCTTTTTTAGAACTTCCAGTTAGGAAAATTACCTGATGTTAGATCACAACTGAGGTCTTACGTTGAAGTTACTACGGTACACTTTATGAATGAATTCTAAAAACCACTATTGCCTGACAAAAGAAATCAATACCAGAACTAAACCACAACATGTACGTCACAACACTTTACTCCGGCCCCGGGCTGGCGGGATTAACCTGGCCTGGTAACGTAGGAATGGCTAACCCCGTTCCTTAACATCCGTTGTAGAAACGGCGACTGCTGAAGGGAAGAAAACCTGTTACATGACAAAAATAGCCATACACGTAAAAAAGTACCTCTAGATTTAAACATTCCTAAATAATAGAACCAGACAAACAACAGGAGAAGGCACCAAATCATCCACACCACACAGTAACAAAATAACTCTGGAGGGGGATTACCACAATCGTCAGCATTAAGCTGTTCACTCTTTTTCATAACTGACCTTGAAAGTATCAAAAGCACTGTGTGCAGATGACATGCTCATTTTGACAGTAGAAATATACAACAAACTGGCACCAGCTAAATAATAGGGCCCTAGCTACAATAGTTATATACTGCAAGCTCTGGAAACTAAAAATAAACACGTATAAAAAAGTACACAGCTTTTTTTTTGGTCACCTCGAGCATCAAGGAAAGCAACAAGGTGTATCAACTAAAACTCGACGGACAACTACTTTGAAGAAGAAAATCCAGCTTACTTATGTGTGGAGCTTGACAGACAGCTACTCCTCACAACCGTCATGCACAAAATGAAGACAAGGCCATTAAGCGCCTGAATATTGTGAAACATTTTAGCTGGGGAGCAGGTCCTAAACTAAGCTCTTATGTTTATATGTTGGGGCATGAGAACCAAGACAACAGATGCTGTGACATCGACGCAAAAATGATATGAAAATACGGACCAGAACTTATGAACTACAACGTAAACGTGATGGAAACAATGCGCTATGGAAGAATAAGAAAAGAACATAACACCAGACAGTTGGTTGAAAGCTAGAACTAGATTAAAACAAAAATCACAACTGCCAGTAGCAACAACTATAGCAGGATAACACAAGCTCCACAGTCACGAGAAATAATTGAAATTTTACACCCAGTCCTTCAACCCGGAAAGGAATTAAAACTACTCATAATAAAAACCCATACTCACGGATAGCACAACAACACCAACCAACATCACTTAAGACAGCTACTTTAGAAACTACAAAAACTACTCTAACACCGCCAACATGTATATACAGATGGCACTGCCTTCAATGCCACCATAAATGCTTGGCTTGATGCTCACGTGAAGTACCCAAATGGCAAAACACTAGAAATATGTGAACCATGTGGATAATTCAGTACTAATCACTAAGCAGAAATTACAGCAAAAAACACCACTTTCAAGCAATACTCAACACATTTAAATAAGAAATCTGTAGGACGTGTTGCCTTGGCTGCTGTGAGCCTGTGTTGTTGTAGGATGTCTGTGATGATGTCTATCCATCTGCCTCTGATATTCCTGAACCAAGATCTTCGAGTGTTGTAGGCGATTAGTATTAATTTATCGGGCTCCATTCTCATGACCAAACCACTTGATTTTCTGTGTCTCTCTATACTTGTTGCAGGATGTCGTCCCACTATTTTTCTGATGCCATCATTTCTCATTCTGTCTCTCCTGATAACATTTATTGCTTTTCTTAAACATTTCATCTCACAGTATGTTCAAAGAAAGCAGTGGTCAGCCTGAGGCTGTTGATATCTCCGTAGATTTTCTCCAGGAATGGTACTGGTGATAGCCATATGCGTTTTCTCTGTTCCTCATATGTTGGGCACCTTTGAAGCAGATGTTCGGCAGTATCTTTATCGGTGCCACAGTCACACTCATCAGTAGTTCCTATCTTTAATTTGTTGAATAGATGGTATCTCAATCTGTTATGACCTGTGCGAAGTCTGAAGATTACCACTTGTTCACTTCTGCTGAGCTGGTAATATGGATAATTTTGTGTGTGGCCTGGATGCTCTTCTTCCCACTTGTGCCTGTATCTGCGCTTGATAAAACTCTTGGCCTTCTCATAAGTTATATTTGTGTCAAGTTGAGGAAGCTTTCCCCCTTCCTTTGCCAATCTGTCAGCCTCTTCATTTCCAGGGATGTTGCAGTAAGAAGGGACCCACTGTATCACGACTCTTTTGTATTGCTGACATAGTCTGTGAAGTGTTACTCTTAGGTCATCCAGTTCAGCATTACTTTGACTTTTCAATGTTGTAATCACTGACAGCGCATCTGAGAAGATAGCTACTGGTCTCCCTGAGCTTTCTTATGTCATCAGAATTTCTGATGCAGTTTTTAAGGCCTCTGCCTCTGCCCTGAAGTTACTTGAAAATTTCCCTGTTGCGATGGCTTTCTTTTTGTGTATGCCATTGCTTAAGCTCAGGAAGACTCCTCCACCCCCATTTTCTGTTGCATTAGTTGCTGATCCACCTGTGTATGCATGGATCCAGGTGTTGCTTGGGTAATGTTTCTCTATATATTTTGTGGTTAGGACTCTCCTTTCTGTTTCATTTTGGCTGTTCTTTCTCTCAATACCAGGAACGTTTTCTATCATTTCAAGACAAATATTCAAATTACAGACAAGATTCTCCCGTCTCACTACCGTCTCAGTCTTTGTGTACTACGGATGGAAATTCTCTTAAGAAGGATTACTTTTATTTTTTATATTTAATGAAAAAAATATCCCGTTCAACCTCTGATGGGTTGTAATTAGGATATATATTGTTTTCAATTCCAAATAATATGAACAACTGCCGATATGAGAAAGTGGCATCACATTTGTCAAGTCATTGTAAATAGGGACAATCACAATTATGCTTATACGTTAAATAAATAAATAAATTAAACAAAATAAACAAAATAAATAATAAATAAAAAAACGAACAAAATCAAGAAGACACTCTGAACATGAATAATATTAAAGTGGAGGGGTGTAAAGGCCTGGTGGTTCCAGTTATATAACTGACTTCAACAGATATTTAATTGACTTTCATCTGTTAAAAGCCATATGCATTGTAAGAACAGCATCAGACCTTCACATTCCCAGCCACTATATATTAACATTTGTTCGTGTTAAATATTGTTTGACTACATTATGCAGTTCCCTAGGTCTGTCTACTCTTAACACCTCTTCTATATTAATAGGTAAGTTTGATGCTTGCAAATAATCTAATATTGGTATTCTCATTTGTTCATACCTCTTACATTTTAACAAGAAATGTTCTATATTATTGTCTTGAAGACATCCTGCACAGTAAGGTTCTTCTATTCTCATGTAGTTTAGCCAGTCAGCCAAACTGTTGCCCAGTCAAATATTCTAAGAATAATTACCGCATGAAATAAGAAAACAAAGACATGTTGTCTTTGTTTTATGATTTCATGCGGTAATTATTCTTAGAATATTTGACTTGTGAATAAAAAAAGAAGCAATATTTTCACACATACAAAAGCTATAAAGTAGTTGTTTTACCTAGGGCCAAAAAGGAAGCACTCTACCACGCATGCAGTAACAGACGATTAAGGAGGGTTACCACATCTTGTCGAAAATTCTTAAAGCCACCAATACGTCAAAAAAGAACAAGTCTAAGACAGAACAATGTCCTCTGGTAAGAATGAACGGACAAAATCTTTATTTCATTCGTGTAAAGAATTATACACTATTATTTTTTCCTGTTTTTGTCCTACAGTAATATATTTCTCAAGCAGTTTTTAAATCAAAACTTTCTTAGCTTTGATCAACTATAATCAAAATTATCAAATATTTATTTTCCTATCTTTCACGAGAAATTGTGCTCAGAAATTATTTCCATGACTGCAAAAGCACAACATTACCTTCAATGAATGAGGAGGAAAGCTATATCAGAAAAACATATAATCAATATACTTCATCCCAACCACCCAACCTACCAACCAACCAATTAACCAACTGTCGCATAGAGATTTATTATCAAAAAATTTTCTATATTCTTTTCTTGTCTACCCGTGTCCTCTACTTTATTATCGCTCTTTTATCCTTTTCCTGTTTTTCGCATTCGTTCGTTTGCGACAAAATATTATTTTCCCATTCTGACTACACCGTTTCTTTTCTCATACTGGGAACGCATTTATTGCATAATGTGTCAGTCCCGGGATGTGAGCGAATGGTGCGAGAAATACGTCTAGTCAGACATGATGGCAGACATATCGTCTACATTTTCACCTGACACAGCGTTTCTTCGGCTGAGTTCTTAGCGTGAGGTGTGAACGGCGCCCTCATGCAGTGCCCAGGGGTGAGAATAGTTAGACAGAGGTGTTAAGACGCGTCTGGCAGTTATGACTGGTGTCTGAGGAAATGTGAAGAGTCAGACGAGAAGGGGTGGCTATTTCGGATTTTCGAAATAACGTGGGACCCTTTGTCTGGTTTTCATATATCCTACCAGGAGTTAAATTTGACTTCATTCTGTTCTCCAAATTTGCAGTAGACAGATCGCTAGTGCTAGAAGAATATCTTGTGTATTGCGAAGTTTTAGTTTCTTGGCAACATTTTGCCGAGTTCTAGACTACCATTATATTGATCGATTCTAGTTCGTGGTATTAATCTGTAGTTCTGTGTGGAGGTAATTATTATATATCTATTGTGTTGAGTGATCTAGTGATAAATC
>JAMPIV010003201.1:0-144237 GCA_024509875.1 Oreohelix idahoensis | reverse complement strand
TCCGTCATTGTTGCGTGATAAATTCTCGCAACATCGTTTTATTTCAATATCTATTTTATAACGCAAGGGCAACAACTGCTTGAAATTTATAGTCACTTTTCTCGGTAAGCATTTGTCTTCTCGCGTTGGTATCGAATGCAGTTAAGTTTGAGCTGTGGTCATTTTTGCGCTGGACTGCGCATGACTTGTCTTGTTGTTTGGTCGATCGGTTTCCGCCCACGACTAGTGGAGTGAGCGATTTGGAATGGCGAAAGAGATGCCTCGTTGAAGAGGGGATCTCCGCTATTTTTTGTTCTGTCAGGGATGTGTAGTCCTCTTATGGATATTTCGTTTATTCGAGATAATACCTCTAGTGTTTTCCCACATGTCGGGAGGCGTGATATTTCTGTGTATTTCATGAAAGCAAGGTAAATTGACTTTTCATTAACTCTATCGATTTTGGGTCGTGAGCGATTTCGATTCATAGCCTGTCTTCGAAAGTCGTCGTCACGAGATGTTTTTTCCCAGCTCACATGTCGCTGCATTGTACTGCATCGGTTGATGCAGGTACCAAGGACCATTACTTGCTACTTTGTTAAATGAACTAGGTTTGGAAAACCTTTATTATCTAGAGGATATTTTTGAGGACATTATTTATACTTCGGCAGACGTGTCTGTCTTGCTGAAGTCAAACTACGGAGAGTGAACTGATCTCATACATCTGGTTATCTCCTGGCTGTTATAGAAAAGGATGGAGTTTTTCACCTGACTACATTTACAGCACTATGAAATATAACATGCATCTGACTCATCATTGTAATGCTGTCTACCGTTTATTGCTGTATTGAATGTTGCTGTGATAATGACTGTTTGATGTGCCTACACATTTGCGTAACCATTTTGTCACTGTGGCGTCCACAATAAATAATGAAGAAAAACGTCAACGGCTGTTTCAAGAATCATTGACTTTATACGTCGTGAGTTTACTGACGTCCTATGTGGATTGCCCTGTTATTTTTGTATGAACATTGTTTTGACTGAACACATCTACACACTACACAAAACCAGACATGCGGATACCATCCATCATCATATGGCATCACGCATCATTTGGTGGCCATAAGCTGGTTTGATTCTGGTACCAGCAAACACGGGGTCCCTTACCCACTTCATTTTCAACAAGAATTCATCAGCATCCTTCAAGAAATTAACATTCTTCAATACAGTCAACATCTTCAAAATTTTCAAAGTACTCGGCGTTGCCCGGTAAAAGTCAAAATTTCAACTTTTTGACGGAAACAAGAATTTGACAGTACCCGGCGTTGTTACATGTTGCCGGATAACTCGGACTGCTGTTATCTTTTACGCAAGTCAAGCAAGTTGCTGCTGTCAAGGTTCCAGTGCTGTCGTTTTTGTGAAGGTCAAGTGCCGGTTGAAACGGGTTGTTTTCTGAAGAAGGCCAAGTACCGATTTCCATCAACTTACTTTTGGATTAGAAGGTCAAGTGCCGAAACAACTCAACACACAGTATTTCAGAAGCTCTTGTACCATCGTGTTAGCAGTGGAAGCAGTTCAGATGTGCCATCATCGTTGGAGCTTCGCTCTTTAGGACGTTGATTGACATCCGTTTTTTCTGCTGTTCTACGATTGGAAGCCTATAAGTTAAGTGGCCTGTTTGTATGTAAACTGTGCCCTTATACTTCTGCTGAGTCTTCTGTGTATCATCTCATTCTATATGTTATATGTCTATATGTTATTTGTATATTTATATGTTTATATTTCAGCGGGTTCTCGGTTGGGTGGTGTCTCCGTTAGATTATGCCACGTCATAGAGGTCGTCTATTGTGAGCGTTTTCTGTAGGGTTTGCAAATTTCCGATACTGGAATTTGCTAAGCGACTTCTGTTGCTATTTATGTTAGCTGTGATGACATGTTTTAATATTGTTTTCGTTATTATTTCGCATTCTTTAGTTTTGTTTTGATTTGTTTGTATTTGTTAGCCTACTCTTGTCTATAATTTAGTTTCATACAACATTTTTGTTTATACACTGTGGTGTCATGTATTTTGTTTAATTCTATCGCAGATATCGTCACATTTTTTGTGATATTTCATTAATTTCTGCTTTATTTTTAGTTGATTTCTGCGAAAGTTTTTGTATTGTTGCTGATCTTTGTTATTGTTTACATTGTTATTGTTTACATTGTTTGTATTGTTTACATTTTCAATGTTTACATTCTGCATGTGTTTACATAGTCATTGTTTACAGTTATAGTAATTAGTTAATGGGCTATGCTAATGCACTGTTACTACTACACTGATGATAAATGAATGATGAATAGTGTCGTGCACTATTGAATGAGAAGTGCACTTATGATCAAGAATTGAGTGCTGATATTTCATATACAAGTTCTTTGATTGGAGACTTGTTTCCCACAGAGACTGGGATAATATAATGTGATGTGAATATACAAGTGCTTAATTAAGACTTGTTACACTTAGGTTTGAAATAAATTAGTTAATTATTTCAGGTTTTGGACTCATATGTTAGACAACATGTCTACATTTGAGCACTTTATTGAGCAGGGTAAATTGCTTGGGAAGACTGGTGATAAGTTAGAAGAATTTGCAACTGCTCGATATGATAAAGCAATGGAAGCTGAACAAAAGAAACTGCATATGGAAGCTGAACAAAAGAAACTGCAGATGCAGGTGGATGAAAAGAGATTCCAAATGGAAATGGAAAAACAAAAAAGGGAATCAGAAGCTGAGGAAAGAAAACTCCAGCTACAGCTAGAAGCTGAAAGACTTCAAAAAGAAGCTGAGAATAAAAGACTTGAAAAAGAGGCTGAAAATAAAAGACTTGAAAAAGAAGCTGAAAATAAAAGACTTGAAAAAGAGGCTGAAAATAAAAGACTTGAAAAAGAAGCTGAAAATGAAAGACTTCAAATAGAGGCTCAGGCTGAGGAGAGAAGATTACAGAGAGAGTCTGATGAGAGGAAAGAGAAAGCAAAAATGGAACATGAAGAAAAACTCTTAGCTTTAGAGTTGGAAAAATTGAAATTGACGAGCATGAGTAATGGTAATGATTCAAACAAGGGTTCATCTTCTGGTAAGGCTAATAATGATACTTTTAAGATTAAGTTACCAACATTTAGTCCTTCCAGTGATGACATAATGTTCTATCTGGACAGATTTGAACAAGCATGTACAGCTCATAACATAGACAAAGCAAAATATGTTTATCAGTTATCAGGGATACTGACAGGTAAAGCTCTAAGTATATTAAATATGGTGGATGAACCTGACAAGAACAATTATGAGGTTGTCAGGGCCGCTTTGTTAAAGAAATATCAGCTTAACGAAGACGGCTATCGTCTACAATTTAAAAACATGTTACCTGAAAATGGAGTTGAATTCTCCGAGTTTATTGCAAGAATACGCATTACTTTCTCACGATGGGTTGAACTATCTAAGACGGAAAAAACTTATGAAGGACTTATGGACTTAATACTTAGAGACAAAGTCATGTCGTCTGTCAATGAGTCTTTCCTTGCTTTCCTTCATGAACGTAAACCTAAAACAATAAAAGAAATGGAAGATTTCTGTTGCCAATACGTAACTGCGCACCCACACATAACCATGGGTAACTCTAAGGTGAAAGAAGGTTTACCAGTTGCTTCGGCAGCTCCGTATGGTCAAAACTTTGCTCGTAGATTCCAACAAAATTTTGATAGAAAGAGTAGCGGTAATTTCTGTCAAAATCATGGAAACCAATTTCATGGTGATTCTTCTTCGAAGAATTGGAGACAACCTGATAGTGGTCGTTACTATCACCCTAATAATTATAAGCATTTCAAAAGAGGATATGGTAATAGAGGTTATTCCTGCCGAAGACCTCAGAACCAAACAAATAGATGTTCGCATCAATGTGAACATGATAGTAATCGTGGAAACTGGAATTCGAACCAGGATAACAATTACAATAGAGACAATAATAACTGCAGAGATAATAATAACTCTGATAACTTCAGAGGTAATAATAGTCGGGGTAGATCTCAACACAAAAAAAGAGATATCAGCAGGCTAATGCTGTACAACAGGAAACTGAGGGAGCCTGTAATCATGTTGTTGATAGTAAAAACTTTGACGCTGTCACTGGTTCTGCTTTTGACTTTGAGAGAGCAAACAAATGCCCCCAATGCAGTACTTTATTCGAACCGGGTACCATAACTACTTTGAGTTGTGGTCACCCACTTCCCGCTCTTCCTGCTGCTGTTGCGCATGACGGGAGGGGTTCTTTAATTCTACATAAGGGTCTTGTTAATGATACTCCGGTCTCACTACTTTTCGATTCCGGATGCACCACTATTGGTGTTAGACAATCGCTTGTAGATCCATCTTGTGCTACAGGAAGGGTTATTAAATGTGTCACATTTGGCGGCACTCTAGAAAAATATCCTACTGCTGTAATTCGCATTGCCACTCCTTTCTTTACTGGAGATGTGCATGCTTGTCTCTTACCTAATCCTATTGCGGACCTTATTATTGGTCGTATTCACGGAGTTAGGGAGTGTACCCCACAGCAGATTGCTGCTTGGGAAGATAATAACATGCAAGCTACAAATGCAGTAGTTACAAGAGCACAAGCTCTACAAACACCCGAAACTTCACTGAATAGTGATAATGAAGTTGATAGCCAAGATAGTCACTTAGTAATCACTCGTGACTCTTTCATAAAATTGCAAGAAGAAGATCCTTCTTTAAAAAAATTCTTCGTTCTTGCGAAGAAAGGTGATCCGAATCAGGATACAAATAGAAAATCTTGGATTGCAATGAGAAACGGCGTACTTGTACGTATGGTACAAGATTCGACTACGTCGGCACATTCGCAAATTCTTGTTCCCAAGAGCATGAGAGTGCAAATATTACAACATGCTCATGACTCGCAATGTGCTGGACATATGGGTTTTGCCCGTACGAAGTCGAGAGTCCTTGCGGCTTTCTTTTGGCCTTTTGTCAATAAGGACATTCGTATTTACTGCCGATCATGCAAGGTATGTCAGGAGGTCAAATCTAGAGGACCACGACATGCTGCGCCTATCCAGGCTGCTGACATTCCTATTCGGCCGTTTCAGAAAATGGCCATAGATATTATTGGCCCTTTTAAGGTCAAGTCGGCCAGAGGACATCAGTTTATCCTTACATGTGTCGATATGTGCACACGTTGGCCAGAGGCTATTCCTCTTAAGAGCATATCTACTACAGATATCGCAGATGCTCTTTGGTTGATATTTTCTCGCTTGGGGTTCCCCAGAGAAATATTGTCAGACCATGGCACTCAACTCATATCTGACACTATGTCACAGGTAATGTCTACCTTACATATTGAACGATCTCTCAGTAGTATCTACCATCCTATGTCTAATGGGTTAGTTGAGCGTCTGAATAGAACGCTCAAGACTTTGCTTGGTAAGATAACTGAAGATCATCCTCAAGATTGGGACAGGGTTTTACCCGCGGCTCTCTTTGCCTATAGAGAAGTCCCTAATGAACACACAGGATTTTCTCCCTTCGAACTTGTCTTTGGCGCGCGTCCACGCGGCCCTATGTCTTTATTACACGATCTCATCACTGCCGATGATATTAGCGATGAAACTCAATCCTCATATGAGTATGTCATTGCTCTTAGACAAAAGATCATTGAGGCATGTAAGCTAGCAACTGCTTCATCAGAAATTGCTAAAGAGAAGGCAAGGCAGTTTGCTAACAAGAATAGATGTCTACGACAACTTTGTCCAGGTGACAAAGCATTCGTCCTACTCCCCAGTAGGGAAAATAGACTTCTTATTGCATGGAAAGGTCCGTATGCAATAGTCTCTCGGATTTCCGATGTTGACTATGTGGTCGATATTGATGGAAAGCATAAAACTTTCCACATAAACATGCTTTCGGAATTTCACGAACGTCCGGACTATTTGCTGCCTATTTTCCAGGCAACGGATGATGCTCCTGCACCTCACGGTCATTATTCATCCCTGTCTGTCATTCAGGATGAGGAAGCTACCTTCTCTGATGTCAACCTTCCCCTTCCAGTGGTTCCATTACATTCCACGGAATCTTGGAAAAACGTTTCTGTTTCTCCTAATCTTTCTGGTGACGAACATCGACAAGTCTCGTCGATGTTACAAACATTTCAGGATGTTCTCACTGACATTCCTGGACACACAGATGTCATAGAACATGACATAATTCTTACCGACAATAATCCAATTAGGGTTAGGCCGTATCCTATTCCTATACACTTTCAGTCGCAAGTGGAAAAGGAATTGGATGAAATGATTCAATTAAATATAATTGAACCATCGACTTCACCATATTCTTCTTCCATGGTTATTGTCCGGAAGAAGGATAAGAACATACGAATTTGCGTTGATTATCGCAAATTGAATCAGGTCACAAAGTTCGACGCTGAACCGATGCCTTTGTTAGAAGATCTACTGATTAGACTTTCTAATTCTAGATTCTTCACTAAACTTGACTTGTCTAAAGGTTATTGGCAAGTGCCTTTAGCAGAGCATGCCAAACCTCTTACTGCTTTTTCTACACCTAGGGGTCTATTTCAATGGAATGTTATGCCTTTTGGTCTCATGAACGCCCCTGCCACTTTCGTTCGCATGATGCGTCGAATTCTGTCACATCGTTCGGATGTCATCGCATACTTAGATGACATCTGTCTCTTCAGTGATACCTGGGAAGATCACTATTTAGGGTTATATGACTTACTGTCCACTCTACGTGAGAATAATTTGACAGCAAAACCTTCTAAAGCTTTTGTTGGTTTTGGTGAAATCTCTTTCCTGGGTCATCGTGTTGGTCATGGTCTCTTGAAGACAGAAGACCACAATACTTCCAAAATACTGAACATCTCTGTTCCTAAAACGAAGAAACAAGTTAGGAGTCTCTTAGGTTTAATTCAATTTTATGGGAGATTTATTCCAAATTTATCTTCGATCATGGCACCTCTCTCAACATTGTTGAAGAAAGGTTCGCCTAATCTGGTCCGTTGGTCTGAAGAATGCCAATCTTCACTAGACCAAATCAAGAATATATTTTCTTCTCCTCCCATCTTAAGATTACCTACTCTTGATAGGACTTTTGTTCTTCGGAGTGATGCTTCATCCACTGGGATTGGAGCAGCACTGATGCAAGAATATGCAAATACTCTGCATCCTGTTATGTACATTTCTAGAAAACTAAATGCGGCAGAGAGGAACTACTCGGTTTTAGACCGTGAGTTGTTAGCGATGGTTTGGTCAATTCTAAAGCTACAAAGATTCCTCCTGGGCGCACATTTCATTCTAGAGACTGATCAGAAAGCTCTTACAGCTATTCAGACTAAGAATTTGAAGAGTTCGAGATCCACTCGATATGCTATAGCTCTTCAACCTTTTCACTTCACGGTACGAGCTATCCG
This sequence comes from Oreohelix idahoensis, assembly GCA_024509875.1. Lineage (NCBI taxonomy): Eukaryota > Metazoa > Mollusca > Gastropoda > Stylommatophora > Oreohelicidae > Oreohelix > Oreohelix idahoensis. The sequence goes on along the minus strand of JAMPIV010003201.1, from coordinate 136,783 downwards.
TGGTGCGGATAATGTGATGGCTGACATTTTGTCTAGATGCCCACATGACTCCAACTAATACTTCTGTCCTATATTTCTATATATTACAGAGTCATAACACACCTATATTTCTACAATAGATTAGCACATCTGTACTTACTTTATATGTACACACTATCGTGCTTTGTTGTCATCTTCTTCTGTTCGTTTTTTAAGATGATAGAGGAGGACTGAGTAGTTAATATAAGGGCCGTTAGTTTACTAAACAGCCACAATTATTAATAATGTATTGTACCTTATGAAGCATATTAGTTATTAATTAGCATTATATTGCTTGTACTTTCTCAGAATGTCATTGTTGAGCTGAGGACTTACCTTACGAGTTCTAGATTGTGTACTTACCCTCGGAATACCAGAGCATATGTCCTGGATCGTCATGTAGTTTAACTTTACTATGTACTTATGTCATTACATGTCAAAGAATGTACTATTTAAATTTTCCTATCAGATTTGTACATCCATTTTTAAAGACAATATTAGAGTATGCTGTTTAATGATGATTATAGTAACTTGCATACGTATATTGTGTTTACATGCTAACGTGATGTGTGTTGGTGACACCTCCCCGATGTGAATATTTTTTGAGACATATTTATTTTTCTGTTGAGGTATATCCTCACCAGACACTCTATATTTAGCCTCATGTTAGGCAATTTAATTAATTATCAGCGCATAATTCGTGCGTTTTGAGCCGCTTATCGCATGCTCTTTGATATTTAAAAAAAAAATATGTTCCACATTTTTTTTTATCGGGAGGAGGTGGTGATATGTTGCGTGATAAATTCTCGCAACATCGTTTTTTTACAATATCTATTTTATAACGCAAGGGCAACAACTGCTTGAAATTTATAGTCACTTTTCTCGGTAAGCATTTGTCTTCTCGCGTTGGTATCGAATGCAGTTAAGTTTGAGCTGTGGTCATTTTTGCGCTGGACTGCGCATGACTTGTCTTGTTGTTTGGTCGATCGGTTTCCGCCCACCACTAGTGGGAGTGAGCGATTTGGAATGGCGAAAGAGATGCCTCGTTGAAGAGGGGATCTCCGCTATTTTTGTTCTGTCAGGGATGTGTAGTCCTCTTATGGATATTTCGTTTATTCGAGATAATACCTCTAGTGTTTCCCACATGTCGGGAGGCGTGATATTTCTGTGTATTTCCGAAGGCAAGGTACGTTAACTTTTTCCTTAACTCTATCGATTTTTGGTCGTGAACGATTTCGATTCATAGCCTGTCTTCGAAAGTCGTCGTCACGAGATGTTTTCCTAGCTCACATGTCGCTGTATTGTACTGCATCGGTTGATGCAGGTCCCAAGGACTATTACTTGCTACTTGTTAAATGAACTAGGTTTGAAAAACCTTTATTATCTAGAGGATATTTTTGAGGACATTATTTATACTTCGGCAGACGTGTCTGTCTTGCTGAAGTCAGACTAAGGAGAGTGAACTGATCTCATACATCTGGTTATCTCCTGGCTGTTATAGAAAAGGATGGAGTTTTTCACCTGACTACATTTACAGCACTATGAAATATAACATGCATCTGACTCATCATTGTAATGCTGTCTACCGTCTATTGCTGTATTGAATGTTGCTGTGATAATGACTGTTTGATGTGCCTACATATTCGCGTAACCATTTTGTCACTGTGGCGTCCACAATAAATAATGAAGAAAAACGTCAACGGCTGTTTCAAGAATCATTGACTTTATACGTCGTGAGTTTACTGACGTCCTATGTGGATTGCCCTGTTATTTTTGTATGAACATTGTTTTGACTGAACACATCTGCACACTACACAAAACCAGACATGCGGATACCATCCATCATCATATGGCATCACGCATCAGTTATCCTCCTAAACTTCACTCAGTCTTTTCTCGTGCATAGTTTTTTTTTTCTCAGCTCACTAAATCACATAAGGGAGTTAATTCCCCGTTGTCTCCCTTTGCATGATCTGACTTAACCTTATATTGTCTTCTCTAAAGTTTACTTCAAAAAATTCTCATATGCACATATTCTCAACCATAATTACAGACTCAGCAAACCTACTTAGGTGTAATTAAGCACTTTCCTCCCTTGACCTCTATATTCTGAGTTTCCTCCCTGTGATCAAAGCACATTTTTACTCATTTTATCTCCCTTCTAGCAAGACAAATAGTCTTTATTCAAATCCATTCATATTTCTCAAACCATTTTTTATACTTTCACACTTCACCAAAACCAAATCACCGTTCATGTAATCCTTTCTTGAGCATTTATAATGCTCCTAGCAAACCCAACGGCCTAATATCTAGCTTTTGGCTAGGATCATGTGTCTAGACACAGGGACCGGTACAGTGACATTCATGTGTCATTAGGTCTCTTGTGTGAGAACACAGAAGATCACTACAGTGACACAGTCTGTCATTGGGTCTTCTTGTGTTGGGACATGTGATCTTGACCAGGGCCGGGTTTGGGTGTGTACTAATGCGACCTCATGCGAGGTAAAAATATGCGACCTCAAACGAGGGAAAAAAAAAAAGATGAACGTCATATACGTATATATCTAAACACGTTTTCGCAAGAAGATTTCACACATCACAAAATCTCGACGTATCTGTGACAGTACGAAGACGATGTGTGAAGAAGAATAAGAATTCGTGTGTAATGTTGTCGGTCACTCTCTCTGGCCTACTTTCACACACGTTCCGCAGTCACAGAAAAACTCTCTTGGTAACAGGTGTCCCACTTTTATTAATGAAACCCTATCAGGTAGCAAATGAATCATACAGCAAACAATGTTGACCACAAATTTACTTTGTAGATAATTCATATGCAACACGTAATAACCAAGCTATTTAGGTACTCTTTACGTAACACCATATAACCCAGCTCAGGCTGCTGAACTCTCTGAAACAAAATGAAACAAAATAAACTAGCATCGTACTAATGGACAAACATCATCTACGTAATAATACATACATATGTGTGAAAATATGCAAGTACATGCTCTTATATGTCCATGTGTGTGTGTGTGTGTGTATGTTGTGTGTGATGTTACACATGTGTGAAAATAAGCTAATAGATGCGCTTAAATGTCCATGTGTGTGTGTGTGTGTGTGTGTGTGTATGTTGTGAGTGATGTTACACATGTGTGAAAATATTCTAGTAGATGCGCTTAAATGTCCATGTGTGTGTGTGTGTGTGTGTTGTGTGTGGTATTTGTATGTATGTGCAATCAACAATAAACATATCTCAGTCAACAACAATGCCTTCATACTCCTGCTAATTACTAACTACATCATCACGCGAGAGAAAACTTAAATGAAGCACTTCTATCTACGAAGGGCGTTCAGAAAGTAATGCACCACATCGTTTTTCTCAGCTAATAATGAAGATAGGAGCATGACATTTTGCACACTTCAAATATGGCATGTGCCAATTGTGTGCATCAAATTGCATTGCAACCGGCCAAATAATACAGCTGCCCTAAACCGTTGAAATGGAGCGTGTTAGCAACTTGAGTTATAAGCGGCGAATTGTGATATAATTTCTCGTTGCAGAGAAGGAAACTGTTGTGAACATTCACAAGCGTCTATGTTATGTGTATGGAAGTTTTGCAGTCGACAGGAGTACAGTCAGTCGCTGGGTTCAGAGAATCAAAGAATCAGGAAGTGGAGATACGGAACTGCATGATCGAACGCGCTGTGGTCGTCCTGCTACAGCCACCAACGCAGAAATGTTGAAATGCGCTGAGGGCATTATTCTTACTGATAGGCGAATCACTACTCAACAATTGGCCTTACAGCTGTCAGTCAGCATTGGAACTGCAAATGCAGTTATAAAAACTCTCGGATTTGCTAAGGTTTGCGCAAGATGGGTTCCTCGAAGTCTCACAAATGACCACCGATTGCAAAGGAAAGCAATTTCTTCTGAATTGTTGGAGCTTTTCAATGCTGATGGAGAGAACTTTTTGGCTAAGATCGTTAAAGGTGACGATTTCTGGGCACATCATTTTGAACCTGAGACAAAAATATGGTCAATGGAATGGCATCATTCGCAATCACCACGAAGAAAGAAATTCAAGACAATTCCTTCAGCTGGAAAGGTCATGATCACTGTCTTTTGGGACATTGAAGGTGTGATTCTTGTGGACGTTATGCCATGAGGAGAGACAATCAATTCGCAAGCTTACATTAAGACATTGAAAAAACTCAATCAACGTTTTCGCAGAGTTCGGCCGCACACGAATCCAGCAGACCTGCTTCTCCTTCACGACAATGCGCGACCTCACACAAGTCTGGCAATACGGGAAGCAATCACCACATTGGGTTGGACTGTACTACCCCGTCCACCCTATAGTCCCGATTTGGCACCCTCTGATTTTCATCTATACTGAAGCACATTAAAAACGCACCACCTGTATAATCCAGGAACAGAGTGTGTACATATTTGGAATCTTTATTCATTTTCCTATGAATCCATGCTGGTCATTAATTTGTACATAGTGCGAACCACAATACACGACACCAGAAGTCCTCCATGGGCAGTTCAGCCTATTAATGACGCAATCACTTCTGTTGTATTTCTATCAAGCAGTATAGGCCGAATCCAACAAGACCCTTAGGACCTTAATACTGTGTCCAGTAAATGATAGTAGACTAGAACAGTGAGAACAGGATAGTGGGTAGGTTTGGTATTGTACAAACATTTATTACAAATAAGGGAGGGAAACCTGAGGCCTGTAAACAGTAAATTAATATGAAACAAATATAAAGGTATGTTATCAGGCACTCGCAGGAAATAAAGAAGTAGAACACCAGACAACAGAAAAACAACAGACATGAGTGGCTTACCCAGGATTTGAACACTGGACCTTCCGTGCAACAACCCCGCCTAGCCATGCAAGCGAATCACACTATCCGCTCTGCCATCTACGCATCATCATAAAATGATGTTTCAATGCAGGTCAATAGTGCGAACCACAACACACGACACCAGAAGTCCTCCATGGGCAGTTCAGCCTATTAATGACGCAATCACTTCTGTTGTATTTCTATCAAGCAGTATAGGCCGAATCCAACAAGACCCTTAGGACCTTAATACTGTGTCCAGTAAATGATAGTAGACTAGAACAGTGAGAACAGGATAGTGGGTAATTGATATTGACCTGCCATTGAAACATCATTTTATGATGATGCGTAGATGGCAGAGCGGATAGTGTGATTCGCTTGCATGGCTAGGCGGGGTTGTCGCACGGAAGGTCCAGTGTTCAAATCCTGGGTAAGCCACTCATGTCTGTTGTTTTTCTGTTGTCTGGTGTTCTACTTCTTTATTTCCTGCGAGTGCCTGATAACATACCTTTATATTTGTTTCATATTAATTTACTGTTTACAGGCCTCAGGTTTCCCTCCCTTATTTGTAATAAATGTTTGTACAATACCAAACCTACCCACTATCCTGTTCTCACTGTTCTAGTCTACTATCATTTACTGGACACAGTATTAAGGTCCTAAGGGTCTTGTTGGATTCGGCCTATACTGCTTGATAGAAATACAACAGAAGTGATTGCGTCATTAATAGGCTGAACTGCCCATGGAGGACTTCTGGTGTCGTGTATTCTGGTTCGCACTATTGACCTGCCATTGAAACATCATTTTGTGATGATGCGTAGATGGCAGAGCGGATAGTGTGATTCGCTTGCATGGCTAGGCGGGGTTGTCGCACGGAAGGTCCAGTGTTCAAATCCTGGGTAAGCCACTCATGTCTGTTGTTTTTCTGTTGTCTGGTTATTTCCTGCGAGTGCCTGATAACATACCTTTATATTTGTTTCATATTAATTTACTGTTTACAGGCCTCAGGTTTCCCTCCCTTATTTGTAATAAATGTTTGTACAATACCAAACCTACCCACTATCCTGTTCTCACTGTTCTAGTCTACTATCATTTACTGGACACAGTATTAAGGTCCTAAGGGTCTTGTTGGATTCGGCCTATACTGCTTGATAGAAATACAACAGAAGTGATTGCGTCATTAATAGGCTGAACTGCCCATGGAGGACTTCTGGTGTCGTGTATTGTGGTTCGCACTATTGACCTGCCATTGAAACATCATCTTATGATGATGCGTAGATGGCAGAGCGGATAGTGTGATTCGCTTGCATGGCTAGGCGGGGTTGTCGCACGGAAGGTCCAGTGTTCAAATCCTGGGTAAGCCACTCATGTCTGTTGTTTTTCTGTTGTCTGGTGTTCTACTTCTTTATTTCCTGCGAGTGCCTGATAACATACCTTTATATTTGTTTCATATTAATTTACATCTTCTGCGTCTCACACGTTTGTCTTCTTCAAGGATGGCAAAGGTGTGTTTCGTTTAGATCACTCATTCCCGTGTGAGAATGCCAGCATGAGCACAAATATACACCGTAGACCAGATAGAAAATTAATTACGCCGTCTAAAGCTACATCTTTCTGGCCACACTGTCACATATCCTTTAAAGCCATCCTGCCTATAACCATTTCTTACTACATTACGGGCGCAAACTTGGTGACATAATCGATTACAGGTACAATTTTTGTCATCTTTGTTATCATTGCGTTACAAACACTGCCACGTTAAGTCCGCCCATGTCTTAAACACTGAAAATATGATGGTGCCTATATACCACGTGATCTGTCTTTGTTCCCTTAAGCCATTTTCCTAATTGGTCTACAGCGATGCTGTCTACGATACAGAAAATTGTTATTATGATTTCATAATTTCTCTTGTTGCTATCACATCTACAACCCACAAAAGCCAGATCCAAACCTCAGAAATGAGGTATCTGAGGAAGATGGTTGGGGTAACAAGAAGAGGCATGGTACGCAACCAGACGATACGTCAAGGCCTTAAATCCTACCCCCTGCAGACCCAAGTAGAACAGTCCCAATTGGGATGGTTTGGCCATGTCTGCGGAGTGGGAGAAGATCGGCTGCCACGACAGGCATGGGAAACAAAGAGCCAAGGATCCAGACCCCCAGGACGACCCAGAGTCCACTGGGAGGACAACATTAGACAATCTTTGAAGGACCGAGGACTAGAATGGAGCCAGGCTAGGAGGAAGACAGCCGATGGGATAGTCTGGCGCTCTCTCTTCCAAACCTCTACACCTCACGGTAGAAGGGGAACGACTAAGTAAGTAAGTTATCACGTCTGCCTCCCAGTAGGTATCAGAGTATCAATTTATTATCAACTATTATATGACTTTGTATCCCTAGTGTGCTATTGTCATAAGCACGTGCTTACTGTGCTCAATCACAAACACTTTATACAGCACCACTAAACAGCAAAAGAATACATGCACATTCTTGATCACGTGACAGTGAATTGATGCTGCGTGTGAGCGGACACTCTTAGACGTGCTAGTTCTAGTTAAACAACAACAGCAATAATAACAACAACAGCAATAATAACAACAACAGCAATAATAACATCAACCAGCAATAATAACAACAACAGCAATAATAACAACAACAGCAATAATAACAACAACAGCAATAATAACAACAACAGCAATAATAACAACAACAGCAATAATAACAACAACAGCAATAATAACAACAACAGCAATAATAACAACAACAGCAATAATAACAACAACAGCAATAATAACAACAACAGCAATAATAACAACAACAGCAATAATAACAACAACAGCAATAATAACAACAACAGCAATAATAACAACAACAGCAATAATAACAACAACAGCAATAATAACAACAACAGCAATAATAACAACAACAGCAATAATAACAACAACAGCAATAATAACAACAACTAGGCTTATCCGGCGTTTGTCACAAAGCAAACCTTATTTTGGAATTCCCGAGGTAAGAGTGAAGACCAACACTTGTTCTTGAATTCCCGAGGTAAGGGTGAAGACCAACACTTGTCCTGGAGTTCCCACGGTAAGAGTGAAGACCAAAAACCTGTATTGGAATTCCCATTGTAAGAGTGAAGACCAAAACTTGTCTTGGAGTTCCCAAGGTAAGAATGAAGTCAAAAACATGATCTAGAATTCGAAAAGTAAGAGCCACAAAAAAAAAAAGCCACAAGCGGACGAAAACTGATGACATAAATGAAAGGCATAAAGAACATATTAAAAGATATAAGCTTTTGGCAGAGGTCAGGGCAACCTGGCATGGATTTATTGACAAGTTATGCTCCTTGAGGAGTATAAGGGTAATTATTATGATAATAATGACCAATATTCAAAATACCAGAATGTTTTATAATCGTCAATTCTGGAATTTGTAATATTTTGGCTTTCTCAATGCACGTTCTGTTACCTGTACCTAGATTCTCAATACACGTTCTGTTAACTGCACCTAGAATGTCAATAAACGTTCTGTTAACTGTACCTTAGGTTCTCAATACACGTTCTGTTAACTGTACCTAGGTTCTCAATACACGTTCTGTTAACTGTACCCTAGGTTCTCAATGCACGTTCTGTGAACTGTACCCTAGGTTCTCAATACACTTTCTGTTGACTGTACCCTAGGTTCTCAATACACGTTCTGTTAACTGTACCCTAGGTTCTCAATACACGTTCTGTTAACTGTAACCTAGGTTCTCAATACACGTTCTGTTAACTGTACCCTAGGTTCTCAATACACGTTCTGTTAACTGTACCCTAGGTTCTCAATATACGTTCTGTTAACTGTACCCTAGGTTCTCAATACATGTTATGTTAACTGTACCTAAGTTCTCAACACAGACAGAAAACAACTTACAGCAATGTTCTTCTACAAAATAATCATTTTCGTTGTCCTTCTAGCTGTGACCAATGGAATTTTTTAAAGGCGTAAGTACAATTGATTATGTATTGATTAATTTGGGAATTATTGTTCTTAGTTTATAATGCATATTTAAGTTCACGTGATAGATTTGTCCTTGCTGAAATCTTTGTGTCGTGTTTTGTAACACTTTTATGGAACTTGGTATTAATGACGTTTGTATGTTTTAAATCTTTGAGCCCTTGGCTCACTAGATATTTTGTCAGTTATGCTGGTTATCCTTTATTTTTGTACCTCTTTATTTTATAGCCTTTCAGTGTTATTGTGCAAATTTCTATTCTTCACGCCTCATATTTACCACACGTTTTCAGCATTTGATATTGTATACGAAGATTGTGATCTAGCGTGCCACTATGAACTAGTTCGACCAGGTTGTAACTGCTCCTTGTCCGCCGGACTACATCCTTAACGAAACTGATCAAACCAAATGTGACCGTAGGTTTTTCTTTCTTTTTTTCTTTTTTATTTATAGAAATGTTATTTTTGTTCATTTTCGTCATTTTTGTCTCTACTCTATCATCAGCTTCCTCTTCTTTGCTTCAGATAACTATTTAACTGGCGTAGGCATTCACGCGTCTCCAAAAATTGTGGTCGTTATGGCTGGTGTAGTGATACCTTTTCTTTTTAATTTCTTACACATTTCGTCGCCTTATTACTGCTTTATTCCATCTGCACGTTTGGTAAACAAAATGACCTGAAGTCATAAATCAACATCAGATAGTTCAATCTATCATCCTACACATTATCTTACAGTTAACAGTTTGGATCATCATTAAAAAACTCCATTTTAATGTGACATATCCTGCATTTTAAATCAGTAACAAACAAAAAAACTTTGAACGCGTTTCGCACAACACAAACTGAAGTGGAGATGGAATAAAGCAGTGGTAAGGCGACTATTTGCTATGTACGTGATAAGGGTGGATTTAGATGATCTACTGGCCACTATGAACATTTACAGGTATAAGTCCAAGTCGTTGTTAATCTGTAGCCAAGTAAGTACCACCCCTATAGACACCAGGAATATTATAGGCTGTGGTGATGGTGTCTTGTCTGGTTTGTTGCTGCTGTGGGTGTAGGTGTGGCGTAGATTCACAGTTTTACAATACAGGCGTTATGACATGGATAAGTCATAGAAATGTTAACTGCTGGTGACGTTTCCATCATTTATTTCTGACGCCACAATGACAGAAAATGATACATCCATTTCACACAAAAAATCATGGACATGACGATTCATAGTATTCAGCATTAATAAAGTTCATCAATGATCTTGCATATTTATAGAATGCTAGGTGCCAGAATGATAATTCCGTTGGCTCCAATATCACATAAGTGTATCAATACTCCTCTCTGATGCAGGCAGATCAGATGTACAAAAATAAGTCTATTACGGTCCGCACGAGAATGCATTCCAGGAGTACAGGTCAAGCTGACCTTTATAGCATCCCTAAGTCTAACCCTCGACATAGGTGCAATCGCTGGCATAGCGAAGATCCTAGAACATAGAAATTGTTCTCTGGGCCTAGCATGACCCGTATACATCTAAATCTCAGGTATGAAGATACCTGGGGTGTAACTTCTAGTAGAAGAACCTCTCTTTTCTGTAATTCGTAAGTGAGCAGAGATCGACCAATGTCAACATAAAGTTAGATTACAGATTTGAACATAAAGGAGGTATTACCTTGCTTCGAAATAAACACCACAAAAAACACATGCCTCCAGGAGTTTTGAATCATCAAGGGAAGGACCTCGTTAGCTAAACTAACTCACAATAGGACTCCTAATTCCCTATCAAAAATCACAGACGCAGGGATGCGTCTTCTCTGCTTCAACACATTTCGTAGACTCCCCCAACAGGAAGACCTTTCAAGCTCTCTTAACGATCAGACATGCGCAGAACGCATACACCTGAGTAAGACTCAAAACGAGACGATGTTGGAGACATTCCAGATAAAGATATGTAAGAAATCGCGCCTTATATGGACAGGAAAATAAACCTCAACACTGGTTTCAATCATTCCAATAAACAGTTGAACGGTACTACCATATAAGGAGAATGACCAACCATCGATCGAAAAAATGTACTAGCGAGTCAACCAACAAGAGAAGGTAACTCCCATTGTAAAATGTAATCACAGTCAAACAAGGGTTATTTACCCTCGACCGTGAACAAAAATAAAATGTACAATTCAGACAGATTAATTATACAAAGTCTTAGAAAAATTATGTGCGTAACAGATTACCGCACTCCCCCCTCCCCCCCCCCCCCGGGAAAAAATGAAACATTTCTGTGAAATCCTAGAGCCAGAAACAACAGGCTCCTAACGCACGTATGATGCGCGGATATAATGCCTAACATGAGGCTAGCTCGACGCATGGAGCGATAGCTGAGATTCTATCTCAGATCCTTAGAGAAAATATTTCCCTAAGTGTACAAGTATATTCCAGGGAGGTGCCACCAACATACGCCATAGTGATGGCAACATCATAATGCAAGCAAAATCATACTCATACAAATCTATAAGAAATACATATATTATCATAGTATTAAACAGCGGTGTCATATATTCATACCGCATTAGACAAATTACATATGTTAAATCAAAAATTACATTATACAGACATGTAATAATATCATGATACAATGTATTATCTTAATTAAATAGCTGTTCCTCGAAGATGTGGACATAATTCGTTCCAAAGTAGGTTAGAACTTGACATACTTCATGGTTAACTAATGTCCATAATCTCGCAGACGTCAATGATGTGCTGCGAAAATATCAATAACACAAATCTTTATGACAAATGTTAAATTTCTTAATACAGTAATAAAAATACAATATATAAATTGTGGCCATGTGAACTTTTGGCCCATATATTGCTAACTAAGCCTTCTTCCGTTATGACAAAATCGGTAACAGAAAAAGGAAATGATATGGTACAATGTTATAAATTCCCAAAAAGTGAGAACACATGTGCTGATATATCATTATAGTAGTGAACTGTATATCAGGAAATATATATGACAGAAGAATTAAGTGGAATCGTGTGGGCATCTGGACAGAATGTCTGCCATCACATTATCCGAACCACGGATAGCTCGCACCGTGAAATGAAATGGTTGAAGAGCTATGGCATATCGAGTGGACCTCGAGCTCTTCAAGTTTTTGCTCTGAATAGCAGTAAGAGCTTTCTGGTCGGTTTCCACAATGAAATGTGCGCCTAGAAGGAATCTTTGCAACTTGAGAATTGAAAAAACCATAGCCAAAAATTCACGGTCTAAAACCGAATAATTCTTTCTGCAGCATATAATTTCCTAGAAATATACATCACCGGATGCAGAGTATCCGAATACTTCTGCATTAGTGCTGCCCCAATCCCAGTGGACGAGGCGTCACTTCGAAGAACAAAAGTCTTCTCAATAGTAGGTAATCTTAAGATAGGTGGAGATGAAAATAGAGTTTTAATCTGGTCCAATGAGGATTGGCATTCTTGAGACCAACGGATCAGATTAGGCGATCCTTTCTTCAATAAAGTAGAAAGAGGTGCCATAATGGAGGACAGATACGGAATGAATCGTCCGTAAAATTGTATCAAACCTAAGAGACTACGCACTTGTTTTTTCGTCTTAGGGACAGAAATGTTTAGCATTTTTGAAACATTGTGGTCCTCTGTCTTTAAAAGACCATGACCAACACGATGACCCAGGAAAGAAATCTCGCTAAATCCTATAAAGGCTTTAGAGGATTTTGCAGTTAAGTTATACTCGCGAAGAGTAGACAGCAATTCGTATAAACTCAGATAGTGATCTTCCCAGGAATCGCCGAACAGACAGATATCGTCTAAGTATGCTATGACATCTGTACGATATGAGAGAATTCGACACATCATGCGTACGAATGTAGCAGGGGCGTTCATAAGGCCGAAAGGCATGAAATTCCATTGGAATAAACCCCTAGGTGTAGAAAAAGCAGTAAGAGGTTTGGCTCGTTCAGTTAAAGTAACTTGCCAACAACCTTTCGACAAGTCAAGTTTGGTAAAGAATCTAGAATTAAAAAGTTTGTTTAGTAGCTCTTCTAGCGAAGGCATAGGTTCAGCATCAAACTTCGTAACTTGGTTCAATTTGCGATAATCAACGCAAATGCGAATGTTATTGTCTTTCTTTCGAACAATAACCATGGACGAAGAGTATGATGAAGTGGATGGTTCGATTATTTCCAATCGTATCATCTCATCGAATTCTTTCTTGACTTGTGACTGAAAATATATAGGTATAGGATAGGATCTGACTCTGATAGGATTATGGTCAGTAAGTACTATGTCATGTTCAATGACATGTGTGTCCTGGAATGTCGGTAAGGACATCCTGAAATGTTTGTAACATCGAATAGACTTGTCGATGTTCCTCAGTGGAAAGATTAGGAGAAACGGTAACGTTTTTCCAAGATTCCGTAGAATGAATTGGGATCACAGGAAGAGGTAGATTGACATCAGAAAAAGTAGTTTCCTCATCCTGTATAACTGACAGGGATGAGTAATGACCATGAGGTACCGGAGAATCGTCCGTCGCCTGGAAAATAGGCTGCAAATAGTCAGGTCGTTCATGAAATTCCGAGAGCATATTTATGTGGAAAGTTTTATGCTTTCCATCAATATCGACTACATAGTCGACGTCGGAAATTTTAGAGACTATTGCATACGGACCTTTCCATGCAATAAGAAGTCTGTTCTCCCTTGAAGTAAGTAGGACGAGTGCTTTGTCACCTGGACAAAGTTGTCGTAGACATCTGTTCTTATTTGCAAATAGCCTTGCCTTTTCTTTAGCAAATTCGGATGAAGAAGTTGCTAGTTTGCATGCCTCGATGATCTTTTGCCTAAGAGCAATGACATACTCATAAGACGACTGACTGTCATCGCTAATATTATCGGCAGTGATAAGATCGTGAAGTAAAGACATAGGGCCGCGTTGTCGCGCGCCAAAGACAAGTTCAAAAGGAGAAAATCCTGTGTGTTCATTGGGGACCTCTCTATAAGCAAAGAGAGCCGCGGGTAAAACCCTGTCCCAATCCTGAGGATGATCCTCAGTTATCTTCCCAAGTAAAGTCTTGAGTGTTCTATTCAAACGCTCAACTAACCCATTAGACATTCTGTGATAGATACTGTTGAGAGACCTTTTAATATGTAAGATAGACATTACCTGTGACATAGTGTCAGATATAAGTTGAGTGCCATGGTCTGACAATATTTCTCTGGGGAATCCCAAGCGAGAAAATATCAGCCAAAGAGCGTCTGCGATATCGGCAGTGGAGATGCTCTTAAGAGGTATAGCCTCTGGCCATCGTGTGCACATATCGACAAATTAAGGATAAATTGATGTCCTCTGGCCGACTTGATCCTAGAAGGACCGATAATATCTATTGCCATTTTCTGAAACGGTCGAATAGGAATGTCAGCAGCCTGGATAGGCGCAGCATGTCGTTTTCCTTTAGATTTGACCTCCTGACATACTTTGCAAGATCGACAGTAAATACGTATGTCCTTGCTCACAAATGGCCAAAAGAAAGCCGCAAGGACCCTCGACTTTGTACGGGAAAAACCCATATGTCCAGCACATTGTGAGTCATGAGCATGGTGCAATATTTGCAACCTCATACTCTTAGGCACAAGAATTTGAGAATGTGCAGACGTAGTCGAGTCTTGTACCATACGCACAAGTACGCCGTTCTTCATAGAAATCCAAGACTTTCTATTTGTATTTTGATTCGGATCACCTTTTTTTGCTAGAATGAAGAATTTTTGTAAAGAAGGATCTTCTTCTTGCAATTTTATAAAAGAGTCACGTGAAATAATCAAGTGACTATTTTGGCTATTTACTTCATTATTATCAGTTAATGAAGTTTGAGTTGTCTCCCGAGCTTGTGCTCTTGTTACCACTGCATTGGTAGCTTCAATATTTTATTCCTCCCAAACAGCAATCTGCTGTGGGGTACATTCCCTAACTCCGTGAATACGACCGATAATAAGGTCCGCTATTGGGTTAGGTAGAAGACACGCGTGGACATCTCCCGTAAAGAAGGGAGTAATAATAATAATAAATTCTTTAAGCGCCAAACACGGCGCATAAGGCAGAAACCAGTGCTCTCCAGGTTGTTCGTTGTGACGCCACTCCTCTTAGCTCTTGCACATTATTTAGGCCCAACGTTCTTCCTTCTCTTATTATTGTTCTTCTGAGTGTTTCTTTTGGTCTTCCTTTTTCCGCTTACCCTCAGGAACCCAAGTGAGCGCCTGTAGTGGTATTCTGTTGTTTGCATTCGTAGGACATGACCGATATATGACCATCGTCTTTTCCTTATATAGTCGGAGACATATTTCTGCCTAGAGTCTTCTCTTATTAGTCGATTAGTCTTGAATTCTTTCCAACTGATGTTCATGAGTTTTCTAAGACATTTGTTCTCGAATGTATTCAGCTTGTTCTCCAATGATTTTGTTATTTTCCAACTCTCACAGCCGTATGTTAACACTGAGATAACATTTGAATTAAACAGACAAAGCTTGGTATGTATATTCAATGATCGTAATTTCCAAATGTTAGATAATCTATTGAAGGCGCTAGCTGCCAAAGCAATTCTAGTATGGATTTCTCTTGTTGTGTCACCATCCTGAGTCATTTTACTGCCTAAATAATTGAAACTTTCAACTTTCTGCAAAGAAGGGAGTAGCAATATGTATTATGGCAGTAGGATACTTTTCCAAAGTGCCACCAAATGTGACACATTTGATCACCTTTCCTGTAGCACAGGATGGATCTACAAGAGATTGCCTAACACCAATAGTAGTACATCCAGAATCAAAAAGGACTGAGACTGGATTACTATTTACAAGACCTTTATGTAGGATAAGAGAACCTCTCCCGTCATGCGCAACTGCAGCAGGAAGAGCGGGAAGAGGATGACCACAGCTTAAAGTAGTTACGGTAGTCGGTTCGAACAAAGTACTGCATTGGGGACATTTAGTTGCCCTACCAAAGTCAAAGGCAGAACATGTGATAGCACTAGAGTTTTTATTATCATCACCTTGTTTACATGCTCCCTGAGACTCTTGCTGTACAGAGTTTGCCTGTTGATATCTCTTTCTTTTATGTTGCGATCTACCGCGACCATTATTGCCTCTCCAATTATCATTAAACTCTCTACTGTAATTGTTATCCTGGTTTGAATTCCAGTTTCCATAACTGTCATTACCATTTCTATACTGTTGAGAACCTCTATTATATTGGTTTTGAGGTCTCCGAGAAAAATAGTTTCCTCTATACTGACTACCTTTGCGAAAATGTCTAAAATTATTGGGAGTAGTATACCGTGGAGTATCAGCTTGTCTCTAGTTCTGCGAAGAAGAATCACCCAGAAATTGATTGCTATGATTCTGAGCATAATTACGGTTACTCTTCTTATTAAAATGATGTTGGCTACCCTGAAATTTACGCATGAAATTTGGGCTATAAGGTGCTGCCGAAGCAACTGGCAGACCTTTTTTTACTTTAGAGTTGCTAATGGTTACGTGAGGATGCGCAGTGATATACTGGCAACAGTATTCTTCCATTTCTTTTATGTTTTTAGGCTTACGCTCATGAAGAAAAGCAAGAAAAGACTCATTGACAGAAGACATAACCTTGTCTCTAAGTAGTAAGTCCATAAGTGCTTCAAATGTATGTTCTGTCTTAGACAGCTCAACCCAACGTGTAAAAGTAAGACGTATCTTTGAAATGAATTCAGATAATTCTACTCCAGTTTCTGGCAACATATTTTTAAATTGAAGACGATAGCCTTCTTCGTTCAATTGGTATTTCTTTAACAAGACTGCCCTGACAACCTCATAATTGTTCTTGTCAGGCTCATCTACCATGCTTAACATACTCAAAGCATCACCTCTAAGTATATTGGACAACTGATAAACATACAGTGATTTATCTATGTTATGTGTTTTACATGAACGTTCAAATCTATCCAGATAAAACGTTATATCGTCACTGGAAGCATTGAATGCTGGTAGTTTAATCTTAAAAGTACTAGCATTATGAGAAGATGACCCCTTATTTGGATCATTAGCATTACCCATGTTCATCAACTTTAACTTCTCTAACTCCAAAGCTAAGAGTTTTTCTTCATGCTCCATTTTTGGTTTTCTCTCCTCAGCCTCAGCCTCTCTTTGTAACTTTCTTTCTTCAGCCTCTCTTTGTAACTTTTTCTCTTCAGCCTCGGCTTGTAATCTTTTATTTTCAGCCTCTATATCTAATCTTTTATTCTCAGCTTCAGCTTCTCTTTTCTGTTTTTCTATTTCCATTTGGAATCTCCTTTCATCCACCTGCATCTGCAATTTCTTTTGTTCAGCTTCCATTTCCATTTTTTTCTCTTTATCTTTTAATGCTTTATCATATTGAGCAGTCGCATATTCTTCCAATTTATCACCAGTCTTACCAAGGGATTTCGCTTGCTCAATAAAGTACTCAAGTGTAGACATGATGTCTAATATTATGAGTCCAAAACCTGAAATAATTAATTTTCTTATTTCAACCTTAATAGTAACAAGACTTAAATAAAGTACTTGTATAATCACAATGTTTACCCCAATCTCTGTGGGAAACAAGTCTTTGACAAAGAACTTGTATTATCAAATGTATAATAATATCACTAGTCACTTCTTAATCATAAGGGCACTACACATCTAATAGTGCATAACCATATATCCAGCAGTTATTTATCATAACTGCACAACACAGTTAATAGTGCATAAGGAAAAACCACCAGTTAGTTATGATAAGTGCACTACACAGCTAATAGTGCATAAGCAAATATTTAACAATAGTGAATGCTAACTAAGAACTATGTAAACAATAACAAAGATCCAAGACAATGTAAACAATATCAAAGATCAAAGACAATACGAAAACATTCGCAAAAGTCAACTAAATAAACAGCGAAACAAAAATATCACAAAGAATGTGATGACAAATGCGAAAGGTAAACAACAAATGACGTAACAGTGTATAAACGAAAATGGTGTATAAAACTAAATAATAGGAAAGAGGAGACCTACAAAATACAAACAAATCACAACAAAACTAAAGAACAGAAAAATAACGGAAACAACACTAACACATGTCGTCACAACTAAACGTAAATAGCAATAAATATTGCTAACAATTTCCAATTAAGGAAATTGCTCTGTTCCTAACGACACGCTCTCAATAGATACCTCTATGACGTGGTATTATCTATGAGAGTCACCTACCCAACCGACCCGCTGAAATATAACCAATATAAATATAACAAATAACATAACGGCAAGAATGTGAAGAAATACAGAAGGCTCAGTCAGAGTATAAGGGCTCAGTTCACAAACAAAACAGGCCACTTAACTTATATATGTCCAAACGTCAGCACGGTGCGGAACAGGTGATGATCAGCATTCTAAGGATGGTGATCCAACGTTGATCGACATCTGAACTTGCCTCCATAAACAGTCATGTCGAAGGAAATACGAGCTTCTGATCCAGAAATGAAGTTTCGGAACTTGTAACAGCAACACGCTTGACTCGGCACTTGACCTTCTAAATGCAGCAAAATTGATTCAATCGGCACTTGACCTTCCGAATGCAGCAAAATTGATTCAATCGGCACTTGACCTTCTGAATGCAGCAAAATTGATTCAATCGGCACTTGACCTTCTGAATGCAGCAAAATTGATTCAATCGGTATTGACCTTCTGAATGCAGCAACGCCGGGTACTTTGAAAATATTGCATGAAGATGTAGCTTTGATGAAGGAAGTGAAGTTCAAACTTGAATGATATATGGGTTTGTTGACCCCTGAGAGTGCTGGTACCAGATGAACCAGATACTGGCCACCAAAAATGATAAGGGTGGATTTAGATGATCTACTGGCCACTATGAACATTTACAGGTATAAGTCCAAGTCGTTGTTAATCTGTAGCCAAGTAAGTACCACCCCTATAGACACCAGGAATATTATAGGCTGTGGTGATGGTGTCTTGTCTGGTTTGCTGCTGCTGTGGGTGTAGGTGTGACGTAGATTCACAGTTTTACAATACAGGATTTATGACATTGATAAGTCATAGAAATGTTAACTGCTTGTGACGTTTCCATCATTTATTTCGGACGCCACAAATACATCCATTTCACACAAAAAATCATGGAGATGACGATTCATAGTATTCAGCATTAATAAAGTTCATCAATGATCTTGCATATTCATAGAATGCTAGGTGCCAGAATGATAATTCCGTTGGCTCCAATATTACATAAGGGTATCAATACTCCTCTCTGATGCTGGCAGATCAGATGTACAAAAATAAGTCTATTACTGTCCGCATGAGAATGGCATTTCAGGAGTACAGGTCAAGCTGACCTTTATAGCATCCCTAAGTCTAACCCTCTACATAGGTGCAATCGCTGGCATAGCGAAGATCCTAGAACATAGAAATTGTTCTCTGGGCCTAGCATGACCCGTATACATCTAAATCTCAGGTATGAAGATACCTGGGGTGTAACTTCTAGTAGAAGAACCTCTCTTTTCTGTAATTCGTAAGTGAGCAGAGATCGACCAATGTCAACATAAAGTTAGATTACAGATTTGAACATAAAGGAGGTATTACCTTGCTTCGAAATAAACACCACACAAAAACACACGCCTCCAGGCGTTTTGAATCATCAAGGGAAGGACCTCGTTAGCTAAACTAACTCACAATAGGACTCCTAATTCCCTATCAAAAATCACAGACGCAGGGATGCGTCTTCTCTGCTTCAACACATTTCGTAGACTCCCCCGACAGGAAGACCTTTCAAGCTCTCTTAACGATCAGACATGCGCAGAACGCATACACCTGAGTAAGACTCAAAACGAGACGATGTTGGAGACATTCCAGATAAAGATATGTAAGAAATCGCGCCTTATATGGACAGGAAAATAAACCTCAACACTGGTTTCAATCATTCCAAGAAACAGTTGAACGGTACTACCATATAAGGAGAATGACCAACCATCGATCGAAAAAATGTACTAGCGAGTCAACCAACAAGAGAAGGTAACTCCCATTGTAAAATGTAATCACAGTCAAACAAGGGTTATTTACCCTCGACCGTGAACAAAAATAAAGTGTACAATTCAGACAGATTAATTATACAAAGTCTTAGAAAAATTCTGTGCGTAACAGTACGAAATATCGCTTCTTCTTTGTCTATAACTACAATCCATTTTCACATTCTGTCAACATTAGATCAATCATTTCCCGCAGCTTATTTTTACTACTTCGCTATTCAGACTGTATCATCAGCATATATGAAGTTCCTTATATCACATCACCAACCGGTGTTCCTAATGTGTCGTCTATCACGCTCATATGTTAACTTTGCAGATTGAACAGACCATGTGACAGCACAGCTCTCTGTCTAACACCCTTTTCGTACCTGCTGAAACTCCTAATTTGGCTGCTCGTTCTTATGGCTTTTGTTTGTTGCCAGTACACATTTTTATTATTCTCAGGTCCTGACCATCGATGTTTATACATCCGTGTCGAACTCCTACAGTAGTTTTAGAAATTCTCCGACGTCATTGCTTGCAAAAACAGCACTGGTTGCGTCCTTGTATAGTGCTTCAGTGATATCTATGATGTTGGTATCAAAATTGAAATTTCTCATTATTTACCATAAGCCTTCATGCCAGACTCAATCAAAGGCTTTTGTGAAATCGATGAAGTTATGGTATAAATCGTGTTGATGCTGGAGATGTTTTTCGATCAGTAATCTAATACTGAAGATTTGTTCTGAGGTACTTCTTTTTGGTTTTAAGACAGCCTGTTCCTCGGATAAGATTTCTTCTGATTTCTGTTTTATTCTGTTCAAAAGTATCCTTAACATCACTTTACTTGGATGACTAATAAGGCTTATGGTTCTGTAGTTCTTGCACAGTTTCAGATATCCTTTCCTTGGGAGCAGTATTACTAATGACTGCGTCCACTCTTTTGGCCATTTTTTGTACTCCATATCTTCTGGCAAATTGTTGTCATGATTTTTACTATATCTGGTCCTCCATATTTCAAGAGCTCTGCTGGGATATTATCCACACCCAGTGACTTCCCTCCTTTCATCGAACATATAGCCTCTTCCCCTTCTTCCCGTAATATTACTGCATTTCCGAGTTCCCTGTTTTCGCACTTAATGTTGTTTAATATGCTTAAGTCAGTGTCGAGTTTACAGTTATATAATTTCAATATCTCTTCCGTTAAGAGATACGCAGGCGATAATATTTTTCCGACCACCTTTGATGTTCGTACGTTCAGTGGGAGGTAAATTGTTTGATCTACGAAAGGGGACGAAATCTAAGAGAGGCCCGTTGCACGGCCAAGTCTTCTGATGTCGGTCTGCATCGCTGAGAAGAACGACCGAATAAAACCTTTTATCCGGGAAACGCAGTTTCCTGATGTCTCTGCTTTGCAGAATGTGTGAATTATAACATTCTCTAGAGATAATTACATCATGATCTGTATATATATATATATATATATATATATATATATATATATATATATATATATATATATATATATATATATATATATATATATATATATATATATATATATATATATATATACTGCGTTCTCTCCAGATCAGTTATCAGAATCGCTCAGAAATTTTGGATAATCTAAACACGCCAGACTAGAACCATTCTTCGCTAAATGTGTTAAATTGTTTCGTGGGGATTTAATTTATTGATTTATGGTAATATAAATTGTGCTTAAGTGTTAAAATGTGTTACGTTTACCATTTTAATTCACTGTGATTCCCTAGCGTTAAAACTAGAGAAATACCAAAATGCGTAGATATTTTCTTGCCAGTTTTTCAGTGTAAATGTAAATTCCCTCACCCCACGGTCTTACACAAGAAGATACGGTTTAGCTGACTGGGATTATTACTCGTGACGGATGAGTGACAGAATAGAATTCGCATTATATTTCACTTTGTGAAAGCATATAAGTGACTAGTGTTAATAGCATGTGACAAAACAACAGACGCCGACAATCAAATAGCTAGTAGTGACAGGCGATTTTTGTTAAAGTGCGCGAATGGAGAAATTAAATACTATTTGACTTTGTGCGCTGTTTATTTTCTCGCGGGCAATAACGTGGGAAGGCGCATACCCTTTTTTCCCGACATGCCATAGCGGAAAACGAATGTGTGGAGAGGATAGTAGCATTTCTTTTCATAAATGTTTTTTTCTTCCTAAATAGTGCCTGATCAAAAATCAGCGGCCAGCGGTCTTAATTTGGGTCTTCGACTTTTTGGGCTAGTGTGGTCGTCTTTCTTTATTCATAGAAGGATTAATGGTGTCTTCTTCTTGGCTTACAAGTCCCAAGTTCCTTCGTGAACCGGTTGTGCCAAAGAGAAAATAAACATTAATATTAAATCTCATCTGGACTGTACCTTACCCAGAATTATTTATTCAATTTTTTTCCAGCCCACTGGGAATACAAAAAAACATATATTCCTGACGTTTGACAGCCGTATCAACGGAGTGATACAGAAAGTTACGCTGTTTCTAAATCGGCACTCAACATAGAGACAGCAGATAGGATTTACCATCATCATTATTTTTACATATTGTAACATTTTTCTTAGCTACCAGATGTTTAGCAATACTAGAATTATTTTTCTCCTTTTGCAACTGTGAACGCCCAGAGCACGTCGTGCTTCAGTAACTATCCGCGGTGACCTTTGTTTCAACTAGGGAAAATTAAACCACCAAATGTGGCGTCCACCTTGTAATTATTATTCGAATAATAGGCTGGACTGGGGCTAATTTGGCAACCCACATGACAGTATAGATTCAGGAACTATTGTAATTTTTTCAAGGGATATCAACACCATGATTGGGTAAGCGAGATTGTTTGTGGCCATGTGTGACAGACAGAGAGAGAGAGAGAGAGAGAGAGAGAGAGAGAGACAGAAAGACAGAAAGAGAGAGAGAGAGAGAGAGAGAATATTTTCATTTGTCACAATCATTGTACTAACTTCTTTTTTTATTTCGCTAGACTTGTGTATTTAACTGAGAAGTAATTTAGTGGGAACTTGTTCTTTACAGTCTATTATGTAACCTACTGCTAGTCTTTGACCTTTGGGTTATTATCTTATTTTGGGATCCTTTCTCAACAAGAGGGAGGGCACTTATTCGGTTATTTTCATATGTCTGTAAACATGATTTTATGGATTTCTCTATAAGTTTTGATATTGTAAAGTTTAATGATAATAAAGAACAAAAAGAACTTAACTTTGTGTGTTGGTCAGACCCATACCTATTAACCATAGCTTTTTCACGTTTGTGTGTCTTTTTGTTACATAATTGTGTGTTTGTGTTTAGTTTTACTTATATTTATAGATATAGGGAGGTAGTAGATTGTCGTATACTACAATTTAGTGGTATAGATAGGCTGGACCAGAGAAACTACGCATTCCAGAGACAGATCTTTTCCTTAAACTCGTGAAATCTATTTCTTACACCTTTATTCTCACATATTTACCACTATCACCTCTGCACAGACGGGACCATAACTATCTTCTAACCTATCTAAAATTTACGAAGTTACAGGCACTCAGGAGAAGTTAAGAAGTAGAAATCTAGATTAAACAAAAGTAACAGCAGTCACAGACTTAGCGGGGACTCGAACCCTAGATTTGCGTATCTTTATTTCTTACTAGTGCCTGTAGCAAAGCCATAATTTAGTGGTCGGAAACCCAGGAGCTTTTGAGATCTATTTTACCAACATTAAACTCTCGAAAGGTCTACCCTATATATATATGTGTATGTATATGGTCCCCTTCAGTCATGCCTGATTGTGATGATGCCCTCATGTCTTGTATATATCTTTGAACCTCAGCTGCGGCCTCCCGACTGTTCTTTTGTCATCTGCCATTGTCCGTAGACAATATCTTTGGGTGTGCCACCATCTTCCATGCAGCTGACATGGTGTAATTGTAAGCGAGAGTTGGGATTATCAACCTTACAAAGAAAATATTACATTCCAATCTCATGTTGTTTGCCAATGTAATTTAGCAGCCAGGTCCATAATTTTCAGTGGAAATGTAGAAATAGTACACGTAATCCCGGGGACATCACGATTTTAAATTACGTAAGGAGAGGTCTGTCCCGAAGTTCTCGTAATTTAAAAAGACTGTTTTCCCGCAGTCACCTAAGGATCGATCAGATCATCCACAGGGATCTACCGGTAGATTGAGAACGACTGATTACCGACCTCTGACCTAATGTGTATTTTTTATTTACTGTTCACAGACCTCGGTTTTCAATATTGATTTATTTCATTGTTTACCATGTGGGATTTTTTTTGCCTTGAATCTCAGACCTGAGAGTAAACTACGATAATTGTATAGTAATATACGAATATATGTAGTCTGTGTGACAGTTTTTCTTGTCTACTTTTAGCGTATCTGTCGCCACTACCTTCCTCCTATCTCACCCTTTGTAACATAACCCTTCAGTTATCACGTGCCGAGCTCTTCTGTTCTGTACCAACTGTCCAGGTTATCTCCCCGCTCACTGTTTTTTTCAAGTCTGATTCCGATCCCATTGTCCATGTGTTGGTTTTATTATTGCTGGTTACATTCTTAGTAATTAGTTATAGTTTGTTTTCTAGTTGTGATTGGAGGTGAGAGTGTAGCAAGGAGATAAGTGTTCACGGTGCTGACACGTGCATCAAGTGAACACTTTTTGTGATACGAGAAGTAAGACACAATTTAACTATAAATAACTAACGGGAATTACAGTGCACATATGTCGCCCATTACTAAACACAACATAGTGATTAACAACCGTGACACATTGTAAATAAAACATTGCTCTGGACAAGAAGAAAAGAACAAATAAACCATCATAAATACAAGACTAATGACAATGGTTATAACGAACACAAATACAATTGAGAATACCACTACGAAAATAAAAATGATGAGTTGTGTGGAGAAAATGTTATGAATCCTCCATAATAAATGGACCACGTGACTGGTATGACTGATTATACAATTAACTTGACTTGTCCCACAGCACCAGCTCATTAAGGCCCCACCGACCAAGGCTGGGCACACTTTAGCACGGACAAATCTGCTTCTACTGTTCCAACGAGACTGTGATCTACCAAATACAATTTGTCATTGTATGTAGCCTTACAGCTTTTCAACAGTTAAATACAAATTAAATCCTCACGCAAATTAAAATTTAAAACAAAACAATGGCCGTAGACACGTTTTTCTAAGATAATTTGTAACATCACGTGACAGGAAGACGTGACCTAATTTTGTTGAAAGTCTATGTTGCTTGGGTAGCTGAAGGGTGATAAATAAATAATGAATGTTCAAGAGATTGTTGTAGAGAACTTTTTAGTGCTGACGTCACATTGTGTCACCCAAAACTTTGAGCTGTCAGTATTAGAATGGGGGGACCTCTTATTGGACTTCAGTAGTGTCAGAACACATATGTGTTCACAACTTTATTATAGTCATCGTGTGTAACATTTATTTAAAAGTTGACACATGCAGAATATAACGAATATTTAGCAATAAACAGATTGACAAAATTTAGTAATGTATTTTATTTTTTACTTAAACGAAATTGATGTTTAAAAATATGTAATGTGAAGAACATGAATATGGAATTTATTTATTAGTATAATTATTTCCATTGTCACAAAGCACTACACTTATACCAGTGGAGAAAAATGTGAGATATGTATAAACTGTACTGGTATTTCGTCATGAGTAGGTAAGTATCTGTTACACATAAGAATTTCACTATGTTATCTGTGTACGCAATTTTTTCTAATGCAAGGTAAATAACTCTTGGAATTGGAGTTACGTTTTAATTTAGGTGGTCACCTGTTCTTATGCCCTTCGGTTGCCGATATGATTGTGGGTTGACCGATGTTGGGTCATGTCCATTTATGGAGCGCTCAGGCCCACTTTTCTTGTAAACGTTTGTCAAACTGCGTCGATAGTTATTTCCTATCCTTATAAGGCTCGATTTTAAGTGTCGTTCTTAGAATGTGCCCATAGCTTCGACGTTTTGTGAATTGTATTCAAATCGAACGGTTCTGCGCATGTCTGTTGTTTGGTTGTGGGTTTTGTACCAGCTTCCACCCGGGAGTGACACAGATTTTGTCGAGTGTGACAGACGCGTTTTTCAGCGTATGTCATGATTATATTGTTCGGGAAATGGAAGTCCGCTATAGTGTTCATCTCAGATGATATTTCCCTTTTGTGATTCAAAGCGCGTGGAGACGAGTGAGTTGTGTATTGATTCTTGAAGAGAAGGTAATGGCTCTACATTTGATTATCATTGTCGCTAACCTTTATGATTGACATTTTGTGCCTAGTTGTCAACTTTCCCTGGGCGGGGAAGAGTTGACGTTATGAGAAGTTTTCAACTCACGAATCACCATGTTGTTATGCATCGGGTTGATGCATGTCCTAAAGGCTATCTGCTTGTTGGACTTTGCTGCTCTGGCGGTTCCACGTCAGTTTTGGTTTGATACCGTTGTTATTACAGGGAATCAGAGGACATTACTTGATACTCCAGAAGTCGTGCCTGTCTTGCTGGAGGTCAGAGAAAGAGAAGGAATTTAATCTCCTACATTTGTACATTTATAAAGATATCTACTGTTATAGAAAAGGATGATGGTTTCCACACCTGAATACATTTACAGTCGTTTATGATGCATTGAAGCCCATGATTTGATTCACCATTATTATGCTGTCTGCTGTCGAATGTTGTGCTGACTATGTCGATATAATGAAGACTGTTCTACATGTTAATGTCTACACATCTTGTCATTGTGGCGTCCCAATAAATGATGGAAACGTCACTAGCAGTTACAACATTCATTGACTTTCTACATCGTGAGTTTATGTGACGTCCTGTGTGGACTCTACTTTACTGCTACCTGCTTGACTCCACATATACATCATATACACAAACCAGACCAAAGACACCATACTTCTGCGCCTTCATCATCTCTGGTGTCTAGTGGTGATACATCCATATTCTACATCCACCCTCAACATTTGGTGGCTAATCACCTTTATCATTTGGTGGCCATAAGCTGTTTTTCGTCTGGTAGCCAGCACATACGGGGTACCTTACCCACTATATTCAACATTCATTATCAACTACAAGAAATGATATTTCAGCGTAGCAGTACTTATGCCAGTGAAATGACAGTACCCGGCGTTGCGACATACGTTGCCAGTTGAATCAACTTGCTGCTATCTAGAAGGCCAAGTTCCGTATTGTTACGAGTTCTGGTATTGAGAAGGCCAAGAACCGTAGCTACATTACTTACATTGTTGAGAAGCTCAAGTACCATCGTCGTGGCAGTTTTGATGCAAGTTCAAATGTGTGATCAACGTTGGATCTTCTATCCTTAGGATGCTGATTACCATTTGTTTTTTGCTGTACAGACGATTGGATCTGCTAAAGTTAAGTGGCCTGTTTTGTTTGTGAACTGTGCCCTTATACTTCTGCTAAGCCTTCTGTTTCTTCTCATATTGTTATATGTTATATGTTATATGTTTATATGTTATTTATTTATTTATATGTTTAAATGTCAGTGGGAGGTTGGGCGTGTTACTCCTTTAGAAAATACCACGTGACAGAGGTTTTCTACTTAGAGTGTTCTGTAGGATCTATGCAAATTTCCTATAGCGAAATTTGCTAAGCGACAACTGTTGCTATTTTTTGTTAGTTGTGACGATATGTGCAGTTTTGTTTTCGTTATTTTTCGCTTTCTTTAGTTTTGTTTTGATTTGTTTGTATTTGTAGGTCTCCTCTTCTCTATTGTTTAGTTGTATACACCATTTTGTTTATACACTGTGACGTCATTTGTTTGTTTACTTTTTCTTGCAGATATCATCACATTTTTTGTGATATTTTCTTTATTTTTCGATGTATATTTAGGTGATTCCTGCGAATGTTTTCGTATTGTTTCTGATCTTTGTTATTGTTTACATTGTTATTGTTTACATTGTAGTTTTGTTTACATTGTAATTTTGTTTACATTGTTATGAGTTACACTTATGGTAATTTTAATGGATTATACTGATGCACTGTTATCAATACACTGATGATAAATAAATGATGAATAGTGTCATGCACTATTGAATGGGAAGTGCACTTATGATAAAGAATTGATTGATGATATTTATATAAAGGGTCATATACAAGTTCTTGGACATAGACTTGTTTCCCACAAAGATTGGGATAATATAACGTGGTGTGATTATTCAAGTGCTTAATTTAAGACTTGTTACTATTAAGATTGAAATAAGATATTTAATTATTTCAGGTTTTGTGACTCATAATATTAGACAATATGTCTACACTTGAGCATTTTATTGAGCTGGGTAAATCCCTTGGAAAGACAGGTTATAAATTGGAGGAATATGCGACTGCTCAATATGACAAAGCATTAAAGTTGGAAGAAAAGAGAATGGAAAGTGAAGCTCAACAAAAGAAAATAAAGGTCTGAATTTAAAATTGCAGTTGCAAGTGGATGAAAAGAGATTCCAAATGGAAATGGAAAAACAAAAATGATTAGATGAAAATAAAAGACCAGAAGCTGAAGCTGAACAAAAAAGATTAGAAAGAGAAGCTGAAGCTGAACAAAAAAGACTAGAAAGAGAAGCTGACGAGAGAAAAACAAAGATGGAACATGAACATCAGGAAAAACTTTTGGCATTTGAGTTAGAAAAGTTGAAATTGACAAACATGAGTAATGTTAATCAGTCATCTGGTGTTAATGCTAAACCTTTTATTACAAGATCAAGCTACCAGCATTTAATCCATCCAGTGACGATATAACAGTTTGGCTAGATAGATTTGAACGTTCCCTTCGAAATCATAATGTGGATAGATCACAATATGCTAATCAGTTATCTGAGATACTGAAAGGTGACACTCTGACTAGTTTAAGCTTGGTAGAAGAGGCTGATCAGAATAATTATAATGTTAACAGAGCAGCCTTGTTAAAAAAATATCAATTAACAGAGGACGGTTACCGTCTTTTGTTTAAGAAAATGGTACCTGAATCAGGGGTAGAATTCTCAGAATTCATTGCAGGGACACGTCTTACATTTAATCGTTGGATTGAATTGTCCATAACAGAAAAGACATATGAAGCTCTTATGGACTTGTTGCTCAGAGACAAGATTATGTCAATGTAAATAAACCATTCCTTGAATTCCAACATGAGCGTAAACCCAAGACACTAAAAGAAATGGAAGAATATTGTACCCAATACGTCACTGCACACCCGGACGTAGCTTTTAGCATTGCTAAGGTTAAGGAAGGTATGCCAGTTGCTTCAGCAACACCATACAACCCTAATTACTCACACAAATTTCAGGGACCACAAAACAGGTCTGATAAAAAAGGTAACCATAATAGTTATCAAAACCAAGGTAACCAATCATTTCAGGGTTCTTCTGCGAAGAACTGGAGACGAGCCGACAGCCCTCGATTCAGGGGTGGTCACAATTATAGGAATTTCCGCAGAGGAAGTCATTATAGAAACTATCCAAGTTATCCGTCATGGAGACAACAAGATCAGAAGTATAGAGATACTCATTATAATGAATATGATAATGGTAACCATGAGAACTATGACTCAAACCCAAATAGGGGTTACAAAAGAGGATACAATAATGATTATAGAGGCAATAATAATCGAGGTAGATCACAATACA
The DNA here is from genome assembly GCA_024509875.1 of Oreohelix idahoensis. Lineage (NCBI taxonomy): Eukaryota > Metazoa > Mollusca > Gastropoda > Stylommatophora > Oreohelicidae > Oreohelix > Oreohelix idahoensis. Next base: position 107,109 of record JAMPIV010003201.1, on the reverse strand, counting down.
AAAAACATAAATCACGCTATCAGACAAACTCTGCACAGCAAGAGTCACATGAAGCCTATAAATAGACTAAAGATAATAATGACGCTAATAATATGGCATGTTCCGCTTTTGATTTTGGGAGAGCATCTCAGTGCCCCCAATGCAAAACATTATTTGAACCAACTACGGTGTCCACTTTAAGTTGTGGCCATCCTCTTCCCGCTCTTCTTGCGTCAGTAGCGCATGATGGAAGATTTTCTCTTGTCTTACACAAAGGTTTAGTAAATGACAATCCAGTCTCATTTCTTTTTGATTCTGGGTGCACCACAATTGGTGTTAGGCAGTCACTCGTAGATCCTTCTCGTGCTACAGGAAAAGTAGTCAAATGTGTAACATTTGGCGGCACCTTAGAGAAATATTCTACTGCTATCATTAGGATTGCTACTCCTTTCTTTACTGGAGATGTACACGCATGTCTTCTACCGAATCCGATCGCTGAACATATCATCGGTCGTATTATCGGAGTCAAAGAATGCACACCGCAACAAATTTCCGTTTGGGAAAAACAAAATATGCAAATTGCTAATGCTGTAGTCACTAGAGCTGAAGCTCTTAATATGCCTGACATTTCATCTACTGAAGATAATGAAGTGCATAACCAAGATGATCCCTTGGTAATTTCTCGTGACTCGTTTATAAAACAGCAAGAAGATGATCCGACTCTAAAAATTCTTCACTCTTGCAACAAAAGGTGATCCGAATAAAGATACAAATCGTAAATCTTGGATTACAATGAAGAATGGCGTACTTGTACGTATGGTTCAAGACTCCATTAAGTCAAGTCATTCTCAGATTCTTGTACCCAAGAATTTGAGAGTTAAAATTTTGCAGCACGCTCACGACTCTCAGTGTGCTGGACATATGGGTTTTTCCCGTAGGAAGTCTAGAGTTCTTGCGGCTTTCTTTTGGCCCTTTGTAAACAAGAACATACGGATTTATTGTCGATCTTGTAAAGTATGTCAAGAGGTCAAATCCAAAGGTCCACGTCATGCTGCACCTATTCAGGCTGCAGACATTCCTATTCGGCCGTTTCAGAAAATGGCAATAGACATTATTGGTCCGTTTAAGATCAAATCTGCCAGAGGACATCAGTTTATCTTAACGTGTGTGGACATGTGCACACGTTGGCCAGAGGCTATTCCTCTGAAGAGCATTTCCCCTGCCGATGTTGCAGACGCTCTTTGGCCAATATTTTCTCGTCTGGGATTCCCCGGAGAAATATTGTCAGATCATGGCACCCAACTAATATCGGATACCATGTCTCAAGTGATGTCTACTCTACAGGTAGAGAGATCTTTGAGTAGTATCTATCATCCAATGTCTAATGGGATGGTCGAACGCCTAAATAGAACTCTCAAAATCTTATTAGGGAAAATAACTGAGGATCATCCTCAAGACTGGGACAGGGTTTTACCTGCAGCCCTCTTCGCTTACAGAGAGGTCCCCAATGAACATACAGGATTTTCTCCCTTTGAACTTGTCTTTGGCGCGCGACCGCGCGGCCCTATGTCTTTGCTTCATGATCTCATAACCGCTGATAATATTACCGATGACACAAAATCCTCTTACGAATATGTCATCGCGCTGAGACAAAAGATTATCGAAGCATGCAAATTGGCAACTTCTTCTTCTGAATTTGCTAAACAGAAGGCAAGACAATTTGCCAATAAGAAAAGAACCTTACGACAACTTTGTCCTGGTGACAAAGCATTTGTTTTGCTACCTTGTAGGGAAAACAGACTTCTTATTTCTTGGAAAGGTCCGTACGATATAATATCGAAAATTTCAGATGTTGACTATATTGTCGATATTGACGGGAAGCATAAAACCTTCCACATCAACATGCTTACGGAATTCCATGAACGTCCTGATTATTTACAGCCTATTTTCCAGGCAACGGACGATTCTCCAGTCCAACATGGTCATTACTCATCACTGTCCGTAATACAGGATGAGGAAACAAGTTTTTCGGATGTTAATCTTCCGCTTCCGATGATTCCACTTCATTCTAGTGAATCATGGAAAAATGTTACTGTTTCTTCTGATTTATCTCTAGGAGAACAGCGACAAGAGTCGGTTATGTTACAAACATTTCAGGATGTCCTCACTGACATCCCTGGACAAACTCATGTCATTGAACATGACATTGTTCTAACTGACCATACTCCTATTAGAGTCAGACCTTATCCTATTCCTATACATTTTCAATCACAGGTTGAGAAGGAGTTGGATGAGATGATAGATTTAAAAATAATTGAACCATCCACTTCTGCATATTCTTCGCCGATGGTTATTGTTCGGAAAAAAGACAATAACATACGTCTTTGCGTTGACTATCGCAAATTGAATCAAGTAACGAAGTTCGATGCCGAACCTATGCCTTTACTGGAAGAGCTACTTACTCGACTCTCCAAATCTCATTTTTTCACTAAACTTGATTTGTCTAAAGGATATTGGCAAGTTCCTTATCTGAACGCGCCAAACCTCTCACGGCTTTTTCAACACCTAGAGGTTTGTTCCAATGGAATTTTATGCCTTTCGGTCTTATGAACGCACCAGCTACATTCGTACGCATGATGCGATGAATCCTATCTTATCGGTCAGATGTCATTGCATATCTAGACGACATCTGTCTTTTCAGCGATACTTGGGAAGATCACTATTCAGGGTTAGATGAATTGCTGTCTACTTTGCGCGAGCACAACCTGACAGCGAAACCCTCTAAAGCCTGCATTGGTTTTAGCGAAATCTCTTTCCTAGGCCATCGAGTTGGTCATGGTTTCCTAAAGACAGAGGACCATAATATCACTAAGATACTTAACATCTCTATTCCTAAGACTAAAAAGCAAGTGCGAAGTCTCTTAGGTCTTATACAATTTTATGGACGATTCACTCCGAATCTATCCTCTATCATGGCACCTCTTTCTACACTACTAAAGAAAGGGTCTCCTAATATGGTTCACTGGTCTCAGGAATGCCAATCCTCGCTAGATAAGATCAAAACTATGTTTTCAACACCACCTATTCTAGTGTTACCTACTAAAGATAAGACATTTGTTCTTCGAAGTGACGCTTCATCCACTGGGATTGGAGCGGCACTAATGCAAGAGTACTCTGGAACTCTGCATCCTGTAATGTATATCTCCAGAAAACTTAATGCTGCAGAAAGGAATTACTCGGTTTTAGACCGTGAACTGTTGGCTATGGTCTGGTCAATTCTCAAACTACAAAGATTCCTTCTAGGCGCCCATTTCATAGTAGAAACCGACCAGAAAGCTCTTACGGCTATACAGAGTTAGAATTTGAAGAGCTCGAGGTCTACTCGATATGCAATTGCTCTTCAACCTTTTCACTTCACGGTACGAGCTATCCGTGGTTCGGATAATGTGATGGCTGACATTCTGTCTAGATGCCCACATGATTCCGACTAATACTTCTGTCCTATATTTCCAGATATATTACAGATCCATAACACAGCTATATTATAATAATACATTAGCACATCTGCTCTCACTTTATGTGAACTCATATTAATGTGCTTTGTTATCATCTTCTTCTGTTACCATCTTTAATATAACAGAAGAAGGCTGAGTAGTCAATATAAGGGCCGAAAGTTCACTCGGCCACAATTATTATTAAAAATGTATTGTATATTATGAAACTTAATGGTTGTTAAATAGGATTATATTGATTGTATTTTCTCAGCATGTCATTGATGATCTGAGAAGTTACCTTACTGTTGTCAAGCATGCAGAGTTGTGAAGTCTATACTTACCGTTGGAACGACAGAAGATGTCTCTATTTGTCATTGACCTGGATCTTCATGTATCGTCAACATATTTCATTATGTATTTCATTATAATATTATTACATGTTTAGTTAATGTAATATTTACTATCACATGTGTACATCCTTTTGAAGCGGTGCTAGGATAATGACACCGCTATTTTGATGATGATTATTATTACACTTGCATACAAGATATGTATATTATGTTTACATGCTAATGTGACCAGCAATGTGATTTGTGGTTGGTGGCACCTCCCCGATATATGTATATATTTTGAGACATATTTTCTCTGCTGAGATACATTCTCACCGGTCACTCTATGTGTCGATTTAGCCTCCTGTTAGGCAGTTTGTCTATTTATGCGCGCATAATTCGTGCGTTTGAGCCGCTTTTAGCTTGCTCATGGTTTTTAAAAAAAAAAATGTTTCATTTTTTTTTTTAATCGGGAGGTTGCAGTAGTATGTTACACATAAGAATTTCACTATGTTATCTGTGTACGCAATTTTTTTTAATGCAAGGTAAATAACTCTTGGAATTGGAGTTACGTTTTACTTTTGGTGGTCACCTGTTCTTATGCCCTTCGGTTGCCGATATGATTGTGGGTTGACCGATGTTGGGTCATGTCCATTTATGGAGCGCTCAGGCCCACTTTTCTTGTAAACGTTTGTCAAACTGCGTCGATAGTTATTTCCTATCCTTATAAGGCTCGATTTTAAGCGTCGTTCTTAGAATGTGCCCATAGCTTCGACGTTGTGTGAATTGTATTCAAATCGAACGGTTCTGCGCACATCTATTGTTTGGTTGTGGGTTTTGTACCAGCTTCCACCCGGGAGTGACACAGATTTTGTCGAGTGAGACAGGCGCGTTTTTCAGCGTCTGTCATGATTATATTGTTCGGGAAATGGAAGTCCTCTATAGTGTTCATCTCAGATGATATTTTCCTTTTGTGATTCAAAGCGCCTGGGGGCGAGTGAGTTGTGTATTGATTCTTGAAGAGAAGGTAATTGCTCTATATTTGATTATCATTGTCGCTAACTTTTATGATTGACATTTTGTGCCTAGTTGTTAACTTTCCCTGGGCGGGGAAGAGTTGACGTTATGAGAAGTTTTCAACTCACGAATCACCATGTTGTTATGCATCGGGTTGATGCATGTCCTAAAGGCTATCTGCTTGTTGGACTTTGCTGCTCTGGCGGTTCCACGTCAGTTTTGGTTTGATACCGTTGTTATTACAGGGAATCAGAGGACATTACTTGATACTCCAGAAGTCGTGCCTATCTTGCTGGAGGTCAGAGAAGGAGAAGGAATTTAATCTCCTACATTTGTACATTTATAAAGATATCTACTGTTATAGAAAAGGATGATGGTTTCCACACCTGAATACATTTACAGTCGTTTATGATGCATTGAAGCCCATGATTTGATTCACCATTATTATGCTGTCTGCTGTCGAATGTTGTGCTGACTATGTCGATATAATGAAGACTGTTCTACATGTTAATGTCTACACATCTTGTCATTGTGGCGTCCCAATAAATGATGGAAACGTCACTAGCAGTTACAACATTCATTGACTTTCTACATCGTGAGTTTATGTGACGTCCTGTGTGGACTCTACTTTACTGCTACCTGCTTGACTCCACATATACATCATATACACAAACCAGACCAAAGACACCATACTTCTGCGCCTTCATCATCTCTGGTGTCTAGTGGTGATACATCCATATTCTACATCCACCCTCAACATTTGGTGGCTAATCACCTTTAACAGTATCTCAATTATTTACTCATAAAGCTGTGTATCTATTAGAGCAGTGGCCGCAGACACATTTGTCTGTATTTGTAATACTGTATGTTCAAGAGATTGATGAAGTGTGTGGTTTAGCACTGACAACACTGTGTGGTGTTCAATGTTATTGAGTTGATCTTAGTAAAGTGGCATTGTTGCGTGCATATTTTGACGCACATATTACAAAAATCGATATGGCTATTTAATATGGAAAAGATATAGACATTCATTCATTTGTGTATGAAAATGCTGTCTATGGGGAAAGCTAGATAATCCATGATTGTTTTACCCTTTTGATTATAGGAGTAATCGTTCTTGATATTGATTCGGCGCATGGATATGACACCCATGTCCGTACTTATTTGTTAGGGCCAGAAAATATATTAATTTGCTTATTATGTTTATGGCCTGAATTCATATGTATTACATATTATTAGTACAAGTAGAATCAGTCCTATATTGTATATTTTGGATGGGTAGGCAGGACTATATTCTTGTTATGCCGCTCTAGCGGAAGTAGGAGTTGTCTTGACAAGTCGTGATGAGTTCCGAGGTACCGTTTACAATGGCGGTTACGCATTTTTCCAGGGCTGGTATATTCTTCAGTAAAAATGATTTATGAAGTGGTTTTTCTTCTGTAGGAGATTGTGTCTCTACTAGAGTTTGTGTTAGAGACTCTCCTAATGTACGGTACCATGTATGATTCGGACTCCAGGTAATTCCAGACCCTATTTTTGATGATCTCATGTCGGTTAGACCTAGCTGGAATTTTGGTGCTTCGCAACGCTAGGGTAATGGTTGTATCGACGAAGATGACGGGCTTCCATACAGTAGTTATGTCTACGTGAAGTAACTGGATTACTGTAGAACTGTTTGGAGGAACTTTAAGAAATTATTCTTATACATTTCAAATTAACTTTGGCTTAGATATACCCTCCTGTGAGTGAGTGAGCGACAACTCAGGGAAGGCGGCCATGTTACATTCCTGTCATCATATTTTTGAATCACTGTCCAAAGAACGGGCATGTATCTTACTACTCGGACAGTGGCAAGGAGATCTCAATTTTGATAGAAACCCCTTCCATGGTTTCATAATATGATATAAACTGTGAACATAAAGCAACTTTAGTTACTTACCGATCCGCCTTCACTGACGCGCTTAGTCAGATAGGGGATGTGGCCATTATGTATCATGACATTGGAAACTATTGATGTACTACCCATTATTTATGAATGTGTCATGACTTGGGATCTACTATGTATGCCTGCAAATTGATGTGTCAACCTGTACCCATGATTTACTCGTTATGTCCCAGTGTGTGCGTCTAAATAAACTGTGTAAACAAAGATTCCAGCAGTCTGCATTGGTGCCTTGTAGACACAAGTGTATGAGTGATTAGATTGGTCAGAACACGAACAGTACACCATTCGCGTTAATCACACTCTACACTTCTACTCCATATATACACCATCCTGCGTCGGTTGAAGTGACCAAGTTTCAGGCCTGCTTCCCCTGGAGCCTTAGAGGGAAACTACTATTTACAGCTGCCTTTGCCTTCCCTAACTTAGGACTAGGGTGAGTTACCCATTTACAGCTGGGTAGACTGGAGCATGCCTGATCTCAACAACTCTGTACACTACAATGGACATATACAGAAGAAAGAGAACACACCACACTTCTTTACAGACTGACACTTTACAGTGGTGAGCCAGATTCCTGGGTCCAGCCTACGCAGTTTTGTTGTGTTGAGAATCACATTTTACAGTTGCAAGAACATTTGTTTGACCACATCAACACCAGTAGGACAGCTATACAATCAATGTCAGCTTGACCTGTTCTGACAAATGTAGCAATATCTGGGTCAGCACTTGTTGACATTTGGCACAGTACAGTCAGTGTTCTAAACTAGTGATTGTTTAGCCTGCTGAAATAGAAGAGCAATGTGGAACATAAAGTGCAAATTTCATCGTTGGATCTTCTTATGTGCTCAAAAAAATTGAACAGTGTAACAATTAGAAAGCAAATCTATTACTCAATAAAGTGGTAGTCTAATTTGTTAAAACTGAGCATACAGTACATTTCATTGCAACTACAACACATTGCATTATATGACACACATTGATGATTTATATATATTTATGTTTATATATTATTTGTTTATATGTGTGATTGTTATGTGTTTGTGGGCCTGGATGGGAGGTGACTAGAACAGGAAATACCAAGTGATATTGGTCTTGTTCTGCCGTTCTATAGGGAACAATTTCTTAATTGAAATTTGCATGCAACATAGTTTGCAAATATTTGGTTAGTTGTGACGACTGTTTCATATTTGTATTTGTAACATTTTTCTGTTCTTTATTTTTGTTTGATTTGTTTGTATAATTGTAGGTCTCATCTTTCCTTTCATTTCAGTTACACCCTTATGTTTATACACTGTGGCGTTATTTGTCTTGTTATTTTATTGCAGTTATCATCACAGATTCTGTGATCATTTTTTTTCATTTCTCCTATTTAATTTAATTTGATCTCTGCAAATGTTTTCAGATTGTCTTTTCTTGTTTGTAATTTGTAATGTCTTTAGTTGACAAATGACATAGGTGTTATAGTTGTATACACTTATATTATAGTACAGATCAGTACTTTATGATTATTATTGTTATAAAACAAAGTGTACAAGACCTTTGTAAGGCTTGTCTCCCAAAGTGATTGGTATAGGAAATATTATTTTCCACAGGTACTCAAGTGATCATTGATTACATTAAGGTATACAAGACCTTTGTAAGGCTTGTCTCCCACAGTATTTGAGACATACAGTTATTGTTTTCCACAAGTACTCAAGTTATCATTGGTTATATTATATACACAATAACCATACGGGTTTTTCACTAAGACTAAGTCTATGGTATAGACTTGTCTCCCATTAAAGTGAAATATGGTAATTTATTTACTTTTTCAGGTTTCTGATTTAAGAAGACAAGATGTCTACATTAGATTACTTTATTGCACAAGGAAAATCTCTTGATAAGACTGGAAAAGAGTTAGAAGAATGAGAACTGCTCAATTTGCTATTGCATTAAAGTCAGAAGTACTGAAAGCAGAAGTTGAACAAAAGAAGATAGATGCTGAGAATTTCAGATTGCAGATGCAAGCTGAGGAAAGAAAAGCTGCGGCTGAGGAGAGAAAACTTCAAATAGAAGAAAAAAAATTGGAAGCTGCTGCTGCTGCTGAAGAGAGAAAAGCTGCTGCTGAAGAGAGAAAAGCTCTGGCTGAAGAAAAAAAGATTAGAAAAAGAAGCTGATGCTGCTGCTGATCTAAAGAAATTGCAGATGCAAGTGGAGGAAAGGAGATTTGCTGCAGAACAGAACAAATTAGAAGCTGCTGCTGCAGCTGAACAAAAAAAAAATAGAAGTTGCTGCTGAACAGAAAAAATTAGAAGTTGCTGCAGAACAGAAGAAATTAGAAGTTGCTGCAGAACAGAAAAAATTAGAAGTTGCTGCAGAACAGAAGAAATTAGAAGTTGCTGCAGAACAGAAAAAATTAGAAGCGGCTGCAGAACAGAGAAGATTAGATAGAGAAGCTGAAGAGAGAAAAGCAATAAGAGAACATGAATTTGAGTTAGAGAAATTAAAATTGACTAGTATGAGTAATATTAATCAGGCATCTGGTGGTAATGGTAAACCTTTTAATTATAAGGTCAAGGTGCCAACGTTCAACTCTGCCAGTGATGATATAACATTCTGGCTTGATAGATTTGAACGTGCTTGTCGAGCTCATAATGTTGACAAATCACAGTATGTGCATCAGTTGTCTGAAAATTTAAAAGGGGAGTCTCTGACTAAGTTATCTTTGGTTGAAGAGGCCGACAAGGATAATTATGATGCTATTAGGGCAGCTTTGATAAAGAGATATCAGCTGTCAGAAGAAGGTTATCGTCTTTTGTTTAAAACAATGAGACCTGAGGTAGGTTTAGAATTCTCAGATTTCATTTCAAAAGCACGACTTACACTCTCACGATGGATTGAATTATCCAAAATAGAGAAAACATTTGATGGTCTTACGGATTTATTGCTAAGAGACAAGGTCATGTCTTCGGTAAATAAACCATTCCTAGAGTTCTTACATGAGCGTAAACCTAGTACATCAAAGCAAATGGAAGAATATTGTGACCAGTATGCCACGGCACACCCTGACATGATTCTTAGTAACTCTAACATTAAAGAGAGTATGCCAGTTGCTTCGGCAACAGAATATAATCAGAATTACTCACACAAATTCCAAGGAGCTAAAAATAAATTTGATAAAAAGGTTAATTGGAATAAGTATCAAAACCAAGATAACCACTCAAATCAGGGTTCTTCTTCGAAGAACTGGAATCGGGCTGATAGTCCTCGACACGCGAGGGGTACCCATAATTTTAGAAATTCTCGAAAAGGGAGTAGCTATAGGAACTACCCAAGTGCTTCATGGAGAGAAAAGAACCAATATTACAGGGATACTCAGTATAATGAGCGTGATGATTATGATCATGAATATTATGATTCAAACCCAAATAGGGGTTATAAAAAGAGGAAATAATAATTATAGAGACAATTATAACCGAGGTAGATCACAACACAAAAGACATGGTAAATCTTATTACCAGGCTAACTCTGCACAACAGGAGTTCCACGACGCCGGTAATCAGAATAATGATAAAAAAGACTCCAATAGTGTAGCAAATTCCGCTTTCGATTTTGCTAGAGCATCTGAGTGTTCGCAATGCAAAACATTATTCGATCCAACCACAGTTTCTACTTTAAGCTGCGGTCACCCGCTTCCCGCTCTCCCTGCGTCAATCGCGCATAATGGAAGGGGTGCTCTTGTTTTCAATAGAGGCCTAATAGATGGTACTCCGGTATCAATTCTTTTCGATTCGGGGTGCACTACCATCGGAGTGAGGCAATCACTCGTAAATCCTTCTCGAGCTACAGGCGATGTAGTCAAATGTGTAACATTTGGTGGCACATTGGAGAAGTACTCCACTGCCATTATCAATATTGCTACGCCTTTCTTTACAGGAGAGGTGCAAGCATGTCTCTTGCCGAATCCGATCGCTGATCTTATCATCGGTCGCATTCATGGAGTGAAAGAATGCACTCCACAGCAAATTTCTAATTGGGAAAATGTTAATATGCAATCTGCTAATGCAGTAATCACTAGGGCTCAAGCTCTTAATATGCCACAATCTTCACATTCTGAAGATAATGATGCGCAGATCCAAGATGATCCCTTGGAGATTTCCCATGATTCCTTTATAAAACAGCAGGAAGATGATCCTACTCTAAAGAAATTCTTTACTCTGGCAACAAAAGGTGATCCGAATAAGGATACAAATCGTAAATCTTGGATTACGATGAAGAATGGCGTACTTGTACGTATGGTACAAGACTCCGCTAAGTCCATTCATTCTCAAATCCTTGTGCCTAAAAATATGAGAGTTAAAATCTTACAGCACGCTCATGATTCGCAGTGTGCTGGACATATGGGTTTTTCCCGTACTAAAGCTAGAGTTCTTCAATCTTTCTTTTGGCCTGCTGTGAATAAGGACATACGAATCTATTGTCGATCTTGTAAAGTATGTCAAGAGATTAAATCCAGAGGTCCACGCCATGATGCACCTATTCAGGCTGCAGACATTCCCATTCGACCATTTCAAAAAATGGCGATAGACATCATTGGTCCATTTAAGATAAAGTCTGCTAGAGGACACCAATTTATTTTGACGTGTGTTGATATGTGCACACGTTGGCCGGAGGCTGTTCCTCTAAAGAGCATAACTACTGCTGATGTCGCAGATGCTCTTTGGTTAATATTTTCTCGTCTGGGGTTTCCAGCAGAAATATTATCCGACCATGGTACCCAACTCATATCGGATACCATGTCTCAAGTAATGTCGACTCTTAAGATAGAGAGATCGCTGAGTAGTATTTATCATCCTATGTCCAATGGGATGGTGGAACGTCTGAATAGAACTCTGAAAAACCTACTAGGTAAGATAACAGAAGATCATCCTCAGGATTGGGATAGGGTTTTACCCGCGGCTCTCTTTGCATATAGAGAGGTCGCCAACGAACATACAGGATTTTCTCCCTTTGAACTTGTCTTTGGCGCGAAACCGCGAGGTCCTATGTCCTTACTTCATGATCTTATAACTGCTGATAATATTGTCGATGACACAAAATCCTCTTATGAATATGTCATCGCACTTAGACACAAGATTATTGAAGCATGCAAATTGGCAACTGCTTCTTCTGAATTTGCGAAACAGAAGGCAAGGGAATTTGCCAATAAAAAGAGATGCTTGCGACAACTTTGTCCAGGTGACAAAGCATTCGTCTTGCTACCTTGTAGGGAAAATAGACTTCTTATTTCTTGGAAAGGTCCGTACGATATAATATCAAAAGTTTCCGATGTTGACTATATCGTCGATATTGACGGGAAGCGTAAAACCTTCCACATCAACATGCTCACGGAATTCCATGAACGTCCGGATTATTTACAACCTGTTTTCCAGGCAACGGACGATTTTGCAGTCCAACATGGACAGTACTCATCTCTGTCAGTAATACAGGATGAGGAAACGAGTTTCTCGGATGTAAATCTACCTTTTCCAATGATTCCTCTTCACTCTAATGAATCATGGAAAGATGTTGCAATTTCTCCCGAATTATCTCCAGGAGAGCAGAAACAAGTTTCTACTATGTTAGAACAATTTCAGGATGTCCTTACTGACATTCCTGGTCAAACTGATGTCATTCAACATGACATTATTCTTACTGACCATAGTCCTATAAGAGTCAGACCGTATCCTATCTCGATACATTTTCAAGCACAGGTAGAGAAAGAGTTGGATGAGATGATAGAGTTAAAAATTATTGAACCATCCACATCAGCATATTCTTCGCCGATGGTTATTGTACGAAAAAAAGACAATAACATACGTCTTTGCGTGGATTATCGCAAATTGAACCAAGTGACGAAATTTGATGCTGAAACTATGCCTTTACTAGAAGAGCTACTTACGAGACTATCGAATTCTCATTTCTTTACTAAACTCGATTTGTCTAAGGGTGATAAGGTTGATAAAGTTGGATTTTTATTCCCGTTAATGATATCCACCAAAAGATAGATATAAGTGGATGGAAGCAGACATCATCATCATCATCAGTTGATAAGATCTCTATGGTGTTGTTTGCTCCACTGTAGTGTATGGAATGTCAACTTGACCTACGCAGTGGTGTGTAGACATGGATTGAGTGTATAATGTGCGAATGATGATAAAGGTTCGTGGTGTTGACAAAAAATGTTCTTTTCTCACACTCATGTATGGCTGGAAGTCATCGACACCAACGACTGTGTACCTTTTCTAAAGTTTAATTGGACGTACACACTCGACAGCACAGATAGTGACAAATCACAGGTTGCCATAATACATCATAGTACAGTGGATAAATGGTCTTGCAATGTTACATGGGCACTCATGTAGAATAAGTGTATAATGGACTGTCAGTAGCCAAGCACTCAGTATCGCCCATACATATATCATCTGACTTCACTGACTGAGCACGTCAGCTTATAAACAATATTTCAGATGGCTTCTAAACCTAATCTCGTCTAGCGACGATTCTTCAACATAATGTTCAGCACATATTTTTCCATATAATAATATTGAACCGCTAGCAATGGGTTCTCATGTGTAGCAGTGATCTCTGGACTAATCAAGCGATAATACGGGCATCCCTTTTCTCTTCTTGAAAGTCACTACATGTTTTGGTTCCAAGATGGCTTCACTCGTGAGCTGTCACTCACGTTTGGATACAGATAATGAATCTGTCCTAAAGTTAGTCATTCATAAAACATTTCATTGCTCTGTAGATTTGATCATGAACAATTGACTGCAATCTACAGGATATAGTGCTGCTAGGAATCGAAGTCGTTTTCATCGAGTCAAATATATTCTCTTAGACATTCAAATCGTAACTATCGAAAATGGTGGCTTCGATCGAGAGTTCATAAGAGTATCTTTGATTACCTTGGTATAGGAAATATGAAACTGCCATTCCTTGGCAATACGAATAAACACTGGGGTAAAGCATACACGATAGGTTTAGACGACTATCACTTTCCCCACAAATACTGAGATCACTTTTTCCCGGCGACAGGCCGACATAGAAAACACACAGTCCCTATCAGGACGAAGCCAAATCACACCACACTCTAGCGACACATCCGCCGAATAGCCTTTGACCTCTCTAGAGACAACAGAACATATAGTTCGACTTAGATATGTAAAGATATACAGATATAAGACAGACTCGTCCTACTCAGACAAACAATACACATAAATTCAGGCCATAGATATTCTGAAGCAAGAACAATCTATTATTACCCAAACAACGAATAAATCGCAGTAAAATGGATTTATCCGCGGAGTTTGATCGAAAGAGCCGACACAACTTTCAAGGGAAGTAACTCAATAATGACTTTCCCTTAAGCACTATTTTGCTTTCAAAATATTTGCGAACATAACAAGAATACCAATGTATAATATTGTAAGATATCAAAGACTGCACGTAACAGTCTTACCACCCCTCCCGGGAAAAAAAAATGGAACATTTTTTTTTTTTTTGAAATACATCTAGGAGCAACGTACAATAGGCTCACAACGCATGAATAATGCGCAGATGAAAATATCAGGAATACCTATAACGCCTAATATGAGGCTAAGTCGACTTATGGAGCGACTGGTGAGAATGTGTCTCATAAACTGAGAGAAATTATTTCTCTACAAGTATATTTTTCCAGGAAGGTGTCATCAAAGTATAATACAATTCTGGCAATTACACAATGCCTAAAAAATTCATATCATCATTTCGTATTAGATATCTTAAATTTATGATTTATGAAGAAAAAATCATCAAAGCACAGCGGTGAATAAACATCAATGAACCGCTATGTAGTGATACAATCATTATATTATTAAATTACAAATGTGTATCTATCATGATATAGAAAAGGAACTACTATAGAACTAGACATATCAAGAAGTCTAAGCCCTAATAGTTATGTGGAATCATGTGGGCATCTTGACAGAATGTCTGCCATCACATTATCTGATCCACGAATAGCTCGCACAGAGAAATGAAAAGGTTGAAGAGCAATTGCATATCGAGTAGACCTCGAGCTCTTCAAATTCTTACTCTGTATAGCAGTAAGAGCTTTTTGGTCGGTTTCTACTATGAAATGTGCGCCTAGAAGGAATCTCTGTAGTTTGAGGATCGACCAAACCATAGCTAATAGCTCACGGTCTAAAACCGAATAATTCCTTTCTGCCGCATTAAGTTTTCTGGAAATATACATTACAGGATGCAGAGTTCCAGAGTACTCTTGCATTAGTGCCGCTCCAATCCCAGTGGATGAAGCGTCACTACGAAGAACGAATGTCTTATCTTTAGTGGGTAGCACTAAAATAGGTGGTGTTGAAAACAATGTTTTAATCTTATCCAGAGAGCATTGGCATTCCTGAGACCAGTGGACCACATTAGGCGAACCTTTCTTTAGAAGTGTTGAGAGAGGTGCCATGATAGAGGATAGATTCTGAATGAATCTGCCATAAAATTGAATAAGACCTAACAGACTTCTCACCTGTTTTTTAGTCTTAGGGATTGAGATGTTAAGTATCTTACTAGTATTATGGTCCTCTGTCTTTAGGAAACCATGACCAACTCGGTGGCCTAGGAAAGAAATTTCGCTAAAACCAATATAGGCTTTAGAGGGTTTCGCTGTCAGGTTGTGCTCACGCAAAGTAGACAGCAATTCATCTAACCCTGAATAGTGATCTTCCCAAGTATCGCTGAAAAGACAGATGTCGTCTAGATATGCAATGACATCTGACCGATAAGATAGGATTCGGCGCATCATGCGTACGAACGTAGCTGGTGCGTTCATAAGACCGAAAGGCATAAAATTCCATTGGAACAAACCTCTAG
Source organism: Oreohelix idahoensis (assembly GCA_024509875.1). Taxonomy (NCBI): domain Eukaryota; kingdom Metazoa; phylum Mollusca; class Gastropoda; order Stylommatophora; family Oreohelicidae; genus Oreohelix; species Oreohelix idahoensis. The sequence goes on along the minus strand of JAMPIV010003201.1, from coordinate 91,459 downwards.
GTGTTGAAAAAGCCGTGAGAGGTTTGGCGCGTTCAGATAAAGGAACTTGCCAATATCCTTTAGACAAATCAAGTTTAGTGAAAAAATGAGATTTGGAGAGTCGAGTAAGTAGCTCTTCCAGTAAAGGCATAGGTTCGGCATCGAACTTCGTTACTTGATTCAATTTTCGATAGTCAACGCAAAGACGTATGTTATTGTCTTTTTTACGCACAATAACCATCGGCGAAGAATATGCAGAGGTGGATGGTTCGATTATTTTCAAATCTATCATCTCATCCAACTCTTTCTCGACCTGTGCTTGAAAATGTATAGGTATAGGATAAGGTCTAACCCTAATAGGAGTATGGTCAGTTAGAACAATGTCATGTTGAATGACATTCGTTTGTCCAGGGATGTCAGTGAGTACATCCTGAAATGTTTGCAACATAGTTGAAACTTGTCGCTGTTCTCCTAGAGACAAATCAGGAGAGACAGTAACGTTCTTCCATGATTCACTGGAATGAAGTGGGATCATTGGAAGAGGAAGATTTACATCTGAAAAACTTGTTTCCTCATCCTGTATCACGGACAGTGATGAGTAATGACCATGTTGTACTGGAGAATTGTCCGTTGCTTGGAAAATGGGTTGCAAATAATCCGGACGTTCATGGAATTCAGTAAGCATATTGATGTGGAAGGTTTTATGCTTCCCATCAATATCGACAATATAGTCGACATCGGAAATTTTCGATATTATATCGTACGGACCTTTCCAAGAAATAAGTAATCTGTTTTCCCTACAAGGTAGTAATACAAATGCTTTGTCACCAGGACAAAGTTGTCGTAAGCATCTCTTCTTATTGGCAAATTGCCTTGCCTTCTGTTTCGCAAATTCAGAAGAAGAAGTTGCTAATTTGCATGCTTCGATAATTTTTTGTCTCAACGCGATGACATATTCGTAGGATGACTTTGTGTCATCGTCAATATTGTCAGATGTTATGAGATCGTGAAGCAACGACATAGGGCCACGCGGACGCGCGCCAAAGACGAGTTCAAAGGGAGAAAATCCCGTATGTTCATTGGGTACCTCTCTGTAAGCGAAGAGGGCCGCAGGTAAAACTCTGTCCCAGTCTTGAGGATGATCCTCAGTTATCTTCCCCAGTAAGTTTTTAAGTGTTCTATTAAGGCGTTCGACCATACCATTAGACATTGGATGGTAGATACTACTTAAAGATCTATCTATCTGCAGAGTAGACATTACTTGAGACATGGTATCTGATATTAGTTGGGTGCCATGGTCTGACAATATCTCTCCGGGGAACCCCAGACGAGAAAATATAAGCCAAAGAGCATCTGCAATATCAGCAGTAGTAATGCTCTTCAGAGGAATAGCCTCTGGCCAACGTGTGCACATATCAACACACGTCAAGATAAACTGATGTCCTCTGGCAGACTTGATCTTAAATGGACCAATAATGTCTATGGCCATTTTTTGAAACGGCCGAATAGGAATGTCCGCCGCCTGAATGGGTGCAGCATGCCGTGGACCTTTGGATTTAACTTCCTGACATACTTTACAAGATCGACAATAAATCCGTATGTCCTTGTTTACCATTGGCCAAAAGAAAGCCGCAAGGACTCTTGACTTAGTACGGGAAAAACCCATGTGTCCAGCACACTGAGAGTCGTGAGCGTGCTGCAAAATTTTAACTCTCAAATTCTTGGGAACCAGGATTTGAGAATGACTTGACGTAATGGAGTCTTGAACCATACGTACAAGTACGCCATTCTTCTTTGTAATCCACGATTTACGACTTGTGTCTTTATTCGGATCACCTTTAGTTGCAAGAATGAAGAATTTCTTCAGAGTGGGATCATCTTCTTGCTGTTTTATAAACGAGTCACGAGAAATTACCAAGGGATTATCTTGGTTATGCACTTCATTATCTTCAGTAGATGAAGTTTGAGGCATATTAAGAGCCTGAGCTCTAGTGACTACAGCGTTAGCAATCTGCATGTTTTGCCTTTCCCACGTGGAAATTTGTTGCGGAGTGCATTCCTTGACTCCATGAATGCGACCGATGATGAGGTCAGCGATCGGATTCGGAAGAAGACATGCGTGTACATCTCCTGTAAAGAAAGGAGTAGCAATCCTAATGATAGCAGTAGAGTATTTCTCTAATGTGCCGCCAAATGTTACACATTTGACTACTTGTCCAGTGGCACGGGAAGGATCTACGAGTGACTGCCTAACACCAATTGTGGTGCATCCAGAATCAAATAGCACAGAGACTGGATTGTTATTCACTAAACCCTTATGTAAGACAAGAGAACCTCTTCCATCATGCGCGACTGATGCTGGAAGAGCAGGAAGAGGATGGCCACAGCTTAAAGTAGACACTGTGGTTGGCTCAAATAACGTTTTGCATTGGGGGCACTGAGATGCTCTCCCAAAATCAAAAGCGGCACATGCCATATTACTAGCATCATTATTATCTTTACTCTGTTTATAGGCTTCATGGGACTCTTGTTGTGCAGAGTTTGCCTGAAAATGTGGTTTATGTCTTTTGTTTTGAGATCTACCTCGGTTATTATCACCTCTGTAGTTATTGTTACCTCTATTGTAACCCCTATTTGGGTTTGAGTCATAGTTCCCTTGGTTACCATTATCATATTCATTATAATGAGTATCTCTGTAATTATGATCTTGTTGACTCCAAGACGGATAACCCTGATAGTTTCTATAATTACTTCCTCTACGGAAATTCCTATAATTATGACCACCCCTGTGTCGAGAGCTATCAGGTCGTCTCCAGTTCTTTGAAGAAGAACCCTGAAATGATTGGTTACCTTGGTTTTGATAACTATTATGGTTACCTTTTTTATCAAATCTGTTTTGAGGTCCCTGAAATCTGTGTGAATAATTGGGATTGTATGGTGTTGCTGAAGCAACTGGCATACTCTCCTTAATCTTAGTGTTGCCAAAAGTCACGTCGGGGTGTGCAGTGACATATTGGGAACAATATTCTTCCATTTCTTTTAGAGATTTGGGTTTACGCTCATGTATAAATTCAAGGAAAGGTTTGTTCACACATGACATAATCTTATCTCTGAGCAACAAATCCATAAGTCCTTCATACGTTTTTTCTGTTTTGGAAAGCTCAATCCAACGATCAACTGTGAGACGTGCCTTTGCAGTGAATTCTGAGAATTCTACACCCGTCTCAGGTACCATCGTTTTAAATAAAAGGCGATAGCCTTCCTCACTTAGCTGATATTTTTTTATCAAAGCCGCCCTAATGACATCATAATTATCCTTATCTGCTTCTCCTACAAGGCATAATCTAGTCAAAGATTCACCTTTCAAGTTTTCTGATAATTGATTAGCGTATTGTGATTTATCCACATTATGTGTACGACAAGAACGTTCAAATCTATCCAGCCAGAATGTAATATCGTCACTGGACTGATTGAACGGTGGAACCTTAACCTTGTAAGTAGAAGGTTTACCATTACCACTAGATGCCTGATTAACATTACTCATACTTGTCAATCTCAATTTCTCCAACTCAAATTCATGTTCTCTTATTGCTTTTTTTCTTCAGCCTCTCTGTCTAATCTTTTTTGTTCAGCTTCCCTGTCTAATCTTTTTTGTTCAGCTTCCCTGTCTAATCTTTTTTGTTCAGCTTCACTGTCTAATCTTTTTTGTTCAGCTTCCCTGTCTAATCTTTTTTGTTCAGCTTCACTGTCTAATCTTTTTTGTTCAGCCGCAGCTTCTCTTTCTAATTTTTTTTGTTCAGCTTCAAATCTCCTTTCCTCTACCTGCATCTGCAATTTCTTTTGTTCAGCAGCAGCCTCAGCTTCTCTTTCTAATCTTTTCTCTTCCGCCATAGCTTTTCTTTCTTCTGCAGCTAATCTTTTCTCTTCTGCCATAGCTCTTCTCTCTTCTGCAGCTAATGCTTTGTCATATTGAGCAACTGCCCATTGTTCTAATTGTTGACCAGTCTTATCAAGGGCTTTCCCTTGTGTAATGAAGTATTCTAATGTAGACATGATGTCTAACAATAATACTAATCACCTGAATCAATAATAATACCACAAGTTCTCAATGACTTGATTAATCAGTATACTATCCCAATATCTGTGGGTCACAAGCCTTTAATAAGGTCTTGTATAATAGTAATAATAATCAGGTACTGGTTTATACCATAATCCAAGTGCAGTGCACAGGCAATTGTGTCTTATGAAATATACCTATATAAAACATATGTCAACCAACAGAATACATAAAGTACAAATAGGACTGACAATACAAGAACGTTTGCAGAAATCAAAATAAATCAAATAGGGAAATCAATGAAAATAATCACTGAATCTGCAAAGAATAACAACACAAATGACGTCACAATATATGAATATAAATTGTGAATAGAACTGAAAGATAGAAAAGGTTAGACCAACAAATTACAAACAAATCAAAACAAAACTAAAGAACAAAGAAATATTACAAAAATAACAATAATTACAGACTTCACAGCTAACACAAAAGCAACAGTTGTCGCAGCAAATTTTCAATCAAGAAAATTGCACCTATAGAAAACGCCCACAACGGACCCTCTATGACGTGGGATATTCTGTTGTGAGGACGCCGCCCAACCTTAAACACAACCCGCTGACATAGAAACTAACATACTATACAAACAAATAACATGTAAACATAAATATATATAAATTATGTGTATGATAGTATGTGTTGCAAAATAGGCTCAGTTTTACAGTAATGGCAAAGTTATTTTTATGAAAATAAACAAACTGCCACTTTATTCAATTAAACATTCTGGCCTTAAATATTAAAGTTCATATATGGAAAACAAGAAGATCCATCGATGAAAATAGGACTTCTTAGTTCACTCATACTGTCTTCCTGTTAACATTGACAAGAATTGATCCAACTGTTCTGTGAAACTCTATAATGTCTAATGTAAAAAATGTCAACAACGCTGACCTACATACTGCATTCACTTGACAGGTCACGTGACGAAGTGTTGACAAAGAGCAAACCAATACTGCAAGTGTGTCGTATCAGCCACAGGAAACGGTCTGGTATCGGTAATCTGTTGACTTCTGAACTTCTGCGAGGTCAAACCCAGAAAGCTGGTCCACCAGTTGATAAGGTTGATAAAGTTGGATTTTTATTCCCGTTAATGATATCCACCAAAAGATAGATATAAGTGGATGGAAGCAGACATCATCATCATCATCAGTTGATAAGATCTCTATGGTGTTGTTTGCTCCACTGTAGTGTATGGAATGTCAACTTGACCTACGCAGTGGTGTGTAGACATGGATTGAGTGTATAATGTGCGAATGATGATAAAGGTTCGTGGTGTTGACAAAAAATGTTCTTTTCTCACACTCATGTATGGCTGGAAGTCATCGACACCAACGACTGTGTACCTTTTCTAAAGTTTAATTGGACGTACACACTCGACAGCACAGATAGTGACAAATCACAGGTTGCCATAATACATCATAGTACAGTGGATAAATGGTCTTGCAATGTTACATGGGCACTCATGTAGAATAAGTGTATAATGGACTGTCAGTAGCCAAGCACTCAGTATCGCCCATACATATATCATCTGACTTCACTGACTGAGCACGTCAGCTTATAAACAATATTTCAGATGGCTTCTAAACCTAATCTCGTCTAGCGACGATTCTTCAACATAATGTTCAGCACATATTTTTCCATATAATAATATTGAACCGCTAGCAATGGGTTCTCATGTGTAGCCGTGATCTCTGGACTGATCAAGCGATAATACGGGCATCCCTTTTCTCTTCTTGAAAGTCACTACATGTTTTGGTTCCAAGATGGCTTCACTCGTGAGCTGTCACTCACGTTTGGATACAGATAATGAATCTGTCCTAACGTTAGTCATTCATAAAACATTTCATTGCTCTGTAGATTTGATCATGAACAATTGACTGCAATCTACAGGATATAGTGCTGCTAGGAATCGAAGTCGTTTTCATCGAGTCAAATATATTCTCTTAGACATTCAAATCGTAACTATCGAAAATGGTGGCTTCGATCGAGAGTTCATAAGAGTATCTTTGATTACCTTGGTATAGGAAATATGAAACTGCCATTCCTTGGCAATACGACTAAACACTGGGGTAAAGCATACACGATAGGTTTAGACGACTATCACCTTCCCCACAAATACTGAGATCACTTTTTCCCCGGCGACAGGCCGACATGGAAAACACACAGTCCCTATCAGGACGAAGCCAAATCACACCACTCTCTAGCGACACATCCGCCGAATAGCCTTCGACCTCTCTAGAGACAACAGAACATATAGTTCGACTTAGATATGTAAAGATATACAGATATAAGACAGACTCGTTCTACTCAGACAAACAATACACATAAATTCAGGCCATAGATATTCTGAAGCAAGAACAATCTATTATTACCCAAACAACGAATAAATCGCAGTAAAATGGATTTATCCGCGGAGTTTGATCGAAAGAGCCGACACAACTTTCAAGGGAAGTAACACAATAATGACTTTCCCTTAAGCACTATTTTGCTTTCAAAATATTTGCGAAGATAACAAGAATACCAATGTATAATATTGTAAGATATCAAAGACTGCACGTAACAAAGGGATATTGGCAAGTTCCATTATCCGAACACGCCAAACCGTTTACTGCTTTTTCGACGCCTATGGGACTATTCCAATGGAATTTCATGCCTTTCGGTCTTATGAACGCCCCTGCAACATTCGTACGCATGATGCGTCGAATCCTATCTCATCGCTCAGATGTCATTGCGTATCTTGATGACATCTGTCTTTTCAGTGATACATGGAACGATCACTATAATGGGATAAATGAATTATTGTCTATCTTACGCGAGCATAACCTGACAGCGAAACCATCGAAAGCATGTATTGGTTTTAGCGAAATATCTTTCTTAGGACACCGTGTTGGTCATGGGTTCCTAAAAACAGAAGACCATAATACAAGTAAGATACTTAACATTTCTATTCCTAAGACTAAAAAGCAAGTGCGAAGTCTCTTAGGTCTAATACAATTTTATGGACGATTCATTCCGAATCTGTCCTCCATTATGTCACCTCTTTCTTCCTTGCTAAAGAAAGGGTCTCCTAATGTAGTCCATTGGACTCAAGAATGTACATCCTCTTTGGATAAGGTTAAAACTATGTTTTCTACTTTACCTATCCTAGTATTGCCTTCTAAGGATAAGACATTTATTCTTCGTAGTGACGCTTCATCCACCGGGATTGGAGCAGCACTAATGCAAGAGTACTCTGGAACTCTTCATCCTGTGATGTATATTTCTCGGAAATTAAATGCCGCAGAGAAGAATTACTCGGTCCTAGACCGTGAATTATTGGCTATGGTTTGGTCAATCCTTAAACTGCAAAGATTTCTTCTGGGCGCGCATTTCATCGTGGAAACTGACCAGAAAGCTCTTACGGCTATTCAGAGTAACAATCTGAAGAGCGCGAGATCAACGCGATACGCGATTGCTCTGCAGCCATTTCATTTTTCGGTGCGAGCTATCCGTGGGTCAGAAAATGTGATGGCAGATATTTTGTCTAGATGCCCACATGATTCATAACTGTTATACAACTTTGATACAGTTGTTCCTATGTTGAAATGTGTACACATACGTAATATCATATATTGATTGTAACACTACTTAGCGGTTCATTGATATTTATTCACCGCTGATCTTTCAATGTTTTTTTTCGTCTTTGATGATCATGATGTTAAGATATCTTAGATGAAATTTATGTATAAACTAATGTAGAAATTGTGTCATTGCTAATATTGTAGTATGCGTTGGTGACACCTCTCTGGAAATATTTATACTTAGAGAAGTACTTTCTCTAAGGTCATAAAACTTATGCTTATCATCTGCGCATTGTTACTGGTGCGTTGTGAGCCTATTGTATGTTGCTCCTAGATGTATTTCAAAAAAAAAAAATGTACCATTTTTTTCCCCGAGGGGTGTGGTAATCTGTTGCGTGCATATTTTGACGCACATATTACAAAAATCGATATGGCTATTTAATATGGAAAAGATATAGACATTCATTCATTTGTGTATGAAAATGCTGTCTATGGGGAAAGCTAGATAATCCATGATTGTTTTACCCTTTTGATTATAGGAGTAATCGTTCTTGATATTGATTTGGCGCATGGATATGACACCCATGTCCGTACTTATTTGTTAGGGCCAGAAAATATATTAATTTGCTTATTATGTTTATGGCCTGAATTCATATGTATTACATATTATGAGTACAAGTAGAATAAGTCCTATATTGTATATTTTGGATGGGTAGGCAGGACTATATTCTTGTTATGCCGCTCTAGCGGAAGTAGGAGTTGTCTTGACAAGTCGTGATGAGTTCCGAGGTACCGTTTACAATGGCGGTTACGCATTTTTCCAGGGCTGGTATATTCTTCAGTAAAAATGATTTATGAAGTGGTTTTTCTTCTGTAGGAGATTGTTTCTCTACTAGAGTTTGTGTTAGAGACACTCCTAATGTACGGTACCATGTATGATTCGGACTCCAGGTAATTCCAGACCCTATTTTTGATGATCTCATGTCGGTTAGACCTAGCTGGAATTTTGGTGCTTCGCAACGCTAGGGTCATGGTTGTATCGACGAAGATGACGGGCTTCCATACAGTAGTTATGTCTACGTGAAGTAACTGGATTACTGTAGAACTGTTTGGAGGAACTTTAAGAAATTATTCTTATACATTTCAAATTAACTTTGGCTTAGATATACCCTCCTGTGAGTGAGTGAGCGACAACTCAGGGAAGGCGGCCATGTTACATTCCTGTCATCATATTTTTGAATCACTGTCCAAAGAACGGGCATGTATCTTACTACTCGGACAGTGGCAAGGAGATCTCAATTTTGATAGAAACCCCTTCCATGGTTTCATAATATGATATAAACTGTGAACATAAAGCAACTTTAGTTACTTACCGATCCGCCTTCACTGACGCGCTTAGTCAGATAGGGGATGTGGCCATTATGTATCATGACATTGGAAACTATTGATGTACTACCCATTATTTATGAATGTGTCATGACTTGGGATCTACTATGTATGCCTGCAAATTGATGTGTCAACCTGTACCATGATTTACTCGTTATGTCCCAGTGTGTGCGTCTAAATAAACTGTGTAAACAAAGATTCCAGCAGTCTGCATTGGTGCCTTGTAGACACAAGTGTATGAGTGATTAGATTGGTCAGAACACGAACAGTACACCATTCGCGTTAATCACACTCTACACTTCTACTCCATATATACACCATCCTGCGTCGGTTGAATTGACCAAGTTTCAGGCCTGCTTCCCCTGGAGTCTTAGAGGGAAACTACTATTTACAGCTGCCTTTGCCTTCCCTAACCTAGGACTAGGGTGAGTTACCCATTTACAGCTGGGAAGACTGGAGCATGCCTGATCTCAACAACTCTGTACACTGCAATGGACATATACAGAAGAAAGAGAACACACCACACTTCTTTACAGACTGACACTTTACAGGCATCAAGAGTTCATATCTCCGATATAGTCATAACGTGTATTTTTTAAAAAAATATTATTCACAAAATTCTCATCATCATCACACCTTTCCGTTCCCCGTGGACCATAGGGCTGAAACAGTTGCTCTCCATCGATTTCTATTCTGGGTTATCTGTTTCAGCTGTGCCCAAGTCATTCCAATGTCCTTAGCCTCCTCTTCCACTGTTCTTCTCCAAGTTCTCCTTGGCCTCCCAACTCTTCTTTTTACTTATGGGTTCCAGTCAAGGGCACCTCTGGCTATGCGTAATTGTTCTCTTCTGAGTGTAGGTCCTATCCATCCCCACCTTCTTACCATAATTTCCTTTTGTATTGGCTGTTGCCCGCATTGAAAAATATTCACAAAATACTAGTAGAAAACTTTAAATATTATAACAGCTACCAGACTTACTACCATACTATAACGTTGTATTTTTATAATTATATAATTTTGTTGAGGAAGTTAAAAAAAATTAAAATTACTTTGGCACTGCTCATTAACATACCGGTAGGAAAAATATCGAAAAATTATATCTACCTGTCAGTAGAAAAAGGTGTCAACTAGCTACCAACTGCTATGGAAAGACAAGAACACAGTAGCGAGTTAATATAATAATTAACTGAGTATGGATATATACTTTACGATTTTCTGGGTACCTTCCTATTTTTATAATTATTGTTGATCAGAATCCAGATCATTACGCTCCGGGCAAACACATTAAGTCCCAGTCTCCATCAGCAAATTTTCAAAGGTATTGATGTTAATAGTACCTGTAGCGCGCTGGCTGTATACACGACAGGTGCATCCTCTCATACGTCCATCTCTTATCGTCTTACTTTTGATGCCAAGGTCCAACAATCTTAGTCTTGTTGATTTATTGATTGCAGTATCGTCTTCAGGTGATTATTATATGGCCGTAGAATCTTTTCCTTATTGATATCCAATGTTCCCACTATGGGGGCTCTCAAGGCACCTTCCTAGTGTGAGCTATACATACAGTTGACCATGAGCAAAGATTATGTCTAGTAGGTAAATACCTGCACGATCAAATGATAGTCCCTGTGTTTTGTCAGGACAAAAGCTAAAATCACAGAAAACTGAAGGCGTCTCAAGATGACAGAAAAGCTAGTATAGATTGGCTCTAAACTGATGCATTTTTATTACTGTTTATGATGATATTGTTTTGTATTTTTGAAAAGTTCAGCCCTCTATCTTTAGTATTAACAGATTGTAAACGTTTTTAAAAAACATAAAAGGTATTTAGTTGCTCGTTTAGTATGATACAAAAACATCTAACTGACCATTTCTTGACAGGTTATTGTGGAGAAATCCGAATAAACTTGATTTTTGTCCTTTATATTATCATCAATATTTTCTTTTGTGTTCCTTGTGGAGCATAGAACTACCACTACAGCTGGTACCCTTGTAGGAAGCTTTCACCAAACAGTCACGTGACTTTCGTAGTGGTCAGACTATTGTAATTAGTACCACCTCATATTAGTCACCTTGTACGAATTGTCTTCTTCTTCGTACACTCTCAGACGTCGTCCACTTGAATGTTCTCAAAGAAAGCAGTAGTCAGTTTGAGGCTATTTGAATCCCCGTAAAGCTTTTCTGAGTATAACGTTCACTCAAGCATATTATTAGTACTGAGTGAATCGGAAACAAAATTCCATGAAAAATATTCCTTGTACTGAGAACCAAACCTCATAGCCTCTCCGGCTACCAAGGTAGAACAGAAACCACCAAGTAAGAAAATGTGATTAAAAGATTGTCGAAGTGCGCTGTTTGGCGCCGATGAAACTTTTTAGTGTGCACATCTCGACCAAAAGTATAATTTTGTTAAAAAGTGGCAGAGCGTATAAGTGCTCACTATTTTAACATGTGCATTATACTCATGTTATTTAAAGTTTGTTTCATTCTAAACACGAGAAACAAAATAAATGTTTAACAATTAAACAAATGTACTTATAAGTATAAGACAATTTTTATACCTTATATAATTTTGTTACAAAAATTAATAAAATTAAATAAGTAACGAAAATCTGTTATTTAATTTGATATTTTTTGTATAGGTAAATTGTTCCCCTTTGAAAGTAAGTAGGATACATTCCCCTAACTTATTTATCTTTTTTATTATCTGCAACAGTAAGTTGTCTGTGGTAAGCTCGTATCCTACAGTTAACTATTTAGTGTTTTTAAATTGTACATACCAAACGTACTTGTGCTAATAATGCCAAAGACGCTATATATTACAATTCTCTATCTATTTTACTACAGTCTGGTATATAATATGTACATGTACACAGACAATATTAACATACAATTTACACTAAGAGACAGTAAACTTCACTGTTTAGAATTCTTCAAAAACATAAGTACGGCGCAGGGTGAAAAATAATTACGGAGTCAAAGAGTTAAAGTATCAAAAGGTTAAGTAATTTTTTTTCCCCACTTATTTCCGAGAATCGACACCCCGTCAAAACCTGACAAGAAGTGTGATCTCTCGGTTATAAGTGGGTTATACTGTGTACATTTGTATAAGATTTTGACCGCTTGACAGTTATCTAGGTACGTTTTTTTTTAAATTTAGCTGGGAGGGGGGAGAGGGAGGGGAGGGGGGGAGTAGGGAGCACATGTATTAGCCATGAACAGGTAGATTTCCGTGACATACCAGAGGTCTATAGCTGGTTGCCTAGTCATCACGTCGTTACGTTTATTCGAGTGTTGTTATTTATTCAACCCATATACTTATTTATTTATATTTTCTAAGTGTAATGATTTCACCTCTACATCTATTATTGCTAGTGTACCAACGTGTCGTTAAAAGTGCAACTAAATGAAATGAAGCTCTATGTGTGGTTTTTGTTTCCTCTTGTGTCTAGCGATAGTGTGGTCTTCCTTAACTTCAACTGGTTTATGACTTTGTCAATGATGATTTGACGTATTGTGTCTGAAAATGCAATAAGTAATTATTTCTTTGATTGCTTATTGTTTCACTGTGTTGTTTTATTTGATATATCAGTGATATTCTCTCTTGTTCTACGGTTTTTGTTTGTTGTTGGTCGATTGTCTGCTTTATTTTTCTAGCCGTAGTTATATAACTGTAACCTCTGTTGTCGATTGGGTGAGTTGGTGTTTGATGTGTAGTTTCTGCTTACTTCACAGCGTATTGGTTCTCAACCTATTTATTGTCTTAGTTAATGGTGTCAACAGTCATTCTCATACCGTCAATACTTTGGTCTTATTGGTGTTTAGGTATAGATTCTGGGCCTAGCTGTGATTTTTGGTTGACAGAATTAGTTTTTCCAGTCCTTCTGGGTTGGTCGATAGTAGGATTGTGTCGTCAGCATATCTGATTTCCAGCATCTGGTTCCCGTCGATGTTAAATGGGTCAAACTCTGTGTGTTCTTGGTCATCTCTTACGTTTCTCATAACATTCTCGGCATAAATGTTAAACATGTAAGGGGAAAGGGTACAACCTTGTCTTCTTTCTGTACTTCAAACCATTCTGAAGTTTCTCCTTCTATTCTTACGGATGCCTGTTGTTCTTGGTACAGCAGTGCGATGAGTTGTATGAGGTGGTATGGAAATCCCATATTTTCCACAATAGTCCATAACTGCTGATGTTGTTTACAGTCGAAAGCTTAGGTGTAATCAATGAAACAAGTAAATAGGTCAACGTTGAATTCTCTACACTTTTTTATGATGATCCTCATATTGAATATATGGTCTTTGGTGCCTCTGCCTGGTCGAAAACCCTCCTGTATTTTGTTAATTTCTATTTCTAGCTTTTGTTGCATCCTTTTCATTTTGATATGTAATAGTATTTTGCTGGCATGGCTTAAAAGAGCTATAGTTCTGTAGTTTGTGCACAGTTTCAGGTTGCCCTTTTTTAGCAAGGTTATGTAAATTTATCTGTTCCATTCTTTGGGCCAAATTCCGCTTTGCCAGATCTTACAGCATAATGCATTGCATATATGAGCGCTGCCTTCTCCTCCTGCCTGTATCATTTCAGCTGTTATTTCATCACAACCAGGAGATTTTCCACTTTTCAAGTGTTTGATTGCGTTCCGGACTTCCTCTATGGTAGATGCTGGTTCAAGTTCAGCTACATTCATGTTGTTGTTATCTGCCGCCTTGTTTATTTCCTTGTACATTTCTTGACAGTACTCCTTCCATCTGTTCAGAATATCTTACGTTCTGTTAGAGTGTCACCCTTCTTGTCGTTTATTGCTAGAAGTGATGGTTTAAAGTTGCTGTTCTTCAATGTGCTTACTTCAGAAAACATATTCTTACTCAATCCCTGTTCGCGCATTCTTCTATTTTCCTGCAGATGTCGTTTATGTATTGTTGTTTGTCTTGTCTGACTTGCTTTTTAATCTGCGTTGTGTGTTCCTTGTATAATTCCTGATTCTCTGTGTTTTTTTGTTTGGACTTAATTTTCTTCTTCCTACCACAACTTCAGTGTTTCGTCTGAGATTTATTCTCGTCTCTTTATACTTCTTCTAGGAATGAACCTCTGTGCATTTGTAATGTAAACATCTCTGATGTTATAAGCAAGTTCACCTGGTGTAATTTCCTCCTGTACTGCCATAAGAACGTCAAATTAGTTCTGAATATCGACACTGTACTCTTTTGGTATAGCGCTTGTGTCATAACGTATTACTTTGTCGCTTGTAACGACCTTTTTCAGTTTGATCTTGAATTTTGCAGCAAGAAATTCATGGTCGGAGTCCAGTCCGCTCCCAGTAGAGTCCTGATGGATGAGATACATGATCGCCACCTCTGCTGTATTAAGATGTAATCTATTTGGTTCTTGCTTTTTCCGTCCGGTGACGTCCATGTTTATAGTCTTCTAGGGTATTGCATGAACATAGTTTTTGTGATGACTAGATTGTTTTCTAGGCAGAATGTTGTCACGCGTTCTCCTCCCTCATTTCTTTGGCCAAATCCATAACTTCCTTTTACTCTTTTTTCATGTCCTAATATTTCGTTTCCAACTTTGGCATTAAAATAACCCATTTTTATCTTAATATCTTGCTTATTTGCTTTCTCTAATGCGTGTTGCAGTTCGTTGTAAAACTCTTCAATGTCATGTTCTTCAGCAGCTGCTGTTGGCGCAAATGTTTATATAATTGTGATGTTCTTTCTAGAAGAGAATACCGATGAAAAAAAAAAAGACAACAAAAACACATTAAACAGGGGGTTTGTGGGGAGTATGTCTTGAATAAGCTGCACAAGAATTGACCACGTGAATGATATGACTGATTATTAAGGTGACTCGCATAACTCGATAACTGCTGTACTAGTAGTGATGAGTGTTGTCCGTTAATTGTTAGCCTGTTTTTTTTTTATATGATGTCGTGGTTGAGTTAGAGTGTAGAGTATTTGTCGAGTTGGACAATAGTATTGAAATCGACAAGGGATAGTGGACTGACAGAGTTATAGCTTACACATAGATAAAGTGTAATAGGAGGTGGACTTGAGACAAACCTGGAGAAGATTTATTAAAGTTATCACTCTCTCCAAGCCCTAAACTCACTTATACTGTCTAAGCACCTCCTGCTCTCACTCTTTTCTCTGGATCTAAATAGAGACTATAGTAAAGAGCTAAACATGTAAATTATGGATGGAAGGGTCGTGAACAGCGCATTAATAAAATGTGTAAACTTTATTACAGCAGGAAAGCATGAAAATAATGCATGTTATCACAACAACATAAAATTACATCAATAATCAAAAATATGCAAAATACTCCAACAACACACACACAACCAATCATAAAACCTGCAGAACACGGAGAAATAAATAAACCGAGGGACAGTCCGTCCGCTTTCGTGGGACCAAATGTAATAGCTCCAATGTCTTTACGTAAATATATACTCCATGGGTGATGGAATTGACCTGTAAATCCCATGAAGGCGCTAACTTTGGGGACCCCTAATTGCGTGGGGGGGGGGGGGGGTGGAACTCTGTATTTCTCTCCGGTTTACCAAATGAATAGGCTGAGTGTCAGTCTGTACGCTTTCGTGGGACCAAATGAAATAGCTCCAATGTCTTTACATAAATATATACTCCATGGGTGATGGAATTGACCTGTAAATCCAATGAAGGCGCTAAACGTTGGTGACCCCTAATTGCGTGAGGGGGCTGGAACTCTGTATTCTCTCCTGCTGACCAAATAAACAAACTGAGCGACAGCCTGTCCGCTTTCGTGGGACCAAAAGCTCGTTACACTACGTGAGCTTAACTTCTGTGGGAGGGAAATGGCGTTGACAAAAGAAGGGTTTTGGATCAGGTAGGGGGTTTGACGACTCGTGATTGCTAGCTGTATTCAGAATCCCTCTAGAACGAAGAGAATGTGACATTCTTCGCCTGACTGGAGACTTGACTCTAGCAATTCGGTATCCATGAAACCCGAAAAATGACTAGAGATAGGCCTTAACATTTAGTTCTGTGTTAAAGTCTGCCTTATCTCATGATGGTCCATCTCGGGCCAGGAAAATATTCACGAGTGCGTTAGTCTATTTCGACTAACCAGATTTATAGTTTACATACAACGCCACCCAGGTCACCTGCATGACCTGATTCTACAGATGTATCGGCGTAATGAGTAATAAAGAGTAAGACAAAGGTTATTCTAGAGACATCAGAAGTCAACAAACGCAAGAACATTTCTTCAGGTAGAGAAATGCATAATATTATGAGAGCTCTAACTCGTCTAAGGGGCAAAACGCAGAGACTGACCGCGATTGTTATCTCCCCCTTGTTTCGAAGATGAAACGGTTACCCAGGCCTCAAAGGGTACCACCCGCTAGCAGAAATGTTTCTCTGGTCACACGAACACCAGGTGCGCTGATGTAACGTTATCTGACCGTTGAAGGCCAGAACGTAAACAAAGCGCGGGTGGGTCTGCAAAGGGGGAAATTGCAGGTAGAATATGAAAATACAAAATGTCAAGGAAACCCGAACATTAAAAAGTAATAACATATGGAACGGAATGGTAAAATAAATTAACAGTCACTGTGACATGTGACAGTTAAATACTTCAAGCCTTTTAGTTTACAAGTCCATTTCTTTTCTGTCTGACCTGTTTTCTTTTGTCCGCTACTGTGTAGTGAAGCAGATCGTTAATAGTTCACGTGATCTTGATATGTAGACATACCATGTCATCTCCGCATCTCTGTTGTTGTGAGATAACCTCCATATGGTTCTAAAGCACTTCTAACTTCGTGTCTGATCTGTCACAGCACTATGTGGAATAAACGATTTCTGAAGATGATAATAAAGCTATTGGAGTCCTACGTCCAGTTTTGATATCAGCGATGACCTTCAGGCGTGTAATTTGTACTGCGATGTAGACCATTTTCTTTATTTCCTACCCGTCTTGTTAGGGGGCTGTAACTAAACAAATAAGATAATCTGAGTGCATTAGGCTATCTCCCTTCAATAAATGCTGCACCAGGTTTATAGTGTAAGCCATAGTTGTGATCACTGTAACAGTCCTATTTCATAACCACCAGGAATGTAACGATATCTTTACTGCGTACTGTTATAGTATGGATGTGTTTATGCGCCACTACAATGTTGAAGGCTGTACGATCTACCTCAATGTTCCTGCTCGGTGTTACTGTAGTTTTCTGTGCGTGCGTAGTCAGTACGACCTGGTCCAAACAGCGTTGTTGTGCATGATTAGCTCACCAGGCGTTGAGGCGCTAACAGGGTGTCATGTTGACATTCAAACATCATACATCTCTTGAATGTGAAATACTCGAAGTTTGTGTAGGTTGATAAGTTATGTGGTTGTGAGAAAACACGAATGCGTAAAGACTCTTTGACAGGTAAACAATGCACCCACTCACTCACATGCAGCAGTCAGTAATTGTTGCAACTGCTGGAACTTTTCAATCATTTATTTACGAGATACAGTGACATCAACAGTTACAGTCAAATGGACGAAGATCAAGGACATCATACAAACTGTAAATGACTGGCAAAACATCTGGCATTATAAAGCTTGAACCACTCATCTATCAGGACGTTATCGACAATGGTCTGTCCTTAAACAGATAGTTCATACTGCAGCTCACGTACCACTGAATCAGCGCGTCAGGTACTTCAAACAACTCCGCCGTACCAACAGGCGAGTTCTCAATTGCATAAATAATAATAATGCTGCAATTCATCTGGCATAACACGCCAAATACATCCTTTTCTGCTCAAAGATATCGGCCGTAATGTCGGGCCTCTATAATAATGTAAACAACTGTTTATTCTTCATAGGCAGGCATAATCATCCATGCCGAAACATACCGCCAACATGCGGTTTTCATAATAATATATCTTCACTGGGCTTCTGTATAACAGTTAGACGAGTAGTCTTAGTTGGCTACATCGAGCACAAATAATGGACTCTGCATCTCAAAGGACTGTGAGCTCTACTCACAGGTTGCCACAAAATGTTCTTCAACTTAGGCATAATAATTAAGTTTCTTTTACCTTTGACAGAATCCGAGAAATACACAAATAACAACTGTCGTCATTCTTGACGAACAGAATAACTCTGGGGAGAATCACTGACATCACAGTCACACTGAAGACTATCTTTCCCCCAGATAATGCAGAGAAGTACCACGAACATACTAGTCCGGTCAGAACCAAGATCATCACTCCCTGACGGAAGTCTCTCCGTTCGCGCTAAAAAAACTTGCGCATGTGTAGACAGCACAGATCTGAGTCAAGCTAACCCCGACTTAAGACAGGTCAACAACAATGAATAAAACAAAGGGAAGATAACCCCAAATCAACCTGTCCCAGGGAGTTCATAAACAGTTCTCTAACTTAGATCATCAAAAGTATTAAATAGATTTACGTCTTATGAAACCGTCAAAAACGACATCAACAGATTACCGCACCCTCCGGATAAAAAAAAATTAACCACATTTTTTTTTTTTTTGGAAATACATCAATGAGCAAGATACAACATGCTCATAACTCATGAATGATGCGCCGATGAAACAAACAACATAAAATAATGTCTTAATGACAGGCGCAATCGACGCACAATAGAGCGTCTAGTGAGAACGAAAAATCACCTCACAAGATAAGAGAAAATATTTTCTCCAAGTAAAACATATCCGGTAGGTACCATCAAAGAAACCTCAGTTGCTGGCGATGCTAACAAAAATCACATACATATCAAAAAATGCAATATTATAGCAATGCGAATGACATTATATCGAGAAGTCACATGAACATATAAACCTATCGAAGTCTCATGCTATATAATCACTATTATCTAATGGATGGCCCTAACAAAATTTGTAAAGTCATTATACATACATATGACAATACAAGAGTAAAATCTAACTAATACAAGATGGCATCCACAGTACAAAACAATGCTGTATCCCGAAGATCAATGTAAGCAGCATCCAAATAGTATGTAAGGGAGACATATGACGTCACCAAGATTCTAAAAAGCACTCCGTACCTGGTACTAGTTTGCACTGAGAACAATATAAATGACACAGTTAGTAACATGCTATAATGTACTATAATTACTACTACATGTCTAAGTATTAAATGTGGCCGCATTAATTTTATTTTTTGACCTTTATATTATGTCAACTCAACCTTCTCCATTACACGAAAGATGGTAATAGAGAAAAAAAACAATTAATTTACCACTCTAAGGTGAAAACAATTGTGTTAATATATATTGTTATAGTGAAGAGATCGGCTACCACGACAAGCATGGGAAACAAAGAGCCAAGGATCCAGACCCCGAGGACGACCCAGAGTCCGCTGGGAGGACAACATTAGAAATCTTTGAAGGACCGAGGACTAGAATGGAACCAGGCCAGGAGGAAGACAGCCGATAGAATAGTCTGGCGCTCTCTCTTCCAAACCTCTACACCTCACGGTAGAAGGGGAACGACTAAGTAAGTAAGTAAGTAAGTGAAGAGACATAAGTCAAGAAGTGTATCAGGAAAAATCTAGGACACAAGACTTAAGTGGACTCATGTTGGCATTTGAACAGTATGTCTGCCATCACATTATCCAAACCACGGACAGCTCGTACCGTGAAAGGAAAAGGTTGAAGAGCAATAGCATATCGAATAGATCTCGAGCTATTCAAGTTCTTACACTGAATAGCAGTAAGAGCTTTTTTAACTGTTTCCACAATGAAATGCGCACCAAGAAGGAATCTTCGTAACTTAAGGATTGACCAAACCATAGCCAACAATTCACGGTCTAAAACCGAGTAATTCCTTTCTGCCGCATTCAGTTTCCTAGAGATATACATTACAGGATGCAGAGTTCATGAATACTCCTGCATTAGTGCCGCTCCGATCCCAGTGGATGAGGCGTCACTACGAAGAACAAAAGTCTTATCAGTAATAGGTAGACTTAAGATATGTGGAGATAAGAACAAATTCTTAATCTGATGCATTGAAGATTGACATTCTTGGAACCAGCGCACCATGTTAGGAGACCCTTTCATCAATAGAGTTGAGAGTGGTGCCATGATAGAGGATAGATTCTTAATAAATCTTCCGTAGAATTGTATTAATCCCGAGAGACTACGCACTTGTTTTTTTTTTGTCTTAGGAACAGAGATATTTAATATCTTAGAAATGTTTTGGTCCTCTGTCTTCAATAGACCATGACCAACACGATGACCCAGGAAAGAAATTTCACTAATCCCAACATAGGCTTTAGAGGGTTTTGCTGTCAAATTATGCTCGCGTAGAGTAGACAGTAATTCATTTAAACCCAAATAGTGATCTTCCCAAGTATTACTTAAAAAGACAGATGTCGTCTAAGTATGCAATGACATCTGAACGATATGAGAGAATTCGACGCATCATGCGTACAAAAGTAGCTGGGGCGTTCATAAGCCCGAAAGGCATAAAAGTCCATTGAAACAAACCCCTTGGTGTTGAGAAAGCAGTGAGAGGTTTGGCGCGTTCAGTTAATGGAACTTGCCAATAGAATTTCGACAAGTCAAGTTTAGTAAAGAATCGAGAGTTAGAAAGTCTAGTAAGTAGATCTTCTAATAAAGGCATAGGTTCAACATCGAACTTCGTAACTTGGTTCAATTTCCGATAATCTACGCAAAGGCGTATGTTATTGTCTTTCTTTCGAACAATAACCATGGACGAAGAGTATGCTGAAGGGGATGGTTCAATTATTTTCAATTGTATCATTTCATCCAAGTCTTTCTCGACTTGTGCTTGAAAATGGAATAGGATACAGTCTTACTCTGATCGGATTATGATCAGTAAGTATAATGTCATGTTCAATGACATGTGTGTGTCCAGGAATGTCGGTTAGGACATCCTGAAATTATTGTAGCGAAGAGGATACTTGTCGCTGTTCCTCAGAAGACAAATTAGCAGAAACAGTAACGTGTTTCCATGATTCCGTAGAAGTAAGTGGAATCACTGGAAGAGGTAGATTAACATCTGAAAAAGTAGTTTCCTCATCCTGTATAACTGACAGGGATGAGATATGACCTTGTTGGTCTGGAGAATCGTCCGTCGCCTGGAAAATAGGCTGCAAATAGTCTGGTCGTTCATGATATTCCGTAAGCATATTTATATGGAAGGTTTTATGCCTTCCATCAATATCGACAACATAGTCGACATCGGAAATTTTCGAGACTATTGTATATGGACCTTTCCATGCAATAAGAAGTCTGTTCTCCCTAGAAGGAAGTAAAACAAACGCTTTGTCTACAGGACAAAGTTGACGTAGGCGTCTCTTCTTATTAGCAAATCGCCTTGTCTTTTCCTTAGCAAATTCGGATGAGGAAGTTGCTAGCTTGCATGCTTCAATAATCTTTTGCCTGAGAGCAATGACATACTCATATGAAGATTGTGTGTCATTGTCGATATTATCAGCAGTTATAAGATCATAAAGTAAAGACATAGGACCGTCGAGATTTATAACTAGTCTCTACTATAATTATATATCAGCACATCTGTTCTCACTTTATGGGAATTTATAACATTGTACTATATGATTTCCTTTTTCTGTTACCGATTTTGTTATAATGGAAGAAGGCTGAGTTAGCAATATAAGGGCTAAAAGTTCTCATGGCCACAATTTATAGTCAGGAATGTATTTTGATTGCTGCATTAGAAAATCTAACATTTATCATATAGAATTGTGTTATTTATATTTTCGCAGCAAATCATTGATGTGTGCGAGATTCTGTACATTATGTCAACCATGAAGTATAGCGAAGTACTAACTTACCTTGGAACGACTCCGTAGATGTGCCCTCTTAATTTATGTCCACGTTTTCTGGGATCATCAACTTAATTAGTATTATGTATAACACATTGTATCATAATATTATTACATGCTTACATAATGTGGTATTTGGTTATTAAGATGTGTATATCTCTATAATGCGGTATATTATGATTCGACACCGCTGTTTTGATGACATTCCATTGTTTAATCCTATGATAATATATTTAATGTCAGATAAATTTGTATGTGTATAATTTTGCTTGCATTAATATGTTGCCAGCACTGTGGTGTATGTTGGTGGCACCTCCATGGAATATGTGTGTACTTAGGGAAATACTTTCTCTAAGGATCTGAGATATAGTCTCACCTGACGCTCCATGCGTCGAGCTAGCCTCACATTAGGCATTATATTTTTTGGTGATACGTTTTGTCCGCGCATCATTCGTGCGTTAGGAGCCTGTTGGATCTTGCTCTTGGATTCAAAAAAATTAGGTTCATTTTTTCCCGGGGGGTGCGGTAAACTGTTACGCACAGATTTTTCTGAGTCAATATATATTTACCTGTCTTGTTTGTACACTTTAATTTTTTGTAATCAAAGGTACATAACGCTTGGTTATCTGGGGTTACAATTTTACTATGGTTGTTATCCGCTCTTGTGTTTTAACCTGGCGATCTATTATTAGATCTATGTCTGGTTGTTATCCTTATAGGGCTCGTATAGTTCAGCTTTTCTTGGAATGTTTGCAACCTGAGTTGAGGTTTATTCCCTGACCATATAAGGCTCGATTTGGTCAGTATCTTTGCTTGTTATGTGTCCACCATCGTCCCGTTTGAGTTTAACTCAGGGGTCAAGCGCTACTGCGCATGTGTCGAGTTGAAGGGTTTTTGAAAGACTTCCGTTCCAGGAGTCTAGAGGGTTTTTTGATCAGAGTGAGACGCGTTTCAGCGTCCGTGATCATTTTTGTCGGAGAAATGGAAGTCCTCTTGTGTTGTTAGTTTATCTACAGATGATTTCCCCCATGTGATTCTAAACGCCTGGAGGCGTGTGAGTTGTGGTGTTTATTTCTGAAGAAAGGTAATTGCTCTTCATATGATTATTATTTGTCGCCAGCTTTTATGATTGCCATTTTGTAGTCTGCTTGCTAACTTTCCCACTGGGCGGGAAAGAGTCTACTGTCATGAGAAGTTTCAGCTCACGAATCACCATGTCTTTTTATGCATCGGGATGGTGCATGCCCCAAGGGCTATCTGTTTGTTGAACTCTGTTGCTCCGGCGGTATCACGTCGGTCAAGGTTTGACACCTTTGCTACTAAAGGAACTTAGAGGACATTGCCTGATGGACTCCAGAAGATAAGTCTGTCTTGCTGGGGGTCAGAAAGGTAGAGTTGATTTAATCTCCTACATCTAGATATCTTGGCTGTAGCTAGAAAAGGGTGATGGTTTCAGCACCTGAATATATCTACAGTCGTCTATGATGCATTGAGGCCAATTATATTATTCACCATTGCTATGCTGTATGTCGTCAAGTATCGTACTGACTATTTATATGATGATGAACGTCTATTGTCTTGTAACGTCAATAAATCAATGAAACGCCAGCTGTTG
This sequence comes from Oreohelix idahoensis, assembly GCA_024509875.1. Classification (NCBI taxonomy): domain Eukaryota; kingdom Metazoa; phylum Mollusca; class Gastropoda; order Stylommatophora; family Oreohelicidae; genus Oreohelix; species Oreohelix idahoensis. The sequence continues at coordinate 67,977 of JAMPIV010003201.1, read as the reverse complement.
TCCACAATTACTGACTTCTACATGTGGTTGTATGGATGGACTGTGGCCTGACATGACCTATACACGCATTCGCATCCATCCATTGATGATTACTTATCCACATATCACATCAACCACCTCCTCTTAAAGCAATCTATAGATATCAAGGGTATACACACTTGAGAGTGAGTTTTTGTGTGACACCCCTGTCAGCACCTCTATGCCTGGTGACCTATAACATAGTCTCCAGGTCAACTTGACACTCACTCACCTACGCAGCACTTACACCTTCGATACCTGAGCAGGACCTGTGTTATTTATGGTGGCCATTTTCCTGCGTTAACAGGGTGCTTTAACAGTATGGTAGCTTTAACACACCCCTCGTGAAAAATCTATTTGCTTACACCTTTATTCTCACATTTTCCGCAATCACCTCTGCAAAGACAGGACCAAGAAAAATCAATAAACCTATCTTATAAAATTACGACAGTTGATAGAACTACAGTGAAATGCCTGGGACATATTTGTAAGTTGACAGCTACAGACGATCCAACTGCAATAGATTAGTAATACTGACAGATCTACTTACGGTCTGACTGGAGCAGAACTGCAACGCTTTCACACATGTTTTATGAAATTATGAATATGTGTCATAGTGGTATGAGAATGATTGTTGAAACGTTTAACTAAGACAATTAATAGATTGACAAAAACACGCGGTCAAGTAAGCAGAAACTACACATCAAACCATAACTCCGATATCTGTCTACAGAGATTACGGTTATATAAATACTGGTAGAAAAATAAAACAGTCATTCCACCAACAAAAACCGTAGAACTAGAGAGACAATTTATCACTGACATATCAAATAAAGCAACACAGTGAAACAATAAACAATCCAAAGAAAGAATAACTTATTGCAATTTTAGACACCGTACGTCAAATCATCATTGACAGTCATAAATCAACTGGAGTTAAGGACGACCACACTATCGGCAGACACAAGAAGAAACAAAAAAACTCTCATGGATCTTCATTTCAGTTAGTAGTATTTTAACAACACGTCGGTACATGTCGTAAATTTATTTTGAGAGAAAAGAGTCGTAGAAATAGTGGTCCGGTTTAGAGTGGAAAATGATGATGGAAAGCTCAGTAATAGAAAATGTAGATATTAAACAGTTGCTTCACAGCGTGCTGGAGGAGAGTAAAGACAGACTTATTTACGACAATTCGTCTCTCTCAATCTTCTCTTTCACTCTCCTGGTCAAACAATTATTTGCCAGTTTTCCAGACTCGCATCTGCGCGCACACCGATTTGGTGTTTTTCACACACACAGACGATGTAGATACAAACTATATTAAACGAATAGGGGAAAAGTTGGGCTTTGGGTATATCCAACACACAGAACTAAATGAGTTTATGTGATTTTATTCACTTTAAACATCAATCATTAACAAATATCAGGTATTACATAAATTATCATAAGTACACAAATGCAAATAACAAATTTGGGAGGGGTGAAGAAGATTGGTATCGACTAAGCCCTTCCCGCTTATTAGACAAAGACAAACCCAGTCCAGAGATAGATAATATCAGGAACATAGGTACGTTAACCTAACAGTGAAGTTAATTACTCTGAAAGAGGTGTTACAAAGTTAGGTATAGGTGATAGAAAAAAACCTGTTCTTCCCAGCTGTTCTTCCCTTTACTAAGCAAATGGAAAGGAGGGGGTTTTTAAACAGAGCTAACCAATTAGCAACTCCCCCTTAAAGGAACAATGCAGGGAATACAGAAAAATTATATTACTAGACAAGAAAGTTAACAACAGGTTTACAAAAGAAAACGATTAAATTTCCTGTCATTCATACACACGCGTGAGGATCCACACTCATATACTCACACACTTACCGAATGCAGCCTCAGACGATCCATAAAAAGTATATAAAAACAGCAAGTAATCTTTCGACATATGAACTGTCTAGTCCTTCGATGTCCCGCCCCAGATGTTTGCGAGGGTTTGTTGGTAACAAATATTCTCACTTATCGCAAGACTTGAAGACTAAGAGTTCTCGTGTTTTTATTATATATATAAAAGGAGTCTATGGGATGGTAATAACACAGTTCGGCACAGGGGTGAAAATGAAGTGGTCTCTTTTAATCCTCCGCTATGGTAAAATTCCTTCAATGTGTGATGATAGTTTTATTAAATCCAATTGAGGAAAAAAACTAGGCTCGGTCACAGTCAGGAGAATATGTACTCTCTCACAGTAAACAGTAAATATGATATCGCTACTGGCGATGAGTACCTTCCAGTTTATCTTACAGGTTTGTAAGGGTAATTTGATGATTATTCTTTAAAATGTTCTTGGGTGGGCTTTATTTCATTTAATTCTGACAGCTAGGTCGCAAGGACCGCCACAAGATTATATTTTAAAAGAAATGTTTCTTCAATATGACTGGAAGTTTATAGGATGATTTCTTTATTTCTTTCTTTATTTAGCTGGGACCGCAGGTACGATCACTCTGTGTGAAAGAAAAAAGACATGTAACATACCGAAAAATCAAGCGCGATAAATTTCCCGTTAAGCCTATAATACACTCGAGTATTTAATTATGTATTTAATAAACACCGCGCGAATTCTAGTGGTTAAAACACATCTATAAAACTAGGACTTAACTGAATTTATTAATTATAAATTCCTTCGCGACTTTAAAAGTTAATTTAAGCATCTATTATCTTTTGAAATAAGATAATAGATAGATCATTATATTTACAACTGGAACTATTGAGATGGTTTAATTTAATAGATTTAAATTAACACAAAATCCATTGAAATAGAATGACTGAACTAGACCACTGATCACTTTACGCAATATATATTACCGCTTTGCACAGAATAGAAAACACTTCAAAATTATATATAAAATCCAGGGGAAAATCTATAACAAGATTTCAATAAAGCTAGTGCTTCTGTAAAGGTCTGGCCAGCGAGTGATAACGTGTCTAGTCTTCATGGTCTATTTAGCTAAAATGGAATGTAAGTTTAGTGGGACATGATAAACTTGACAGCTTATTTGATCTCACGAACTTTTGGGGATCTGACCGCCAAGTCAAGAGAAGAAACCGCACCCTGGTCTTCGTATCTCCGTTCGCTGCTGCCCGTTTCGGTTTCCCCGTTCGCTCGTTTCTACGATTGACACCGAGACGCGAAATTAGCGGCAAGCAGCTGCGTCTCGTATCAGGGACCACTACTGTCTTTGATAACGCCGATAGTCTCCCCTAAAATCCCCCAGTTCGTCTCTTTGATCTTGGTCGCTGTGCCTGTTTGAATCTGGCGACGCCCCCCCCCCCCCCCACTGGCCAAGTTAATTAAAATAACTGCCTATGATTGTTCAAGAGATGTTAGTGGGCGTGATTTAATCTCTCCTTAAATCAATGCGATGACCAGAATCAACGATAGGTAAACTTTCCGCATATCAATCAGCAAACGTGTTTGCCCTCTGTGGAACAGTTTCATAGCTAATGAATCCACGTGAAAGAATAAACGTTTTTACAAGAAGTTACAACAAAGTTCAGGGTTAGCCGAGTTCGTCCATCACTGTACACTAGCAATTATAGATATAGAGGTAACATCATTACACTCAGAATATATAAATAAATAAGTATACGAACTGTGTAAGCAGCAACACTAGAATAAACCAGCTAGCAGTCCTTCACAGAAATAGACCTTTTTCTGGCTAATAAAAGTTCCCGCCCCCCCCCCCCCCCTCTCCGCCGCCCTTAATTTAAAAAAAGATAAGGACAGAGATAACAGTCCAGAGGTCAAAAATAGCCCACTTATGACCAAGAGATCACACCTCTTGTCAGGTTATACGGGATGTTGAATCTTAGACGAAGGTGAAGAAACAAATAAAACATAACCACGTGATACTTTAAACAGCAGAGAGAAAATAAAGTTAGGGGAATACATTCTATTTACTTCCAAAGGGGAACAATTCAATTATTTAAAAAATATTAAACTAAAAAACAGGGGTTCATTGTTTATTTAATTTTGTCAATTAGTTTTACAAAATTATTTAAGACATAAAATATTCTCTTATTTTAATCAGTAGTTGTGTTAAATTGTTGAAACGTGTTTTGTTTCTCATGTTTAAAATAAAAGTACTTGAAATAATAAGGAGTTTGATGCCCATGTTAAAGTAGTCAACACTTATATCCTCTGCCACTTTCAATGATAATTTAGTTAAAACCCAAATTTCTGTAGTCTCAGATGAGCACAACAAAATGTGTTATTGGCGCCAAATAGCGCACTACAACAATCTTTTAAACACTTGTTCTTACTTGGTCTTACCTCTTCTACCCAATCATGTCGATGTCAAACATCGATTCAGATTTCAGAACATAGCGACATTGTGTTTTAAGAACTGTATGAAAAACTGCATTAAAAGTGTATTCTTCACATTTCAAGTTTTACTCGGCAAGCAGCGATAATAGCCACAATCTTCAAGCAACAGTGCCTTAGCTAGGAGTTCAGTCTACAACAGAGACAGTCAAAGAAAGGAGCAACCATCGTTTATTGCCACTGTGATGCGTCGGTCCAGGAGGAAGACATAAATAAGATAAGTGGTTTAATGTTTAGTGGCATAAGTCCTTCCTATATGTTACGTGGTTGAGCTCCTTCTTTATGTCTATATAGGTTATATGATTCTATGTTTTTTGTTTTTGTTTTTTCTAGTGATTTTGGAAAACCTCTATAGACAGTCCCAAAATAAAAGAATCTGTAGGGCCTGCATATAATTCTTTCTAAGTGAGGCCCAGCAAAAATTGCTGTGTATTAAAGCGCTCACTTCGAATTTATTATATCCAACTTCTGTCTTAGTTGTGATGTCATGTTCTTGATTGTAGTTCGTGGTTGTTGATTGTTTTTATATTTAGTTCTTCAGCATTATTGTTTGTATCCTGATGCTCTCATCTTACTATCATTTAGTTGATACATATATTAATGTTGTTTGCGTCTTGTCTTGTCAATGTGTAGGGGTAGCGATTACTTTATTTTCATAGCATTTAGTTTTCTTTCATTCACTACTTTTCTTTGCTCCCACTATTGTCACATATAGTCTCTGTTTGTACTGTTCTTACTCCATTCTTTATGATGATTTCATGATACCTGCAGTTGTATATATATGTAGTAGTGCTCTATTTGTTTATTACGAATCTTCAAGCTCTAAAGAAGAACGATTTCAGGTACATCATACTTATTGGATATAAGTATTTATAATTTGGTTTAAGGAACCAGTAGTAATTGACGATTGAGTAAGTGAGAGTAAACGAGTAAAAATTAACAGTAAGACATGACTACCTTAGAACATTTTATCAAGACAGGACAAACCCTAGGAAAAGAAGGACAGGTTTTGGAAGAGTTTGCTTTCACGCAATTGCGTGTGCCTGAAAAAAAAGAAGAAAAAAAAGATTAGACGAAGAAAAAAAAGATTAAACGATATTGCTAGAGACGAGAGGGCACAGGAGAGAGAAGAGAAAACCCGGGACAGAGAAGAGATACCACGGGAGAGAGAAGAGGACATTAAATTATCTGAAGAAAGAATAAGATTAGCCGAATTGGAACATGAACAGAAAATGGCAGCTATCGAGCTTGAGAAATTAAAACTACAGCAACAGGATAGCTTGAGGAATCTTGGAAATTCTGGGTCTGAGAAGAAGGACCACACATCTAATTTTAAGTTCCGGCTACCAAATTTTTCTCCAGGGGTAGATGACGTTTCATGCTTCCTACACCGTTTTGAATCATTATGCATGGGATTTAATATTCCAAGAGCATCATGGGCAATTCGTTTAGAATCCCACTTGAAGGGGACTCATTAACAGCGGTGTACACTTTAGACGAGGAGAATAGAAGGAATTATGACGCAGTCAGAATACTCTTGTTAATAACATATCATTTGGATGAGGAAGGCTATCGCCAACGTCTGAAGAATTTGATACCAGAGATTAACAAGGATTTTGGAGAATTCATATCATCGATTAAGATGTGTTTCAATCGTTGTGTGGAATTGGCAAAAATTGATCGCATTTTCGAGGGATTAATAGATCTAGTGCTGAGGGATAAAGTCTTATCATCTATAAGTCCAGAATTACTCGCCTACTTACACTAACGGAAACCGAATTCTCTTACAATGATGGAATCATTAGGGCGCCAGTTTATTACGGCACATCCGGGTAAGATAGTCGGTAACACTAATGTTAAGGGGGCACACCCAGTCAAAAATGGGTTATCTTTTTAAAAAAATAACAGAAAAATAACTAACGAACTTGTTGACATGTTTACTTTATACATTTTAATGTTTTATGTGAAAATAATTAACATGAAGTGATGAAAAAAAATGAAAGGAAAACCATCATTGCAGCTGGGAATGAATTTCCCTCACATAAAAAGTGCAAGGAATGCCAAACCAGCAGTTGATGTGCATAACATCCCTACCTATGGCGTGAACTACCCAAAAATGTCTACCCAAATGAGCTTTGTAGATATGGCTCTTGCAATATGACCCTTTTAAATAGCACAAATTTAGAACTCTGTATAGAAATATCTCTGTTTCTATACCATGTAAGAAAAAAGTGGAATTCATGCCATAAAGGATAACATGGGCTATAAGTGTGCAAAATTTGAAGGCTATAGCTATAAAATTGTAGAAAATATCACCGGAACTGTGAATCGCAGGCCCTGTTTTCGTTAAAGTTTAGCTTATAAGAGCTCAGTGTCCCCCAGGAAGATATGGGTGATCCTCTCTTTGTGTCTGCTCTTCATCCAGGACAAGCCTCCTACGTCTCTTGGCTCTTCTTGCTTCAAGAGAAGCAGCTTTAACTTTCCTTTGTGAATGTTTTATGCGAACTCTGTCTTTTTCCACACAGAATGTATGCATAAATTTTCCCGGCTGAATGTCCCATTCCTGGAGGATTGTTTTCAGGCTGTTAGCTCCATCATTAAAGATGCACACAGCAATTGCAACAGCTGTATTTACAGTTGAAAGTCCTTGATTTTTTTATTTTAGGGCAATTTTTCCATATTAAACTGTTCAATGATTCATTAGAATTTTAGTGTAACCTTGCAGACACTTTCTCAGTAATTCTGTCTTGGAGAGGTCTTTGAATATGGGCTTAATAGCCTCCATGACAGCAACTGGAAGGTTTCCTTTGTGCTTAAAGTCATTCAATATGCCATCTCTGACAGCCTGTTTGTAGGGACACCAGTCAATGTTGCAAAAGTTATGAACAGGATTATCATCTGTTGATGTCTTATGGAAATACACCGCCCAAACCACTTCTCGCATTTTGCAAAGGTTGTTTTTGTTAGCTCGTATGACATTTCCATAGTATACCTATAGCTTATCAATGACACTATCTGTTAGTCTACCCTTACCACCTATGGATTTAACATCAGGCAAAGACTTCCCTTTAGAAAGTTTCTTAAGATTTCTTAGCCGAGTACCCATTCTCTTCTGAACATGACCTACACATTCAATTTTTTTTTATCAGACAATCCTCTCCATAAGGCTTGGATTCAAACACCTTTTTGAAACTGTTAGTGTCTCCATCCCCAATGAACTTTGTTAACCTGAGATTATACTTGTCTGCTGAGCAAGAAAAAATGTTACAAGCTGCTGCTGCTTCCATTAACCCTGAGGATCCGTGATGGGTCATCGTACAAATCTCAGCATGACTTTGTTTCCATTGTGGAAATGTGTCTGTGTTGTGGTCTTGTTTCCCCCAGTACTGACAAAATTTGCACTTTTTACTCTTTGTCTGAGTATCTATTACCTTTCCAGTTTGCAAGCCAATCACAGTTGTGGCACCAACAATAGATGAATGGCCTCTGGTTATCCAGGTACCATTACAAGATACATCAATGTCTCGGAACTTGTTGTCACCTTCTTTTGCACTCCCATACTCTTGAACAGCAGCATTTTTCATGCTAATAATTTGCACCCTAGTAGCAGCATCCTCCATTCCTTTCTGTATAATAGCATTACTGCTGTGTCTTACTGGGAATGGTAAATCCATTATACCACAGAAAGTGTTTAAGTCGGTGTGACTGCAGCCAGTACAGCACATATCAAACGCTGCACGCCGATTGATAAGATTTATCTTTGCATTCCCTACTGAGAGCTGACTACTTGAAGGGAAATGTTTTTGTTCATGACAGTTTGCATTGTTACAATGAAATTCAAATTCACTCCCAAGTCCTTGCCTTTTGACTTCAACTAATTGTACAGAACTTTGGCAAAAGGTACACAACAATTTTTCCGCAATGTTCTGACCAAGAAGACCCATGTAAACAATTCTGTGCCCCTCAAGCGAATCAGTATCATTAACATTATAATTACCTTCCTCGTCAGTTTCTGCAGAATCTGTGTAACAGCTTCGCTCAAACATATCCTCATCAGAGTCATGTGTTAGGTTGCTAATGTCCAGTATTTTCTGAAAGGGGCGTGGCATTTCGTTTCATTCCAATATCAAAACATTCAGTCTGCATCGATGGTGTTGAACTATGAACGCATTGCTCAGTACCGAATGTCGATGCATTCTGTAGGATTGTTTTCCTTTCATTTCGTTCAGCCGTATTTTGATTGCCATGAAATTTACGCTTCTTTGATATACCTTTACCGAACTTTTTGTCTGAAGGCACAATTATCACAAATATATTCACGTATTTCCACAAATTAACTCAAAGTTTCAATCACATTTATGTTTTTATTTTTTTTACCACCAAAATGGATGAAAAATGAGAATTCGTTGTATTGAGTATATTTATTCTAGGGAGTGTTTATTATTTGGTATACCTTCCAATATTAAGGTTAGCAAAAAAGCATATTTTGGGACTAAAAGTCAGCGACTTTTGGAACACACTCATTCTCTTTGAACATTGATAACTCATAAACTATTACAGATAAACACATAATTCAAAAAGAATATCTAAGTAAAAAGGCTTATAAATATTTAAAACACAATTATTATATGCAAATCAAAAATAACCTTTTTTGTCTATTTCTGGGTGTATATGCCCCATTAAGGAGGCTCTATCTGTGTGCTCAGCTCGGCTCATTCAAACAAATAATACTATGTCTCGAACTCGAAGCATGGATAGGAACTTCGATCGAAATACTAGATCTCTTTCGAGGGCGCTATAACTTTATGCGCCGCCAATCTCCACACCGGGGTGATTTCCACCGTTATTATGATAGTGGATCACCTCGATATAATGATAGTCGAAGCAATAACTTTTGGCGTCGGTACCAAAATGGAGGTAATAGAAATTTTTATAAAGACCAAAACACTAATGCACCTAATTCTCAACATTGTATATGGATGTACATGTCCCAAACATGTTAACAATCCACAAAATGGAAGAAACAGGGGTAGAAACTTTCATGGTAACGAATACTTTAGTCGGTCACGGAGTGTAGAACGCACATATGCGAATGCCTGTCAAGATAATAATCCTGACGTGGAAAACAAAAGGGACAATAATACTAACAATGCTAATGCGTGCAGTGCAGATTTGCATAATGAGGTATGTTGCACGGAATGTGAGACTCTTTTTAAATCAGATGTAACTTCAATATTGTTATGCAGGCATCCTTTACCTGCACTGACAGTACATGATGGCAAAGGGTCTTTGACCTTTAACAAAGGTTTTCTCAATAAAAGACTTGTTTTAATCTTGAGGGATACCGGATGTACCACTGTAGGTGTTAGAAAGTCATTAATTGATCCATCTTGTTTCACAGGTACTAAAGTTAAGTGTATAACCTTCGGGGTGCAGTAGAGTACTATCCCATGGCGGATGTTTTTATTAATACACTGTTTTTTACGGGAAAGGTTAGGGTTTGTATGCTTGATCATCCAATTTCGGATGTTGTTTTGGGGAACATTACAGGCATAAAGGACTGCTCAAAATAAGACATCTCGGAATGGGAATGTCATCATATGATATCTACAAATGCTGTAATTACAAGAGCACAAGAAAGGGCTCAGACACAGAATGGAAATTCGATAAACAATGATGAAATGCAGCATACCATGATAAGAAAAGAATCATTTAGTGCTGTGCTAAAAACAGATACCATTTTGACAAAACTTTTTCATTTGGCAATGTCAGAAAGTATTAAATGTACAAAAACATCGAGATATATCGTTCCAAATTAAAAATGATATCTTGATCCGGAACTTCGACGATTTCACGACAGTAAAGAAACAAATAATTGTGCCTACACCTTATCGACCTTTAGTCTTGAGACATGCCCACGATGCTAATTGCGCAGGTCACATGGGTATCGCAAGAACAAAGTATAGGATTTTAACTCACTTTTACTGCCGTGCATTAATAAGGACATTAAAATATTTTGTCACTCGTGTGTTACATTTCAACGAGTGGCGCGTGTGCTTACCATATGGCACCTATTCAGGCCACATATGTTTCTGTGCGTCCCTTTTCTACAATGGTAGTCAATATTATTGGTCCTCTGTCAGTCGTATCGGCCAGAGGCCACAAATATATCTTAACCTGCATTGACATGTGCGCATGATGGCCAGAAGCTATTCCTTTAAAGAATATTGCAACTAAGGACGTAGCTGATGCACTTTTTCTCATTTTGTGTTGCTTGGGATTTCCAGAGGAGATATCGTCCGATAGAGGTACACAATTTGTATCTGAAGCAATGTCTAAGGTAATGAGCTTATTTTCGATTGAAAGATCTCTTTGTTCGATCTACCATCCGATGTGGAACGGCATGGTAGAGCGTATAAATTATACATTAAAGCAACTGCTAGGAAATGTATCTGACAAGCATCCTCAGGATTGGGATAGATTACTGCCAGCAGTACTGTTTGCCTATCGGGAGGTGCCGAATGAGCAAATAGGATTTTCACCATTTGAATTGATTTATGGGGCAAAACCTCGAGGACCAATGTCCATTGTCAAACAATTACTGCTGGGGTTGGAGAAAGATATAGCGGTGAAATCTTCATATCAGTACGTAGTGAATCTTAGAGAAAGACTAATCGACGCAAGTCAGTTCGCGACGGAATCATCGGAGTTGGCAAAAGAAAAAGCACTTTCATTTTACAACCAACATAAGAAGTTACGAACATTAGCACCTGGAGATGAAGTCTATGTGTTATTACCTCAAAGAGAAATCGTTTATTAATTTCGTGGAATTGTCCGTATACGGTCATCTCTTAAAAAACAGATGTGGATTATGCAATTGAGGTAAAAGGGAAAATAAAACATTCCACATAAATATGCTTCAATACTTTCATTCAAGACCTGATAATTTACAGTTAGTCTTTGATTCTGTCCTGGAACCTACAGGTCGTCTTGCTTCTATCGCCGTTATTAACGAAGATTAAACTTCTTTCCATGATGTTCCTTTATATTTACCACTCATTCCTCTTCAGCCTACAGAGTCCTGGAAAGATGTGTCCATATGCACTGAAATTTCTTATGATCGTCAAGATGAAGTTCGACGTCTCTTACAGTTTTTTCAGATGTACTTACTGACATTCCTGAACGAACAAATATCATTTCACATTCTATTAAACTTAGAGATGATTACCCTATCAGACTACGACCATATCCAATTTCATTGCACTTTCGTGATCAAGTGGAAAAAGAACTTTGCGACATGCTCCATCTTAACATCATATCTCCTTCTAATTCACCCTATGCTTTTCCAATGGTCATCATTAGGAAAAAGGATAAATCAGTTCGATTTTGCACAGACATTACGCAAATTAACAGTATTACAATTACTGATGCTGAACCCATGCCGGTGCTGGAAGACTTACTGTCCCAACTCTCTGAGTCTACTTATTTTAGTAAATTGGATTTGTCAAAAGGGTATTGGCAAATTCCGCTCACAGAAGAGTCCAAACCTTTCACAGCTTTTACTACATCTAGAGGGTTGTTTCAGTGAAACTATATGTGCTTTGGTCTGGTGAATGCGCCAGGATGATTTTGTCCAATAGATCTGATGTCATCACGTACATTGATGATACATGTCTCTTTCAAAATTTTTGGGAGGAACATATTGCTGGTCTCAGGTCATTGCTCCAAACTCTACGGGTACATAATCTCACAGCAAAACCCTCCAAAATTCAGATAGGGTTTCAAGAAATTACCTTTTTAGGACACAGAGTCGGTCACGGCTGTCTGAAACCTGAGGATACTACGGTGTCACGTATCCTAAATCTCTCTATGCCAACAACAAAGAAGCAAGTTTGCAGTCTTCTTGAGTTGTTGAACTTCTATCATAAGTTTAAACCAATTTTTTCGTAAATCACTTCAGTTCTGTCCTCGTTAACTAGAAGGGGCTCTCCTAGTAAAGTACTATGGAACGCAGATTGCGACAGAGCATTCCACCACATTAAAATGTGTTTTTCTAACGCACCTATGTTAAGATTACTTAACATGCGTTTACCTTTCTTTCTCAGAACTGACGCATCTTTCGAGGGAATTGGCGGGAGCTTGATGCAAGACTTTCACGGAGCTATTCATCCAGTTTTATATGTTAGCAGAAAACTAAGTACAACAGAATCCAGGTACCCCGCCATTGAACGTGAATTGCTGGCATTGGTATGTTGCATGACCAAGCTTCAGCGGTATTTACTGGGTGCACAGTTTGTCCTGCAAACTGACCACAGGGCATTGACATATTTGCAAACTGCCAAATTTCCAAATCAGCGTATTGCCAGATATGCCCTCCTTCTACAATCTTATGATTATAAGATTCTTACTATGACAGGTAGCAGGAATGTTTTGGCTGACACATTATCCAGATGTGTTATTAATGATAAAGGACAGTAACGTAACATGAACATGATACACAGAGTGACAGTTACTCTGAGTGGGAACTTAAGAACCTAATTATTTCAGAACTATGCTAATGGTGAAACTCGTGATGTCTGCAAGAACAATTAGTATCATCCATGGATTGTCTTTATTTACTTACAAGAGAACATTTTAGTATATTATGTGACTGTATTGGTAATTTTTTGTTTTGAATAGATTGCATTAGATCCTTTACTACACTTAGGTTATTATTGACACAATGTGTTTATTATTATTATTATGATATTTGACTTAAATCATTAACGGAACTATATACGACTGTCACGAGAGAGTTTGAAGATACATTGTTCGCCACCCTTCTTGGAAAACTGGTAGTTTTCTCTTGGGGGGGAGGGTAATAATGTTAAACATCTTTTTGTGCACATCAATGTTTTCATTATTTTGAAACGCTGCGGTGTTCAACTAGAGTGTCACGGGAATAGATGTTGTGAACTGAGTTGAGGGTGTGTGTGTATGATTGTGATTTAGGGTAAGTCCGTGCGAAAAATGTAGGTCGTGAATGGGGGGAAAGTATTGGGTGATGTCTGGCAGTGTGTGCGTGCGTGAAAGGGGAGACAACTTAGAGATCAGTGTATTCAGCCGGAATGGCTAAGTGGGATGTGTAGTTTTTGGGATTATATTCTGTGTCCACTGTTTGATTCTACTTCATGAAGAATTAGCAATGTGTATGATTGCTAGATGGAATATTTATTGAAAGGAAGTATATTTTGAGCTCTACTGGATTCACTCATGATTTCAATAATATTGTGTTAGACGACTTCCGTGCGGACGCAAGACGGACAGAACAGTTCGCTTCATGTATTATATTTTGACTGCCTAGGTCCTATGTGTGGACACTATTCAAGTGTGTTAACTTGATGAACGTCTATTATATTGGAGTACTGTATCGAAAATAACGTTTGTATCGTATCTGTCACTGGAGCATTTATTTGATGATTTACTGTTGGCATTACACCTACTAGACACTTACTTGGCTAATTTTATGAACATACCATTGATAACGCCACAGACACCTTAGGCAGTGACTGGTTTAGACTAGACGAAAATGCAATTAGTTTAAACAAAATGAACTAAGCGAATTTAAATTTCGTGTGAGCAAACTTTAGACAATAACACCTGAATTTCCTCACGGATTCCAATTCTCACCACTCAGAGAGAAGACCAGACGCCAGACAGGAAATACAAATATTTTGCTAGGGAGTGATTACGGCAAGAATAAGCTTTTGCGAAATTAAAAGTATTAAAGTTCGATAAAAGCCTTAAAAATCCCTACACGTAGAAATCTTTCTCAAATGATAAAGCTAGGAGTTGTAAATTAGCAATTATCATTAGCGCATATGCGTTAGCTCATATGAGAAGACTGCATCTCTACGGCTGCACTGAAATACTATCGACCAACCTGTGCAATAGCGTCTGGAAACCTAACCTTCTACGAAGGGGTAAGTCTTAATATGTCTATTTGGATCACTTTTACATATGCATTGTACATGTATAAAATGTCTTATTTATGAAACGTTGTTTATGGGCTGACAAGCTATTCGAGTAACATATATTGCCACATAAACCACGACTGCAAGAGCTGGTGACTCCTTCAACTAGGTTTCCTCCCAAGGAAACAATAGCAGAGGTAGCCTCAAGCTCCACAGGGAGCAGAAAGAGTATATTGATGACATTATGAGATATTTATTTCTAGGTCGATATATTATTTCATACTGACGTGTATTGCGCTATGATTCATTTGCACTCTTTCGCTTTCCTTACACATTTTCGCCTGCATTGATGGCCTGAGATTTTATGATCATGTACATCAGGGAAATTCAGAGGAAGATGAAATGTGGAAGAAAGCTAAATGACCTAGATACTTGCTTCGGGAGACAAAAGATTAACGGGAGACTTACTTTTTCTCTCAGTTTTTGGTGTTAGGTACTAGTACTCATTTCTGGAGTCTTCCTATAGAAGTTGATAACTTGGTTGAATGAAAGTTGACGGTTGCACTCGTGTGCATCATTTAAATACATAATACACAGATCTTACATATTAATTATACTATGCTGAATTATCATCGCCTGCAAGCTGAATAAATATGAGTCACATAAAAAATACCCCACATAAGCAGTCGTGGATGCACATTTTATAAGAACTGTGAGAATTCGGTTTTTTTATTGCCATGCTAAAATCCCTGTAAGACTCCCTCAAATAGGAGCCTAACCACTGCCAAGAGTAATATATCACTGCCAAGAGTAATCTTGAGCGAATGCTGATACCTTTAGAAAACTTAGCCTTTTACTCGAACATCTGGCCATTCGTGTACCACTACGGCAGATCAAGGGAGACAACCGCAACAGCTGTATGCAGAAAATGAGAGATATACTGTAAAATATACAGGACACTGACATAACTAACATACTCTCCACAGGGGAAGAACAAAGTAGGTAATCTTAAGATTTCCTCCAGAAAAAAATGGTATCGAAAAGTATTTACTCTCACAGGTAAAGATGACGCCTTAGGCGAAAATCGAAACTAGTAGTAAGCATGAGTTTTACTCCTGTGTTTCATGGGGAGTGAACAGAGTGTTTTCATCTAAAATATGTGTACATGTACAAAAATGTTATTCGTGTTAATAGAAGTGTTATTTCCAAGCACAGAAGTGTTATTGTTATTCATAGAAGTGTTATCTATCTTCGCCCAGTGCATTTTCGTAGCTTCGAAAGTTAGTGTTTGGAAAATGCATTTCGTTAGCTGTGTAAATCAGTGTTCGTAAAATGCATTTCGTTAGCTGTGTAAATCAGTGTTTGTAAAATGCATTTCGTCAGCTGTGTAAATCAGTGTTTGTAAAATGCATTTCGTTAGCTGTGTAAATCAGTGTTTGGAAAATGCATGTCGTTAGCTGTGTAGATCAGTGTTTGGAAAATCATCAAATATCCTCCCGTTCCCTATGGAACATTTACCTTTAATTTATGAATGTGGTCCGCCTGTCCTGTGCCATCCGCTCAATGTTTTCCATGCCTTCTTACACACCATCCACTTTTAATTTAAATTGTTACCATGTCGTATCATTGTTTTTTTGCACTACGCACATTTCATTGGTGGTCATTCTCCATTTCATTTCATCTGCTCATTTCATTTTCCACTAATTGGTTTCTGTTTAGTCTATATTTGATATATACTGAAGCACATTAAAAACGCACCACTATTATATATACCGATTCCGAGAAGCTGGAAAAAAAGTGTGAGAATGGATTTTCCTCGTGTTTGTCATGAGGTAGAGAGCGAATGGCTGCTGGAATGGAAAGTGCATGATTCAACCCACGGGTTTGTGTACAGACTACATGAAAACAATGAAAGTTACACGTGCAACACGATTCCCAACAGCTATGACCGTGAAAATGTGTACGCGTTGTGGCAGTGTACGCGGTATAAAAAGGCCGTTGAGACAAAACACCAGTACATGTGCTTGAAATCCCACGACTATCTGAAAACGACCGCCAACGAGCCATTGGTATGTTGGAGACCGGAATGAGCTCGCGGGCCATTGCCAGAAGGATGGATTGCCACCACAGCACTATTGTACGTCTCAATGAACGTTACGGAACCACTGGCAATGCCCTGGATAGACTTCGGAGTGGCCAACCACGAGTTACTACCCCTGCGCAAGATCGTCATATTGTGCTGAGTCACCTAAGGAATCGTTCTCTCCCGGTAAGTCAAACAGCAAAAGCAATAGTGGGTAGACGTGGGCAAGTCTCTCGAATGACAGTCATTCGACGACTCAGAGATACCGGCCTTAATGCAAGACGACCTTATGTTGGGCCAAACTTGACTCACAGACATCGTCAGCAGCGCCTGCAATGGGCAGAGCAACATGTCAGATGGACTAGACTGCAGTGGAATGCTGTCCTATTCAAAGACGAGAGCAGATTCAACATATCCTTTGCTGTTGGACGTATGCGGATTTGGCGACGGTGTGGAGAGCGCTTTGCAGATTGCTGTGTTCGTCATCACAACCGATTTGGAGGTGGCAGTATTCACATTTGGGGAGGATTCAGTTTTCACCATTGCTTGCCTCTTCACGTCTTCCGTTGAAATGTTAATGCTGTGACATATCGAGATGATGTTCTTGATGCATTGGTTGCTCCTGCGTTCACAAATTATCCAGACTTGCAGCTTCTTCAGCAGGATAACGCACTTGCGCACACCGCATGCATTACGCAGCAATATCTACAGCAGCAGAACATTGTGACAATTGATTGGCCTGCCCTATCACCAGAAATGTCCCCTATAGAACATCTGTGGGACGAGCTTGGACGCAGAGTCTACAGGCAAGGTTCTCCAGCTAATCTGCAACAGACTTGTGCGTTCCAAGCAGAGCCGCTGCCAAGCTTGTTTGCAAGCACACGGTGGACATACCAGATATTGAGAATAGTGTGAATGACTTTTTTTATTGGTTGCATTTTTGGTTTTCTCCCTTGCTTGCACAGAATGCAATGAATTTCATAACAATCAAATGTACAAATTAATGACCAGCATGGTTTCATAGGAAAATGAATAAAGATTCCAAATATGTAAACTTGTAAACACTTATATTTACATTTCACACTCTGTTCCTGGATTATACAGGTGATGCGTTTTTAATGTGCTTCAGTATATTTCATCTTTGTTTGAATTTGATGTTTGAATCTCTTTGCATACTTCATCTTCATACTCTCTACATACTTCCATCTCTCTATTGTTGGTTTCTTTACAATGACTTAACATATATTGTAATTCTCTGTTGTATATAATATAATTTGAGCGACCTCACATTTTTGTTCGGTGTAATTTTCGACAGTAAAAGAAAAAAAAATTGATGATACCATTTTTGTACCCCGGGGGTCGGTGTAATCTGTTAAGTCATGTTTTCGCGTGGGAGTTAAGTGTTGGGATTTTCACGTGCGAATCTGGTTTTTTTATAGACACGCTTGTGAGCACATCTAAAGTTTTGAGATGGTTAATTATTTGCATGCCTTTGTGCACTATATTTGAACATAATAGCTCAACTGGGTATTTTTTTATTTTAAAAGAAAACGTTTAAATAGACACGATGAGTGAATCACGAAGTTGGAGAGACAAATAGGTGAGCGGAGACACATAGGTGAGCTGATCTCACAGGTCCATTTTTTAGTTCGCGCTTCAGTGAAAATGTACTGAGTTGAAACGAGAAAAACGATAATCTCTGGTGACGGAGTATCTGGGAGGGCACGGTTGGTTATGGTGTGCCGCTAGTGTGTCCAGGGTTTTTGGTATGAAGGATAACACATTGTACCTTCATGGAAGACATTCGATATTATTCAAAGACTTGATAGTGAAGAAACTAGGAATATAAGAACTTGTGACGGTGGAGCTTCGACCGTCATTGAGATGACGGCGGTTAGTGAGTCCAATCAAATTAAAGTTGGATTACTTGTATCAACGTGCTTATATCTGCCATTATAACGTTTGATGATTTGCTGTTTATGACGTCCAATTCAATATGGATTATTTGTATCAACGATCATATATCTGCCATTATAACCTTTGATTATTTGCTGTTTATGACGTCCAATTCAGTATGAATTATTTGTATCAACGTGCATATATATATAACGTGCATTATAACCTTTGATGATTTGCTGTCTATGATGTCGATGTTCCTGTCGTCAATAAACTGTGATTGATGTGCTGCCTGGTTCCAGTTTATTCATCATACCAGTTGGTTCATTTGAGGACCCTAACGTTACTGGTGTGTGGGTTGCGTCACATCTAAACAAATCTAAGGGACCCACGACATTCACTCAAATATTAAACACCTGTCGGCCTTGTCAGCGGTGCCAATAAGTATCAGAAGTCTCTAACATGCAGCACTCCCAGAATATCAGTAACACAGTAAATTAACAATGTAGGGCATACATATAAAGTGTTACTGAAAGGTGTTTAGAATTCCGTGGACACCTAAAACAACTAATGATAAAGGCCTGGAATCCCCAGGGACAGAGAAGCAGAGGTAGACTAAAAAACACATGGAGAAGAGAACTGGAAACAGAAGTGAAAATGATGAGAAAAACGTGGAAACAAATTTGAGCTGATGGTACGTGACAGGAAGACTTGGCATGTGTTCGTTGAAGGCCTATGCTCCTTGGGGAGCTAAAGGGTATTGATTGAAAGTTCTGAAGGAATCCACATAGCGTGGGAGACTTATTCTATTTGAAAGTAACAGTCAGCTAGTACTGGTCATGTTTTGATGTGAAATGTGTTAGACACAATTATGTCAACAAATAACACGGACGTAACATGTTCAGGTCTGAACATTTCATCACAGTCATGGTATGAATACTGCACTGATTAGTTATTTTCAAACAGTTATTTGCATCTTCGGATGCTTTTAAGTTAGGGCGAGCTAGGAGATGTTCTTATCGTGTTCAGCTTCATCTAATTACCAACGTATGAGTATAATAGCGCTGGTCGGAGACCCACTTTCAGGGATGTTTTGTAATACAGTTTGTTCAGACCCGAGTAGAACTGTCTGTAACGAACAGTTTTAGTGTAAGGGGAAGTAAACTGGAGTATGTTAGTAGTTGAAATAGATTTTGAGTTATAGCACTTAGTTGCTTGTTAGCTATCGAATTATTTAGAGAGTATCTCGTGATAGTTTCGAGAGACAGATTACAGACAGCGTGAAAAGCGCTGATATATTTATTCTGTAATGTTTTGAACGGAGTGAGAATAGCTCGCGGCTAGCCCGCAGATGATTGGTTGACTGAGTTGTGTTGACCGTGAGGAAGTCTCGTGTCTGCTTTTGAGCGGGACGAGTGTGTTATCTGGGGAGAGTGTTCCGGGCGTTTTGACCGGGTAGGAAGACAGTGTTTTGGGAAGTGTGAAATGCCTGTACAGTGCTGAATTTAAAAATGTCGACGGATTTTTCGCTGTGGGTACAGCGTAGTATGAAACTGCAGTTTTAATTATTGTGGAAGTGTTTATAACTGCAGTGTACAGTACTTTAGGCCATGAATCATGATAGCTCCTGTGAGAGGTTTGTTATTGAGGATTCTTTATAGCGCTGAGTTTAATAAGAGTACTTTAGGCCATGAATCATGATAGCTCCTGTGAGAGGATTGTTATTGAGGATTCTTTATAGAGATGAGTTTAATAAGAGTACTTTAGGCCATGAATCATGATAACTCATGTGAGAGGATTGTTATTGAGGATTCTTTATAGCGCTGAGTTTAATAAGAGTACTTTAGGCCATGAATCATGATGGCTCCTGTGAGAGGATTGTTATTGAGGATTCTTTATAGCGCTGAGTTTAATAAGAGTACTTTAGGCCATGAATCATGATAGCTCCTGTGAGAGGATTGTTATTGAGGATTCTTTATAGCGCTGAGTTTAATAAGAGTACTTTAGGCCATGAATCATGATAGCTCCTGTGAGAGGATTGTTATTGAGGATTCTTTATAACGCTGAGTTTAATATGAGTACTCTAGGCCATGTATTATGATATCATTGTAGCTGCCGAGTGCGCAGTTATTATGTGGTACTTTATATCTTGTGTTGTGCTGTGAACGGTATTCTATGTGTATTTCATCAATGTGTTGTGACGTGAATAAACCCATATGAAATGTCACCAGTCGTTTACAACCATCCATGACTCTTGTGTACGTACCTGTGGTGTAAACGACTAAACCAACACACGCACTTAATATTACAAGTGTGACAGGGAACTTAACACGTATTTAGAAATAGCCCCGGAGTGGGCGTGGTCTATTTGTATCGAGAACCTGTGCATCGCTTACCAGTAGACTTCTACAGTGTTTGCCTGTGTGGCGTATATGTAGGTATCAACTGTAGACATTACCAGATCCACAACACAACAGTAACGTTAGCAGATAATCAATAAGCCACCATACACCAACCCTTTGTATCAGTATCAGTGACAGCCATGATTGACTTTCACGTGCTTGACGGAGGTACAACAGTAATGACCTCCCGGATTTTCCTATTAACATTACGGGGGTGTAACAGTGGTGTGCTAGTTTTATAGGATCTGACACCCGCGAAATTCGCGTGATATTAATTCACAAGTGTTAGCTTGTAGCCTGAGTGGCGTTAGTATATGGAAGACAGACATCACATTTGAGAGCTGTATCCAGGCCCAGGGAAAACTTATTCAGTATCAGTTAAACTGGGAACTGTTAACTCAAGTCGCAAGGCGCAACTCGCAAGTCAAGAAATTTATTACTCAAGATTATGAGATGTCATGATATACAGTGGCGTCTGTATACCAGTACAAGTAATCATCTGACAGTATGAACGAGTGGTGTACCTTCTTTCAACGAAATTGACAGACGGTGACCCATTTCCTGCTTTCCTGTGCGGTGTGTTAGCACGTAGCGTGCTGAATCGAGGACCTGAGCGGAATCAAGGTGTCAAGTTCCAATGCCTTTCTGTTGTCGATTGTTTTACCATTGAACTTTGTGATATCCAGGGTGTTAACGGAAAGGAACAGAAGAATTTTCATTCAAGATAAGTAGTTATGTTTGTGGTGTGAACTGTGTCGCCTTAACTATGTCAACGAGCCTTCCTGTGCTTTGCATCTCCTATACTGTTGAAATCTGTTGTTTTTGTTGTCTAATTCTATATAGACATATTATTAGGATTTAGTATTGATGCTAAGTATTGATGGTTGTATGATATATGTTGACTTCCCTCAGATGGAAGAGGAATTGATGATACAAAGTTATGAATAATATTTTTGGTATACATACTGAACTGTGTGAAATGGAAGGGTAATTGTCAGAACTTCTTGAAACATAAACTTGCGACATTAATAATTATACTGATATAGATATATAGTTAACTGAGTGATTGAATCACCATGGATTTTGATAATAATCCTGCAGATATAAGGCCTATGTTGGAGAGTGCATTGTTAATAGGTAGAGATGAAAAGGGATTGAGAGGTCCAAGACTTGGAGTATGGATCATGGACGATTTGTTGGTTAATGTGTCAGTATCCCTAAAGTTATTTGCTGAACATAACTTTAAGTTTGTTTGTAATTCAATAATGGCTAAGGATTTGGTTGATTTGCTACTGCACCTTCGTGTGTTTTTGAAACATTATATTGAGCATGAGCACGGACATGTAGTGCAAAGTATATTCAAGATAATCCACAACGGTATTCCTGATGAGCATAAAAAGGAATTAGGAAGTGAGAAACAAATAAAAGTCAACAAACAGAGTGCCCTACGGGAAAGGGACAATTGTTTAAAAGTTACTACTGAAGTGAGTAAACTACACGAAACAGTCTCTAAACTCGCAAATGAGTTAGATAAGTCAAACACGGAACTTACTAAAGTACATGCGGCGTTAGATGAAGCATTGAACAAGAACAAAGAGTTGGAAATTCGGGTGAAAGACAAAGATGACGAAGTTGGTAATCTCAGAAGGAAGTTCAAGAGAAAAAAGAAATGTATGATATATTAAAGATTGAGAGCAATGTTCGTGAAGAGACTTACATAAATATGCTTCATGAGGTGTTGGAGGATAATGATATTATCAGTTGCCAACTGAAAGAAAAGAAAGATATACATGATAAATTAAAAGTTCAGGATAAGAAATGTGAGAAATTAGGTAATGAAACATGTCAAACTAGAGCAAATAAAGAAAAGGATGAGAAAGACAAATTAGAAGAGTTAACGACTGAGAGAGAGAAGATGATTAAGATTGAGAGATTGTTAACAGAGGAGAGAAGTAAAGTTTTGACATTTGACATATTAAATAGGAAATTAAGTGAAGAAATTTCACAAAAAAATGTTGAAATTGCAGAAAGTACAAAAAGGGTAGAGGGTCTACTCGATGTTATTTTAAACAGCGGAATATGGTCTTCTGTAAATGTGGACAATGCTAGACAGAAAGTTGTTTACCAACAGGATAAAAAAGCAAAGATCCAGCCCTATACAATCTTTGCGGATAGAAAGGTTAGATGTGATAGACAAATATCTTTTCGAGGAAAATATAACTTTCGAAGGTCTTTTGATTCTGCTTCCAATAGCAACGAATCTTGGCGGAAGTGTAATAGAGAGAATGATAAGGTAACAGTCAGTCCTGATAGATTTCAAGCTAAAAGCCCAAAGATTAAACGAGTAACTGATTTTGGAAGTTCTCATAAGATGATAACAAGGGATAAAGTTATAAGTAGTGGTTCCAAGGATGAAACCCATTATAGGCGTAACGATAAAGATACTTATAGATCTGCAGATGATACTGCAAACAAGCATATTGTCAAAGAAAAGAATGGAAAGAGTTTTTGTAGGAGAGAGGTTTCTAAGGTTAGAAAGTACCAAGGAAATTCAAATGATAATAATTTTCCTTCTCAGAGAGATAAGAGACAAGTTAATGTATCTCAACAGTTTAATTCTCAGAATTTTGAAAATAATGGTACAGACAAATACAAGAAGAGTTTTCAGTTGTGCAATAATTTTTCTGACAGATTTTTTGTGCGGAGTAGAAACGTTAATCATAACAAGTCTAACTGGGATTATAGAAATAATAATAGTCTCAAACAAAGAGGAAATGATGATAAATATTTTGATCAAACGACGAATAATAAGTACAATTATACTAATTTTGCTCGACATGAGCCTAGAAGCATTGTTATTAAGCAAAGTAGCAATGATAATGATGTCACAAATACTACTGCTTGTTATGTTTCTGATTTTGAAAGAGCAGCACGTTGTTGTGAACTTAAACGAAGAGTCGATGACATCGTGGGGTGACCAGATTTCCACACGAACCACAGTGCGGGGTAATTGTTTGTTTAACCTCTCCGTTGTTCGTAGTAAATTTCACCATTCATTAAAATGGAATTTTCATTTGTATTTTTGAACAGAGGCGATTTCTTGATATGGGTCAGCGCTCCTGTTTACGTTAACGGCTGTTTACGGTAGCGGCAAGAATATAGGTCAACATTGTGCCCGAGCGAGTGTTTTCTCAAGCAGAACATATCAGCGTGCTAACCATGATTCGACGTTTTACCCCTAGTGTTTATGAGATGTCGGCAAGACCTATGGAGATTTTTGTTTGCGTTTGATTTTTGTTTTGTTTGTTTATTAGGACAGAAGATGTTAATGTATTCTATTGCATAGATCATTAGAGGTTGTTATATTATGATCATCATCTTTACGCATCATTTGATGTCTATTGTTTTTCTTTATATGTATGACTGTTTTAATTATAAATTAGTTCATTTCGATGCTATTTTTATACTATTGTGTTTTGGATAATATGTAGTGTGTTAGATGGTAGTGACGTGTTGTTTACTATTCATGAATGCAATGAGCAGATTTATATTTAACCTTACTGGTTACAAACTTATGCCTATTATTTATACTCTGGTGTAGAACTTGAAGTTTTTTTTGGTTTTGTTTTACAGATGTGTTGGGTAGAATAGTTTTGTACATGATGAGTTTGTTAGCCCTATGCACATACTCATTAGTTGTAATGTTACAATAATTACTTTTAATATATCAGGTGGAGATAGATATAATCTATTAACTGAATAACACTGTAGCTAAGCTGAACGTGATTGTCAGCCGGAAATATTTAAAAGTTTAAATTGAACTGTATAGAGAAAATTAACAGCGGTTGCTGATATTGTTATTTGATTGAGAAATCTAGAGATCTGATTTAAGCACTTGCTTAACATACATTACGTTGTTTTCATGTATTTGCAAACTTGTATGTTGGTAATAGTGTGTTTTTCTATGTGTTTCTCTGTGACGTATTTTTTGAAAAACTTACACGTGTTGTTTAGTGTTTGCTTAGATACAGGAATTGTTATATGTCTCTCATTTTGCTAAAGCTAGTTTTTTGTTAATTTGTTAATTATAGATTTGAATTAATTAAATTAAAATACTATTTGTATGTAACTTAGCATTACGAAATATTTTTGTACTGTATTTTTTTAGAAAATATTTTTTTTCCCAGACATTGTAATTTTTATTTTTGGTTTTGTGTGTGCTTAGCGTTTGACTATGTGCTATGTTTGATTTGTAGAATAATGTTAGTTCTTTAAAGAAAGTTTTTTTTTTGTTTTTTGGATGTTATGTTGTATTAACGCTTGATTGTGCGTGGTTCGAACTTGGTTATAGCAATGCTATCACTTTTTTGTATGGTGTCGATAATTTATTGTTGATTATGTATAACTTGTATAACTTGTTTAAATTACTGATTATGTTTTGTTTAGTTATAAACTATTTTTTTTGTAGTATTAGTATAAGAATACTTTGTTATTTTCTTTTGTGCTTTTCGATCGTGTTTGTGGTTATTTTGAAATACGTTGTTGATCTAAATAGTTATTAGTATATATTTTTACCAACGTTCTCTATATTCATACCTTTTGCTTTCTATCTGTCTTTGTTGATTATTCTTCATTCCATTCTTTCTTTTCTATTGTCTTTTCAGTATGGTTTCATATTTGGTGTACATTTCGTGCTTTATTTACGTTTCACTTCATTCTCCTTGTATACTTCTTCTTTCGCTTCTTATACTTTCATTCTATGTATTGTTACTTTAATGATATAACTTAATATAGTGTAGCTACTTGTGATATTTGTAATTATTTTACATATAAGAAATTGTTTGAATGTAATATTATTGTTTTTTTCTCATATTCTAATTTCATACTTACCTTTATTACGGATCATTTTTCGTTTGCTTGATCTTGTCTTTTCTTTTACTATCGGTTGTTTCCTATTTAGTTGTGCTGTATTCACTTAACTTGGTTTTGTAATGCATTATTTTTGGTATGCTTAATTGATTAAATTGGATACTTCATTTTTACATTTCACTTAATGCTTATATTTTGGAGATGTCTTATTTTAACTTAACTTAAGGTAATTCTTATACGCATGTGTTAGAGATTCATTGTCCTCTTAATTTTTTTTTGGTTTTGGGGAATGTATTTGTCAAAAAATTGATAGAATCCATTTTTTTCTCTGGGGGTGAGGTAAGATGTAACGAACAGTTTTAGTGTAAGGGGAAGTAAACTGGAGTATGTTAGTAGTTGAAATAGATTTTGAGTTATAGCACTTAGTTGCTTGTTAGCTATCGAATTATTTAGAGAGTATCTCGTGATAGTTTCGAGAGACAGATTACAGACAGCGTGAAAAGCGCTGATATATTTATTCTGTAATGTTTTGAACGGAGTGAGAATAGCTCGCGGCTAGCCCGCAGATGATTGGTTGACTGAGTTGTGTTGACCGTGAGGAAGTCTCGTGTCTGCTTTTGAGCGGGACGAGTGTGTTATCTGGGGAGAGTGTTCCGGGCGTTTTGACCGGGTAGGAAGACAGTGTTTTGGGAAGTGTGAAATGCCTGTACAGTGCTGAATTTAAAAATGTCGACGGATTTTTCGCTGTGGGTACAGCGTAGTATGAAACTGCAGTTTTAATTATTGTGGAAGTGTTTATAACTGCAGTGTACAGTACTTTAGGCCATGAATCATGATAGCTCCTGTGAGAGGATTGTTATTGAGGATTCTTTATAACGCTGAGTTTAATAAGAGTACTTTAGGCCATGAATCATGATAGCTCCTGTGAGAGGATTGTTATTGAGGATTCTTTATAGAGATGAGTTTAATAAGAGTACTTTAGGCCATGAATCATGATAGCTCCTGTGAGAGGATTGTTATTGAGGATTTTTTATAGCGCTGAGTTTAATAAGAGTACTTTAGGCCATGAATCATGATGGCTCCTGTGAGAGGATTGTTATTGAGGATTCTTTATAGCGCTGAGTTTAATAAGAGTACTTTAGGCCATGAATCATGATAGCTCCTGTGAGAGGATTGTTATTGAGGATTCTTTATAGCGCTGAGTTTAATAAGAGTATTTTAGGCCATGAATCATGATAGCTCCTGTGAGAGGATTGTTATTGAGGATTCTTTATAACGCTGAGTTTAATATGAGTACTCTAGGCCATGTATTATGATATCATTGTAGCTGCCGAGTGCGCAGTTATTATGTGGTACTTTATATCTTGTGTTGTGCTGTGAACGGTATTCTATGTGTATTTCATCAATGTGTTGTGACGTGAATAAACCCATATGAAATGTCACCAGTCGTTTACAACCATCCATGACTCTTGTGTACGTACCTGTGGTGTAAACGACTAAACCAACACACGCACTTAATATTACAAGTGTGACAGGGAACTTAACACGTATTTAGAAATAGCCCCGGAGTGGGCGTGGTCTATTTGTATCGAGAACCTGTGCATCGCTTACCAGTAGACTTCTACAGTGTTTGCCTGTGTGGCGTATATGTAGGTATCAACTGTAGACATTACCAGATCCACAACACAACAGTAACGTTAGCAGATAATCAATAAGCCACCATACACCAACCCTTTGTATCAGTATCAGTGACAGCCATGATTGACTTTCACGTGCTTGACGGAGGTACAACAGTAATGACCTCTTGAAAAAAAAACTTTAACAATACGGGGGTGCAACACTGTCATAGTTACGATGGATTGGCCACGTCTGCAGAATTGGAGAAGAACGTCTGCCACGACACATATGGGAAACAACAGCAAAGGATCCAGATCTCCAGGAGGACCCAGAATTCGCTGGGAGGACACCATTGAGTGGGGGGTTGAAGGCGGGGGTTATGACATTATTAGTACTGAGTGGATCGGAAAAAAAATAAAATTCCATGAAAAATATTTCTTGTACTGAGAACCAAACCTCATAGCCTCTCCGGCTACCAGGGAAGAACAGAAACCGCCAAGTAAGAAAAAGTGATTAAAAAATTATCGAAGTACGCTGTTTGGCGCCGATGAAACATTTCAGTGTGCACATCTGCGACTACTACAGAGTTGTTGTACATGATAATGTCTTTGAAAGTGGCAGAGCACATAAGGGCTCACTACTTTAACATGTGCATTACACTCATATTATTTAAAGGTTGTTTCATTCTCAACCCGGGTGTCATAAGAGATTTTGATGTTATTAAAAGATGGGCTATCCTGGACAAATAGGTGTATCAGATGATACCAGGATAGTGCCAGATAAGAGACTGGTCTTATAAGTAATACCCCCTTCTCTGAAAAGAGCAAGGGTGATAGATATCAAAGTGGGGTCAAGCTATGTAACTTCTCAGAGAAGATGATGATGATGTACTCTGAGTCCCTAACCGCTACTTCTTCTGATCCCAAATTGATTTAGCTACGGGTCTAGGGGAATGTATTTAATATAATTAATGATTAATTTCAAACAGAACTTTAACTTTAATAAAAGTATTAAGAAAGATTGTATGAAATTTTATGTACAATTTAATTTTCCTGAAACTCAATCTTTACAGGTCATGAAAATTCAAAAGCAATAAAATGGTATTTACAAATCAAAATAAATATATTGGAACATCCCTTCCATTCAGTAGATTGTCATAGGAATAATAATACACTCTCTGTTTGTCTGATGATTAACTTCTGCTAACACTGGCTTGTAAGTGTTCTTTATTTAATTGGGAGGTCTTATCTCTTCATCCTAACAAGGGTGTACACCTAGTATTGTTAATCTTTAGTGAATTGGTGGATGAATTGTCACGGGCCTTCATAAAGGACTTATCTTATGATGTTGCTGCTGATTTTCATACACCACTGCAGGACCACAAACTTTGTAGCTCCTGAATGAGAAGATGGGATCTGACTCCTAGTATATGCGGAGCCCTCCCCTCCCACAACTTCCTCTCACGTGTATGCAGCCACGATGTAACTTCGTGATATAACCTGGAATAAAATGACTACCACATTCCATGTAGAAGTCTGCCTCAATCCACTCACTCACAAACAACATTGAGTCTTACCCTTTTCGTCAGTTATTGTGCTAACAAGTTGCACAAGACCTCGCATTTCTTTGCCTACTACAGTCAGTTCCATGTGATCATTCTTTCTCTGTATTGAGTCACTGTTGTTTTCTTAGTCCATGTTTGGCTTCCATACAATAATCATGGTAAGTACAATACAGCATGTGACCTATTGATTACTTCATTCTAACCTTTCCTGTACGTTTATCACATGATCTTTGGACAGTGTGTCACTCCAGAAGAAAATACTAAATTAAATCACTACTAAAACTTACTGGTCGTACTTTGTTGCCAATTTGCAAACACTATACACATGTTTTCCATTTCGAAAAAGCCTGCACTACTACACACATTTATAAATGGGTCAACAAGGCACAACACATTAGTTTCACTTTCCATCTAGCACTGAACACAAAAGTTAGCTAACACAGGTCAATTATTTAACTTACTTACTTACTTACTTACGTGAGGTGTAGAGGTTTGGAAGAGAGAGCGCCAGACTATCCTATCGGCTGTCTTCCTCCTGGCCTGGTTCCATTCTAGTCCTCGGTCCTTCAAAGATTGTCTAATGTTGTCCTCCCAGCGGACTCTGGGTCGTCCTCGGGGTCTGGATCCTTGGCTCTTTGTTTCCCATGCTTGTCGTGGTATCCGATCTTCTCCCATTCTGCAGACATGGCCAACCCATCTTAATTGGGACTTTTCTACTTGAGTCTGCAGGGGTTAGGATTTAAGGCCTTGAGGTATCGTCTGGTTGCGTACCATGTCTCTTCTTGTTACTTCAACCACCTTCCTCAGATACCTCATTTCTGAGGTTTGGATCTGGCTTTTATGGGTTGTAGTCATTGCCCATGACTCGAATCCATATGTCAAGACTGGGACATAGGTGGAGTGGTATACAGCCATCTTCGTTTTCTTACCAACCTCTCTCTTGCTGAGGAATCCTCGATTTATGGCCTGAAAAAGTCTCCTAGTTGCTGCTTTTCGAGTGGCCAACTCTTCTTTGATGCCTCCCTTTTGGTCTATAATAGCTGCGAGGTATTTAAAGAGGTTGACCTGCTACAGGACCTGTTCTCCCAACTTAATCTGATGTCTTCTTTCTTCTCGTGATATCACCATGGATTTTGTTTTAGAGCTGCTTATGACCATCCCTCTCTTCTTCAGCTCTTCCTTCTAGACTTGCAGGTTGGATTGGAGATGTGCCTCTGATTTAGCAATCAAGGCAAAACACATCAGCAAATGCCAGCTCCGAAATATAGACCTGTCTCATCTTCCAGTACCGCACTGAATACTTTCTTGTTTTCTCCTTACATGCATTGATGACATCGTCCATAAGGAGTATGAAGAGGTAAGGTGATAGGATATCACCTTGTCTTACACCAGTGGTGGTCCTGAACTCTTCTGACTTATGGTTTGCTGTCCTCACATAATTTCTGCAAGACTTGTAGAAGCTCTGTATAGCATGAATCAGAGGTGCTGGAATATTCTTCCTTGCCAAACAGTCCCAAAGTTTGCTCCAGGGGACCCTGTCAAACGCCTTTTCCAGATCTATGAAACAAAGATGGATCTCACTCTTATACTCAAGGGCCTTTTCACTCAGCTGTCTGAGTGTGAAGATTAGGTCTTGAGTACTTCGGTTTGCTCGGAATCCGCACTGGACCTCATCCAATTGTGACTCAGCTAGGCGTCGGAGTCTCTGCTCTAGGATTCTAGAGTAGATTTTACCAGGGACACTGAGAAGGGATATGCCTCTATGGTATCCACACTGTCGATTGTCACCCTTTTTGAAAATTGGTGTTATGATGGCAATCTCTCAATCCTTTGGTATGGTCTTGTTGCACCATGCTGCCTGTAGGACCCTTAAGAGTAATAGGTCGCCTGATGCTCCCATGTACTTAACCATTTCTGGTGTTATACCATCATGCCCTGCTGCTTTGTCCATCTTGATTTTCTCCAGTGCTGCCTTCAGTTCTTCCATCTTTATGTCATCTTCATCATCATTTGTTTCATCTTCTGTGCTTGTGGTTATCGTTTCTGATGCTTGACCTTGCTCACCATCAAGGAGTTCTGAGAAATATTCTTTCCATCTTTCCATTACTTCCTTCGGGGCAGTAAGCAATTTGCCTTGTTGTCCTTTATAAATTTGAGAGGGCATTGTTTTTCATTCCTCATGTTTTTAGGGTCTTATAGAACAATTTCTGGTTTTCTTGTGCATCTTTTTCTAGCTTTTCTCTAAATTCTTCCCAGGACTTCCGTTTTGCTGCTAGCAATTTGTTCTTTGCTTCTGTTCTGAGTGTCACATATTCTTTATATTTTTCCATTTGTTCTGTTGTGTTTTTAGCTCCTAAATATTGTTTCCATGTCATTTTCTTCTCTCTTATTTTCTCTTTGACTTCCTCTGTCCACCAAGGTGTCCTCTTTCTCTGGTTCCCAAGTCGGACTTCACCGCATGCTTCTGCAGCAGCTGTCTTTATGATATCCTTGAATTTAATCCAGAATGTTTCCAATTCATCAGGTCGTTCTTCTGTGTTGCTCACCGCTGCAGCAATAAGCCCCTGATATATGGTCTTAATTTCTGGCTCTCTCAGCTTGTAGGTCCTAATGCTCATTTCTCCTGCTCTTTACTTGGTTTCTTGCGTGATGTTGGGCAGTTCCTAGGCTGAGCAACTCTTTCAGTTGTTCGTTTGATTGTTAGCAGGTAGTGATCCCTTCCAATCTCTGGCCCCCTCCAGACTCTTGCATCTCGGACATATTTAAATGAGCTTCTCCGAACAATGGCATAGTCGATCACTGACTTCTCATTCTTGGTTGGTTCACATCTAGTGTATGCATGTATGCGCTTATGGGGAACTTTGTGTTTGTAATGATCAGATTCTGCTCACTGCAGAATCTAAGGAGTCGCTTTCCATTGTCATTGATAGTATCTTCTCCATATCTTCCGATAACTCCACCCCATCTAGAATGGTCATTTCCAACTCTGGCATTAAAATCTCCGAGCTTGATAACTTCATCTAGGCGGTCATCCTCTGTCCTTTGAAGCAGCTCGAAGAATTCCTCCTTGACCTCTGCTCTCTCATTCTTATTTGGCCCATACACTATGACCGGGTTGACTATGGTTTCTCCTTCTTTTAGTTTTACAACCATAATTCGCTCCGAGACAAAGTTCCATCCCTTGATACTATCTTTTTGATTTTGGGCCACAATGCAACCCACGCCCCCTTTAGCTCTTTCAGATATGGGTACACCACTGTAGAGCAACGTGTTGCCATCGAGATCCATGACTCCTTGTCCTTTTTTCTTTGTTTCCATTATAGCCAGGATTTCTAGTTTTGCTTTCCTCATCTCTTCCACCAGCTACTCTTCCTTCCCATTTATACTTCTTGTGTTCCAAGTTCCATAAGTCGTAGTCCGTAGTCCGTTTCAGTTCGTCGCCATTAGAATCAGTCCAGTTTTCTCTCTTGTACTGCTCGTAATCGTGATTTAAAGCAAACAGGTGATTGGCCTGTTGTGCCTTTGCATGGTGGAGGGGCTGCCTCCTTACGGCCTCCATGCAGGCCGCCCTCCTCCTTTTTCATCCGGGCTTGGGACCGGCATAGGCGGAGTTCACTTATTTAACTATGCAAATAAAGTTATCTTTCTTACCCTCAGGTACATAAGTTCACACACACACAAGCTGACTGGCCGTAAAGGTGTTCTTAACACTGCTCTCTCAGTTCAAATGGCAAAGGCTTGGCCATACTGTCCCTTAGGATACGTCAGCTCGGCGTGGATTTTTTGATTCAATGGCCCCGATAATCTACCTTGTTTCTTTTTATAGAAACACTTCTGCCCAATCGGAAGACAGTCAAAATTAAATTTTGGGGACCATTAACTTATGCGATTCTGAGCTAGTCTGTATAATCTGACCAAAATTTAATATTTTATATTTCAGTTATTAATGGACCGATTTTAATTATCAAAAGTGATAACCAAACGGCCAATTTCTTTCTATCGTTCTATATAGTTTTCCCTTAGCTATTCGTTTGCATTTCAATCTGGGTAATTTTTAAGTAATTAAATCGGGTGTTACCCTGATGTGAAAATATCCCTAAAATCAATTTTACTAAGTCAGTATAATTTTATTATGAGGAAATCTTTATGTTTATGTGTTAAGCATTATCAGCGCTATAATTCGAGATATCCCTTTCATTTTAATTATCTTTAGTTCTTAAGAAATAAATTATTTACGTTCGGTCAAAAACACAAAATAGTCTTTATTTTCTCGTCAACCAAAATTTTCTTATCACTACAAGAAAAGGAAACGATTTGATTGGTTGTTAAATTTGTACTATGCTCTTAGATAATTTTTGGTGAGCGGTAAAATTTGACTTGCTTCCTAGACAAATTCAAACTACACTAGATAAATTGTTGGCAGTACATATGACTGGGCCCTCAGACAAATCTCAAATACTGTAGTTATTTAAAAATTTAAAAATACGATAGCTAGTTTTTAAGCGGGACATTTTTGAGCGTGTTGTTCATACAGATTCACTTCACTACACCGGGAAACAAAATAAGTGTTTAACAATTTAACAAATGTACTAATAAATATAAGATAGTATTTTATACCTTATTTATTTTGTTAAATTAATTGATAAAACTAAATAAATAACGAAAACCTGTTATTTAATTTGATATTTGTTGTATAGGTAATTTGTTCCCCTTTGAAAGTAAATAGGATACATTCCCCTAACTACTTTATCTTTTGTATTATATGCAACAGTACGTTGTCTTTGGTAAGCTCATATCCTACAGTTAAGTATTTAGTGTTTTTCAATTGTACATACCAAACGTACTTGTGTTAATAATGCCAAAGACGCTATATATTACAATTCTCTATCTATTTCACTACAGTCTGGTATATAATATGTACATGTACACAGACAATATTAAC
Source organism: Oreohelix idahoensis (assembly GCA_024509875.1). Lineage (NCBI taxonomy): Eukaryota > Metazoa > Mollusca > Gastropoda > Stylommatophora > Oreohelicidae > Oreohelix > Oreohelix idahoensis. Next base: position 34,267 of record JAMPIV010003201.1, on the reverse strand, counting down.
GTAAAATTTACACTAAAAGACAGTAAACTTCACTGTTTAGAATTTTTCAAAAACATAAGTACGGCGCAGGGTGAGAAATAATTTTACGGAGTCAAAGAGTTGAAGTATCCCAATGTTATTATTATTATTTTTATTTTTTTCACTTATTTCTGAGAATCGACATCCAGTCAAAACCTGGCAAGAAGTGTGATCCATCCAGACTGGAAGAGCAACATTTGTTCAAAGCGGCCAAGTATAGTAGTCTGGCAGCGGATCTGAGACACGATAGGTTCACTGCAAGGGTCATTGCTGTTGTGGTGGGTGCAAGAGAGCTTGTGGCTGCATAAGTGTATGATTTATTGAAACTGTTGGGGCTGAGGGGACAGTCGAGAACACGTGCACTGAAGAGGCTTGGTGAAACTGCCGACAAGGCATCATGCTAGCTGTGGAACAACCGCAATGGCTATGGAACTCGGGACAGTAAACACTGCGGTACAGAAAACATCAGAAATTTTTCTGTCTACAATACGTTGAGTTTTTCGGTGTACTGGTGACAGGGCTGTGACTGACGGGCAACACGCGGCGTGTTGGGCACAGAATTACAGTTGCTACCGCGCAGTGGCAAGCCTCGTCGGCTTCGCGAAGGTGTGTCAGTGTGTCTGTCCCTAGTTGTGGTGAGCGGAAGAACGAACGGAATCATTTTTCTTCTCTTTGTTACTTTCACAATGTCATCCACGGCTGGCGGAGTTGTGGATTTTAAAGTTGCTACCAAAGTGAAATGGGTTCATTTTCGATACAAGACAATAGGAGGCTGACTGGGGAGTCATGACCCAAGTGTGCCCGCCCTCCTTAGAGTGTAAAGTAGAGTATACAGGGCCGAAATCAGATTGCCTCCTGTTTAATACAGCAATGCTCATGGGATTGATGAAAAACGCGTTTCAGCGTTGAGCGATAAATTTACACCATATGGAAAATTGTTTTGATAATATTATCATTGAAAGTAGCAGAGAGATATGTTTTCACTTCATCGTCATGTACATCAAGTAAAATATTGTTTTAATATTTATAAATAACAGCAAATAACAACATTCACAAATAGATTGTAACAGTTTTTTCTTAAAATCGGCATAACACAATATTTTTTGTTTTATATATTTTAGGGTTTAACCAGATGCAGTTAAGACTAAACGAGAATCTTTTGATTTTATAGCATGTGTGAAATAGTTAAATTATGTCCCTTGAATTAAAAATTAAAGAAACAAACGAATAAGTTACCACCCCTAACAATTAAATGTTGACACGTAAAGAAATACGTATATGGATATTTACAGTATATTGTATGTTCCTATTGGTCACCTTAGTACATTTTTAGTCCATCTACATTTTTGGCAAACATTGACCTGAAGTCATACATTGATTAATATGGATCATACACTCCACTTCCATAAACCATTACCCCGCTGGAACTACAAAAATGCCAACTGGAACAAGTTCTCATCACTGACAGATGAATACTGTGGTTTCATAAACACCCAAAACAAAAGAATTGGAGAAATAGCTGACGGATTTAATAAAGCAGTTCTGAAAGCTGCCCTAGAATCAATACCACGAGGGGCGAGAAAAGATTACACTGACTAACAAAAAAAAACTTTTTTTTTCTTTCTCTAACATTTCTATGTTTTTCTGGTCAATTTTAATGCGCTGTTTTTAAATCTGCAAACCGTTTTTCTCTATCAGGTCGGGATCTCTAGAAATACGCAATTGAAGTTTTTTAACAACGCATACAGTATTACAACATCATTCGTACAAGAAGTATAACAGTTATGTAGGCTTGAATTTCTTTGCAGTCGACTTTCGTCGTTGAATGGCATGTGGTACATCGCGATGAAGCACCCAACAATAATCGGCAAGCATGGTCACACTCCACCGTCCTTGATAACGTGACTCCATTACGGCGATATCTTGATGGAATCGTTCTCCATGTTCATCGCTGACTTCGCCAAGGTTGTCAGGGAAAAAGTCAAGATGCGAATCGAGCAAATGGATTTTGAGGGACATGTTACAGCCCATAATTCTGTATGCATCTATGCACTGCTTAACAATATGCAACATAGTCGACAGATTTGTGATTTCCCAGAAAGTTATCGACGATCGATTTGAATGCCATCCATGCGCGAAGTTCACTACCATGTAACAAGTTCTTGAATTGTTTGTCTGCAATAACTTTCCTAATCTGAGGTCCTACAAAGATACCTTCCTTTATCTTTGCATCGCTAACTTGCGGAAACTTTTCTCGAAGATAAGTGAAAGCTTTGCTCGTTTTATCTAACGCTTTTACAAAATTCTTCATAAGCCCCAACTTTATATGTAACAGTGGTAAAATGAAGCTGTCTTTGTTAACTAATGGCTCGTGTATTACATTTTTATGCCCGAGCTGCATACGATCCCGGATAGGCCACACCTTTCTTGCATAATGTTCCTGTCTGTTGCGGCTGTCCCATTCACATCGGAAGCAACAAAATTTAGTATACCCAGTCTGCATGCCCGTGAGAATTGCAATGACCTTTAGGTCTCCACAAATCCGCCATTGGTAGTCATTGTACTTTATTTTTTCCAAACGTATAGCCATATTGTCATAAGTTTCTTTCATATGAACAGAGTAGGCGACTGGAATTGATGAAAATAAATTTATGTTATGCAATAACACGGCTTTTAGACTAGTCTTGGAAGAATCGATGAAAAATCGCCATTCGTTGACTATGTGCTTATGACCGTTTACATCTTTGCAATAGCAAATGTCATCATCCATCTTAAAGTATTGAACAAGTTCTCTGTATCTATGACGAAATTTAGATATCGGAGTATTGGGCGCTAAAAGATTCCATTCTTTGAGTCGCGAACCGAGTAATTCCGCTTGTCCTTTGATAAGAGCGAGATCACGTATTAGATCTGAAAGTTCTGAATGGTTAATTAAGTAAACACCATCATTCACCGGTATGTAATCTGAGTCAGAATTAGTGTCTAAAGCAGGTAAACTATCACTTTCTGATGGTTCATTCACGTCCAGCCGATATTGTTCTGATGGTACTTGGATCGGACACGTGATTGGATCATGAGGCACTGGTTTCGAAACCGATTCAATATTTGGATAAACCACAGACTTTCTAGTTTTAAAAGTGAAACCATGGATATTTGTCAAGCAGTAGTAACAATCAGTAGTGTGATTTGTTTGTTCACGCCATATTACTGGCACTCCAAAAGGCATCGACTTATGCTTCGGCGATTTTCGTAACCAACCTGCCAATGTATCGAACAAATTGCATTTGGCTTCCAAGATTTATTTGCATCATGAACTTTCGAATCGAAATAAAGTTCATATGCTTTCTTTAGTAATGGTGTAAAGTTTTTTCTGGTCAACACGATCGGTAAAACACCCGCACACGTAACAGAACAGATCAGCCGAATTTCTACAACTTCTAGAAGCCATATTTTGCTCAGAATTATTTCAAAATGCAGTAACTATTTGAAAAATCGCGTAACATATGTCATGCATCTTTTAGCAGTATAAAAAGTAGAATTATGTTGCTTTTTATTAATTTTTAATAAGTTATATAGCAAAAATGAAACGGAGCAAATTACGGTTTCCCAAAAATATATTTATTCACAAATATCTTAAGAACCCGACGTGATAGAGATAAACGGATTTCAGATTTGAAATCAGCGCAAGAAACTGACCTAAGAACACTTATGCTTATATAAGAAAGAAAAATGTTGTTTGTCAGTGTTATAAGCCGTACTAGACAGAAGAACTCAAAGAACTGGAAGAACAGGTAACAGAGCCCAGACATGTAGCAGAAAAGGACAAAACAGTTGAGGCAAACATCGCCTACAAAGCTATCTCTGCAAAATACAGGAAAACGTTAAACTGTTCAGACAAAAATAGCTGGATCAAAACAACAGAAAGTCTTAACCTCGACAAAGATGGAAGAAAATTATGGAGGCTCGCCAAAGCCTTAAATGATGAGGAATGCAAAAATAAGGAAATAGCCCTACAACAAAATGAGAAAATACTCACAAAGAAAGAAGCAGCTAATGTTTTTGCTGAAAAATTCTCCCATGAGAGCCAGATAAATGTTCCACCTGACAGAAATCAGGAAATTATCAAAGAGCAAGAACTTTACCAAAATATACCAACTGTTCCAGAAGAGCACATGACATCAAATCTCACAACGAGAGAGCTAGAGGCAGCGATTGTATCCCTTAAACAAAGTATGTCACCTGGAAAAGACAGGGTAACAAATGACATGCTTAAAGGGCTAGGGCCTAATGCCCTCCTCAAGATTATGAACTATAGCTGGAAGCGTGGAATTGTACCACAGGCCTGGAAAGAAGCAGTACTAGTTCCAATCCTTAAAAAGGACAAAGACCGAATGGACCCAAACAGCTACAGACCCATCAGCCCTCAAGGCTGCACGGGAAAGCTTATGGAGAGAATGATCAATACCAGATTAAGTTGGAACCTCGAAGAAAAACAAATTCTACTGCACCAACAGGCAGGCTTCGTGCAACATAGGTCTTCAGAGGACCAAGTTACCTACATTGCACAGGAAATCGAAGATGCTTTCCGAGAAGGAAAGCACACATTAGCAGTCTGGGTAGACATGGAGAAAGCATTTGATAAAGTTTGGAAAGATGGGCTAAGAGTTAAAATGCTTAAATATGGAGTCTGTGGAAGAATGTATAACTGGATTAGTCACTACCTAACAAACAGAACAGCTAGAGTGCAGGTGCACGGACAGTTAAGCAAAAAGACTACAATGGAACATGGAGTCCCACAGGGTGGGGTCCTTTCCCCATCATTCTTCATTATTTATATAAATGATTGCTACGATATGTTTCAACGATGTCGTCTGCTACAGTTGGCAGCGCGTTTGGAGTATGAATTTTGAGGTTGCGAGATTTTTAATATAGAATACTTTTATGCTTCATGGTTTTTTAGTGAACACAAATCGCATTTTTCGATTGTGAGGTGGTAGCGTTGATATGGTCACGCTTGGTGACTATAGTAGTTCACCCTTTTTATTCTGACCGTCAAGCCATGAAGACGTGTTTTAATTCCTTCCAGTGTTAGGCTACATATTGTGCCGAGTTTTATATTGAGATAAGGACATAGGGTCAGTCCATATTATTATAATGAATTTACTGGAATTTATATGGTTGTTGGATAACTATTTATGGAAGGATTGTTGATCATCTTTATGATCTATGTTTCGCCAAACTAATGGGTATCATTACCGGCTGACTGGATAACAGCAGCGCGCGTACACAGCCCATGATGTTCTGACGACAGTTAAGTAACTGGAAAAACCGACGGTAATATGTTTAATTGAACTGTAATGCAATGTACTATTATGATCTAATTACTTGTGATGTCTTCGCATCTTCGTCAAATAAATGTATACTCGTTGGACTCTAAACCCCCACGGACTTATCAAATAATTCAAGTTTGAAGTTGGCGCAGATATTAAGCCATTCATAAATAATATAAATTGCACGATCCGCTCTTTTTGTGTGAAGAACATTAATAATATCAATACTCAATTGGAGTTCAGATAGAACAGAAGTTGATGTCTTACACAATTTTTTACAAGAATAAATGATGGCCTAATCTTGACCCTTAATAATGATCAAACAAGAACCCGCTTCAACAATGATATAACAGAAAACATCCACAAGAATGTCCACAACTCCCTCTATGCTGATGACCTTGCCATGTGGACTTCAGAAGAATACACCACCACAGCAAGAGTGCGCATGCAGGATTCACTGCTAGCCCTTGAAAGTTTGTCCAGAAAGTGGTTGCTCAAAATCAATGAACAAAAAACAACAAACACTATTTTTACCTTATCAAATAAACCACAGCAAGCAAAGCTACTACTAAATGGGCAGGCAGTACGAGAAGATGAAACAAAAACATACTTAGGAATCACACTAGACCGCCGAATAACATGGAAATCGCAGATAAACAAAATACTGCTAAGGGCAAAACTTCGCATGGCAATCATGAGAAAGTTAGCTGGTACCACATGGGGTGCTGATGAGAATATCTTCAAAAAGCTGTACACACGCAGAGTCAGACCTGCTATAGAATACGGCATCACAGCTTGGTCGACGGCAGCAAAGTCAAATTTTGACAGAGTAAACAGATTCTAAAACCAAGCAGCACGTATTATAACAGGGGCCCTAAAGTCCACAAAAATTAAATATATGTAAAACATTACAGGGCTACAGTCAATGGAGGACAGACGTGACAGCAGAGTCCCACAACAAGCTGAAAAATTTAAGAGACTCGAAGGACACCTATTAAGGTCCAAAAGGGGAGTGATACGTACTATGCTGATTATACAGTGATAATTCAGGGTTGTGGCACTTGTCGGCTTGTTTAATTGTGAGTTGTTTAAACATTTATATGTTAGAAACCAGAGTGTACAGAAAGCGTGTGAGCGCTAGTCATGTAGTTATTCTGTACTGGTTTCGGCCGGCTGTGAATAGCTCACGGGTAGTCCGTGAACAGCCGAGTCCGGTGACTGTTTGGCGGGAGATGTGTGTTCCTGTGGCAGTCGGAGAGGAGTCTAAGTTTGGGGCGTTGACTGGAGTCAGCCCTGTGTCTTGTGTGTGTTCCAAAGGGTAGTGTACGGGAAGTATGTTTGGCCATTCTTCGAGGTGTACCATTATTTGCCTATTTTAGGTGTGATTATCTGCAGATAAGAGAAGATAAGGTGTACTTTATGTTAAGGACATGTTCTGGGGCCTTGGTGTCTACAGGCCGATGTTTTGAATCATATTTACCTCCCTGATAGATTTCTATTGTGCAGGAACGGCGCTAGGAGATAGTAAGGCCATTGTTCCTTATGGAGGGAGAGTTTTCTGGTGAATGTACTTTATTTAAAGAGATTATAAGGCCAGGATTTGTGCAGGCCAGTCTTTTGAGTATATATATATTTAAGGATCCATGAACAGATATCAGAGTTATTGAAGAGATTATAAGGCCAGGAGTTGTGTAGGCCAGATTACTTGTAGACTGCAGAGCGGACAGTCTTTTGAGTATATATATATTTAAGCCTGTGTGGCGTTTTGGTAATTGCAGTGTATGCAGTCGTTGAAGTATTACTATAGATTTAAGCCTGTGTGGCGTTTTGTAACTGCAGTATCAGCAGTCGTTCTGGTGGATTTACTGATGTAACATTAGAACTGCGATGTAAACAGGGTTTACATCATACTGAACAGCTGTGACATTCTGCGCAATTGATTATTATTGATTTTGTGTATCCTATTGTACCTGTGTAGTGTATCGTACCGGATTGATGTTGCTGTGTGAATAAATTATGTGCTGTCAATTGGAAATGAACACTAGTCTGATTCGTTAATCTATGCTTGACAGTACAGGGTGAGTGACTGTACCCTTCATACCACTCACTGCAGACTTTATGCACAAGGACAATACAGAGCTAACCTATTTATCATCTGCTCTGTATGGGCGCATGTACTACAACAGTCTAATCACTTCAAGAGGGATATACTTTACCAAATATACATTAACAGTGCCAATTACCTGGGACTTGAAACATACTTTATCAGTGGTGGCCAGTTTTTCGGGCGTAATGACCACGAATTCGCGTTATAAGAGCATCAGACTTTATCAGTATCATAGTAAGATTATAAGAGTAATGGATAGCTCTGTGTGGGCGTGGCTTGTATTTAGAAACAAAGGCGAGTCTTCTACAGTTTTTGTGTCGATCGTGACCTATAATCGGCAAAGCCTCTATTGTTGACAGACAGTTTTGTGTCGCTCATGACCTGTAATCGGTGACACGGTGATGCGTCTTGTGTTTACATGTCTCCTTATGACATTTCTGCAGCGTGTCCAGATCTACGTTTCGGAGTGAAATTTTCAAGTAAGTTTTGACATGGTTATGACGACCTGTCCTGATTCGTCATCATCAGCGATATCTGCATTATGAGAATTACAGTATGTTCCAGTTTTATATGCAAGTTCGAAATATCAGGTAACTCTTTTCAACAAGAGTGACAGACAGTGTACCTTCGCGACGACAGAGGGAACAAGTGGGTAACTTGCGCTGTTTCCGGTTTCCAGTTTCCTGTGCTGTGTACGATCACATAGCATACTGTTTCCAGTTTCCTGTGCTGTGTACGACAACATAGCATACGGTGTCAAGGTGGAGTGAGAGTTGACATGGGAGTCTGCTTATGGTGTATCATCTGATGCCCATCGATTGTAACGGGAAAAGAAGGAACTTTTTGCTATTTGCAAGATAAGTGGTTTTCGTTGTTGTGAAAACTGTGTTTATGTATGTATGCTATCAAGTCTTCTCATATCACGCATTATATATATTCTATTAACTGTTTAGCATAGGATTTAGTGCATAATAATTGGGAATTGATACATTATTTAATACATTAATCTCTTGAGGAAATATTTATTGTGTGAGGTGGAAATTAATTGTCTAAATTTCCAAGGACATAAACTTATTATAATTATAAGTGGTTGATACATATGGTGAACTGGGTGAATAAATCACTATGGATTTTGATATGGATCCTGAGTGTGATGTAGATCCTACAGATATAAGGCCTATGTTGGAGTGTGCATTGGTGGTAGGAAGAGATAAAAAGGGATTGAGAGGCCCACGACTTGGAGCATGGGTGATGGATGATTTTTTTGATTAATGTGTCAGCATCCCTAGAGTCATTTGCTGAACATAACTTTAAGTTAGTTTGTAATTTTGTAATGGCTAAGGATTTGGTTAATTTGCTACGGCACCTTCGTGTGTTTTTGCAACAATATATTGAGGTTGAACACGGACATATTGTGTAAAGTATATACAAAATAATCCACAACGGTGTTTCTGACGTGCAGAAAAGGGAATTGAAGAATGAGAAACAAACAAAAGTAAACAACAGAGTGCTTTACAGGAAAGAGATAATTTTTTACAGGATAGTGCTGAAAAAAAAAATTACAAGAAACAGTGTCTAAGCTCACAAGTGAGTTACAGAAATCAAACTTGGAGCTTTCTAGTGTGAAAGCAGCATTAGACTCTGAATGCAGTAAAGTTAAAAACTTAGAAGGTCAGATAGGATATAAGAATGGCGAGATTAGTAATCTCAAGCAGGAGATTGAAAATAAGAGAGAAATGTATGAGAAGGTAAAGGTTGAGAGCAATGTAAGTGAGAAGAAGTATATAGATATGCTCCATGATGTGTTGAATGATAATGATATTCTCAGTAGCCAACTGAAGGAAAAGAATAACGTATCTTCCGAGAAGATTAATGAGTTGAGAGCACAAGCTGCTGAAGCTGGGCTTCAGGCTCAGGTGGCCCTTCTTCAGCCACAGATAGAAGACGTGCAAAAGAAGAGATTAATGAAATTGGAACCACAGAGGAGAACAAATAGAGAAAAGGATGATAAGGAGAGATTAGAAGAGTTGACGGTGCACAAAAGGAAAATGACTGATATTGAGAAATTACTCATGGAAGAGAAAAGTAAGGTTTTAACATCTAATGACTTAATTAAGAAACAAACCGAAGACATCTCACTTAGAAGTGCTGAGATTAGTGATCTAAGGAAAAGGGTGGATGCATTGGTAGATGTTGTTTTAGGCATCAAGGGGTTGTCTACTGTCAATGTTGACAATAGTAGACAGAAGGTTGTTTATCACCAAGTAAAACAAGCAAGAAGTCAGCCCTTTACACTTTTTGCTGATACGAAAATTGAACATGATGGACGTAGATCCCTACGCGGCAAATACAATTTCCCACGTACTACTTCTTGAAAAAATACTGACTCGTGGCGTCAGGCCAGCAAAGATAATTCTGCTATAACAGTCAGTTCTATATATTGCAAAAAAATGGAGATAAATTTCAAGGCAGAGCTCAAAAGACCAACCATCATGCTGATTATGGAAATTCTGATAAACTGATAATAAGGGACAAAGCTATTAGTAATACTTGTACCAAAAAAGCTGATAACCGTAAGAATGGTGTTATCACTAGTAATGAGCAATTTGGTAAGCATATTGTCACAAAGGAGAATAGAAATAGTTTTGGTGGAAGAAATAACTACATTAAAGCTTATCAGCCTTATAATTATGGTTCTAGAACAAAACAAAATCAATCGGTTAGATATTTTTATAAAAGTAGAAACACTAATCATAATAATGTTGCACAACAAAAGAACAAACTTGGTTATAGACAAGGTAACAGTAAGAGTATTGTTTCAAATACTACTGATTGTTATGCATTTTGAGTTCGAGAGAATATCTCGTTGTGTGTAAGTAGGATTTTATTTCAGCCTACTGCTGGGATGACCTTCATTTCGTTATCGGCTATGTGACGAGGAAATGATGGCATCATATAGAAACCAGACGTTTTCACTGCCACAAGTTTTGGGTAAATGTTATATTAACTTTCCGTTTTACCTCAATAAATATCACAAGTTGATTGAAATGGACATTTTCATTTGTGTTTTCTCACAGTATTCGGCTTTGCGTTAAGACTCATCGCTCCGATGGTATTGTTAGCTGTGAGAGGAATGTTTGTCAACTTACGACCGTGTGTCTAATCAAGTGCAACCCAGCCAGCCTGTTGACCCGTATTGTATGACATCGCCCCGTGCGGTTTACATAATACTATCAGAAGACGGAGTTGTGACCTATTTTTTTTTCTTTCTTTAGGAGTTGGTTTAAGATTGCTACAGTGTTTCTTACACTTAATTTATTTTTTGGATAATGTATTATTGTATGCACTGTTGTAACTCTATGTTATGGTTTTCATGATTGTTTTGTGGATAGACATTATATGTATTATGATTGCAATGAAATTGTATCATATCACTTTGTGGTGACTTATCTTTAATTTTTGTAATGGGATTGTTAATTTGTGATATTTTCATACACCAGTCGGAAGACTATTCCACTTAGACCATATTATGTTGGACCATAGGTGCTCCGTTGTGAAGTTTGAAGCAATGATAGTTGATACATCAAACATTGATATGTTTTGGCAGCGTTGGTTCTTAGGATAATTTTGTACTTGATGAGATTGCCAGCCCTATGCACAAACTCATTAGCGAGGAATATGCGTTAGTTGTTTCAGAGAGTCTTGTTATTCATTAAATTTATTTTTTTCTTTTCTTATATTCTGGTGCTATGTCTAATTAATATATTACCATATACAGAGGTTATATGCAGTAACTATTGTGTTGTGAAATGTAATTTTGAAACTAAACTTGTATGTGTTATTTATGATTTTGTATTTGTATTTGAAAACATATTTTGAAACATTGGTTTCTGGTATTTTTTTTGCCATGTGCTTTTTTCTGCTGAATTCTGTTTAAACTAGTATGTGTTTATTATGAGTCTACTTAAGAATTGGAATTCTTTTTTGTTAGATGTCATTCATTTGGTTAAAGATCATTTCATTTTGGTATATTAGTTATAGATTTAATCTAGAAAAATTAAAATACTATTTTTATTTAACTTAGCTTTAAAGAAACTTTTTTGTATTGTAAGTTTTTAGGAAAATGTATTTTTCTTTGACATTGTTATATTTTTTTCTGCACCAAAGCGCTTAATAAGGTGTAATAATATATGTTGATATTTCTGAATTTAAAATAGTAATTTTTTTTTGTTGAGATTGTGATATTTTTATATATCACACTTTTTTGTGTGATGCCTGTGATAAATCATTTTAGTTATGAATAAGTTTTGTAATTAAGCTAAATTATTTATTATGCGTTATTTAGTTGGATTGTTGTTGGGATGTATTGTTGTCGTTTTTCTATGCATTCATCTTTTGAATTTCCTTCTTCCTTTTCGGATGATTCTTCGTTTCACTCCATTTCTTTGGAAGCGGTCTATACTTTGGTTATGCTTGCATGTTTCATCTGGATGGTACTTGATACTATTTGTATACGTTTACTTCTTACACTTCTTATACTTCAATCCTTTGTATTGTAATATGGATTAGTATATGTAACTATTGGTGACGGTTCTATTTATTTCATGCAAGGAATTGATTAGTTTATTTTTACTATTAGGTATTATAGATCTTTCTTCCTATTTCGATTTCTTTGTTTATTTTCTGTGGTGATCATGCTTCTTTTGTTTGATCTTGACTTTACTTCCTATTTATTATGTCATGTTTGGTCTACAGTAATAATACTTAACTTTGTTTGTAAATGATTATTTCGGTGTATTTAGCAGATTAGTATGGGTAATTTGTTTATTGTACACTTGCTTTATTATTTGGCGAGGTATTATTTTGACCTTATCATAAAACTATTGTTGTAAGCATATATTAGAGCTTAGCTAACCCCTTATTTTTCATTGATATAGTTTTTTTCAAAAAAATGATAAATAATTTTTTTCTCCGGAGCGAGTGGTAGTATGTTAAGGTCCAAAAGGGGAGTGATACGTACTATGCTGATTATACAGTGTGAATTCAGGGTTGTGGCACTTGTCGGCTTGTTTAATTGTGAGTTGTTTAAACATTTATATGTTAGAAAACAGAGTGTACAGAAAGCGTGTGAGCGCTAGTCATGTAGTTATTCTGTACTGGTTTCGGCCGGCTGTGAATAGCTCACGGGTAGTCCGTGAACAGCCGAGTCCGGTGACTGATTGGCGGGAGATGTGGGTTCCCGTGGCAGTCGAAGAGGAGTCTAAGTTTGGGGCGTTGACTGGAGTCAGCCCTGTATCTTGTGTGTGTTCCCAAGGGTAGTGTACGGGAAGGATGTTTGGCCATTCTTCGATGTGTACCATTATTTGCCTATTTTAGGTGTGATTATCTGCAGATAAGAGAAGATAAGGTGTACTTTATGTTAAGGACATGTTCTGGGGCCTTGGTGTCTACAGGCCGATGTTTTGAATCATATTTACCTCCCTGATAGATTTCTATTGTGCAGGAACGGCGCTAGGAGATAGTAAGGCCATTGTTCCTTATGGAGGGAGAGTTTTCTGGTGAATGTACTTTATTTAAAGAGATTATAAGGCCAGGATTTGTGCAGGCCAGTCTTTTGAGTATATATATATTTAAGGATCCATGAACAGATATCAGAGTTATTGAAGAGATTATAAGGCCAGGAGTTGTGTAGGCCAGATTACTTGTAGACTGCAGAGCGGACAGTCTTTTGAGTATATATATATTTAAGCCTGTGTGGCGTTTTGGTAATTGCAGTGTATGCAGTCGTTGAAGTATTCCTATAGATTTAAGCCTGTGTGGCGTTTCGTAACTGCAGTATCAGCAGTCGTTCTGGTGGATTTACTGATGTAACATTAGAACTGCGATGTAAACAGGGTTTACATCATACTGAACAGCTGTGACATTCTGCACAATTGATTATTATTGATTTTGTGTATCCTATTGTACCTGTGTAGTGTATCGTACCGGATTGATGTTGCTGTGTGAATAAATTATGTGCTGTCAATTGGAAATGAACACTAGTCTGATTCGTTGATCTATGCTTGACAGTACAGGGTGAGTGACTGTACCCTTCATGCCACTCACTACAGACTTTATACACAGGGACAATACAGAGCTAACCTATTTATCATCTGCTCTGTATGGGCGCATGTACTACAACAGTCTAATCACTTCAAGAGGGATATACTTTACCAAATATACATTAACAGTGCCAATTACCCTGGGACTTGAAACATACTTTATCAACACCCCTTGTTCCAAAGAACTAATAGGCTAGGAAGAGGCAGGCTCAAGCGAACTAACTTTGTGGCCCAAGAAAAAAATAGCAAAAATACCATACTAGCAAGCTCAGTTCCAAAGAAAATGCCAACAAGCACAACTATTCCACTGTAAAAAAAAGATACTTTCCTGAGTTAAAATATGATATTCCAGGCACTGAAAGTAAAGGAACACATACAGAAACAAAAAGAAAGTGTATAGCAACGAAGTATATTGACCAGCAAAGTTTTGGACACATGCATATACTGATGGTTCTAGACACACACACAGACACACACACATATACTGATGGTTCAGCAAAAAAATGCAGTTGAAAATGGGGGTTCTGGCATCCTCATAAAATTAAAGAATAGAATCCACTCTATGGCAATTACCACTGGCAAATACTGCAATAACTTCAGTGCTGAAGCAGAAGCCCTGAAACAGGCAGCGGAAACTCTTTTGAATGCAAAGCACAGGCAGAAAAACAGATAGTAATCTTTACAGATGCCCTCTCAGTAATATCAGCGCTGAAGAGCCGCCAAGCTAAAGGATTGAAAGATCTGATAATCTCCCTTGAAAGACTGGCCAAATATTTCAACAAGTGCACTATCCAGTGGATACCAGCCCGTTGCAACATACCAGAAAATGAGGAGGCAGACAAACGTGCTAAGGAAGGCGGTGCCTTACAACAAAATGATATAGAGACAACTTACGCAACGGCAAAGACTACTATAAAGGCTACATTTAAGTCCAAATGGGAAAGAGAGTACCCGAGCCATTTGAAAAATGATGCATATCATCAGCTATCCAGGAAAGAACAGGTCATCATTTTTCGGCAACGCACTGGACACAACAGATTGAGATATCATCCATACCACAAGTACAAAATTGGTACAACAGATCTCTGCACCTGCGGTACCAGCCCGATGACAGTCGAACACCTGCTGCAGTACTGCCCAACCTACACAAATGAACGGAGTAGCATATGGCAACAACCCACTTCTGTCAACGAAAAACTATTTGGCGATGTCGGGAACCTTGAGTTGACTACTGCCTTTATTATCCTGAAAGAGTCTTATCTGATGCCCTTAATCGCATTATTCCCGTCACTCGTCAGGTTGCACTTACTGCTAAACCTACTACTACATCTGACAGACTCGAACTTGTCTTAACTTTCCACCCTCACTGTTTGGATTTGAAAAAAATTCTGTTCCATCATCTGCCTATTCTCCACTCCGATCCTGATACCAGAGAGTTGTTTCGTGATACCCCTTTGTTGGCATATCGTAAGGATAAGAATTTTAGGTAAATTCTTGTGCTTAGTCGCTTGAGACAAACTAGTCCTTCTCACTTTGGTACTAAACCGTGCCAACGCCGCTTATGTAAGACCTGTCCTTTTGTACTCCAAACGCAGTCAGTCTCCTTTCCGAACGGTAAATTTGCCATTGGGGAGTCTTTCACGTGCGAATCCAGAAACCTGATTTATGCTATCATCTGCAAGAGGTGTGGCATGACCTATATTGGTGAAACTGGCAGACGTTTGGCACACAAGTTTCGGGAGCACTTGAATGACATCCATCATGGCAAACATTTACCGGTGGCCCTTCACTTCAACAGCCCTGACCATTCAGGTAACTCTGACATTCATGTCACTGCCCTCCGTTCATGTATCGGCGACGACCGAACTCGCTTTTCGTTGGAGAATCGTCTCATGTTTCAAATGGGCGTTTTAGCTCCTGCTGGGATGAATGTCCAGCATCATTTTGCATAATTCTGGTGGCTTCTGTCGTTATTTTCTTATCTATCCTTGTTTTGCTTTGGTTCGTTTCGTTTCCTCAATTATCTGTTCTTAGCCGTCACTAGCTCCTACGTCACTTCCGCGTGACGCCTTATTTTTTCAGCCATTTTGAATGTTCCTTTCTTCGATCCAGCTAAGTGATTTTTTACGCATTTTAATATTGTTGTTCATTTCTGTCTTCGTTTCGTTGATTATTTACTTTCTTGTTTCGATATGTCTTTCTGGTTTCCCGATTTTCTTGCATTATTACTGTTATCGTTTCGCTCATCACCGTGGTTTCATCTGCTTGTATCGCTCATTTGACGCTTTCCTCATTATCATAGACCTTTGTAGTACCTATACGTAGTTCTTGTCCTTGTCACCTGTTCGTAACTGTGGCTGACGAAGGGTACATCCCGAAACGTCCCTTGTCTCATGTGTACAGTTTACTTGTAAAACTGATTTCATACCATATTTTTTTTATATTTATATATTTGTTTATTATAAGAGTCATAAATGTGTAAGGTTGAAGGCGAACGAGAAAGAAGAAGAAGAAGAAGAAGATATATTGATGTCATTTAAGCTACTTTATCATCCTACAAAATATCTTACACTTATCTCTTATAATAATAATAATAGTAATAATAATAATAATAGCCCCTTCAGTCATAACTGACTATGGAAATGCGCCCCTGAGGTGACAACCCTCAGCTGCTTATTTTCCTGGTGCTCCTTTCGACGTTTTCTCCCCTCCTCTGCGTGTTGTTTGAGCCTCTCTTCGCCCAATCTGAGGTGGCGCCGTAAATAGCATCGCCACTTAGTGCGATCGGCAGCTTCATCCTCCCATGTTGCTGGATCCATGTCCAGTGCCCTCATATCTCTCTTGCACACATCTTTGAACCTCAGCTGTGGTCGCCCAACTGTTCTCTTGCCATCTGCTAATTGTCCGTAGAAGATATCTTTTCGGATGCGACCATCTTCCATGCGGCGAACATGGCCAAGCCAGCGAAGTCTGCGCTGTCTAAGCAGTGTATACATACTTTGAAGGCAGCACGTGACAACACCTCGACATTTGTCACTTTATCTTTCCATGAAATGCCGAGGATGCGGCGTAGACACCGTAAATGAAAGGTATTGAGCCTTCTTTCTTGCTTAGCATAGGTCGTCCAGGTCTCGCTGCCATATAGGAGTGTGCTGGTGACGCAGGCATTATATACCGCAGCTTTGGTCTTCATTGTGAGTTTGGAGTTTCCCCAAACACGCGATGTGAGGCGGGCAAAGGTAGCTGCAGCTTTGCCAATGCGGCTGTAGCCGGGGCAGGTGTTCCTTAGGACTGGAACGGCACCATATTACCTTCATGTGGCAGTGCCGGTATATGCAGTATTTTCAGTTTACTTTACAGAGAGCAGATGTTTAACTGGCCTATTCACCAGAGATTTAGATTTCTCTCTTAAATTTGTGTTACCAGGTTCGATTTTCTTCTCTTAGGTGTTGATGTAGCGAATTTAATTGAAATAGATAGATTTCTTATCTAGATCTCAAAACTGTAGTAATTCACCTTTTCAACAGCGTTCGATTTCATGCAAAACTTTTAATATCTTTCAGCATGAAACTTAAAATTTCAACAAAGTCTGGAATTCAGAACATTTTTACAATAATAAGTATAATAAAATTCTATCATCTCATCAGATGCTTTCATCGATGCAAAAATCCCTTTTTGCATCCTTGTCTCGTAGGCCTACTCAATTGTCAAATATGGCGAACCTTCTCATTCCACCGTGTTCCTTCTTTTAAGTTACAGTCTTATTTTAGGTTCGACGACATTTACCCATCTCCTCAGATTTGTCCTTGATTTCTTTATAATCATAAGCATTCCTTGAGTTAAATGCTTTCCAACACAAGAATATTTTCTACTCTACATGGTTTGAGGTGTAAGACTATTTTTTGCAAATTGACTCAAATCCTCGAACCTAGTTCTGCTGCGACTAGGGTTGGGAGCTCTATTCAAAATACATATTTAACGATTGTCACTACTTACGCCAGTAAGAATATATATATATATATAACCACTCAATGTCCTGAAATACACATTTTATAAGAAATGTTGAAGTTTGATTTTCTCAAACTAAGAAATATGTAGAGCTGGACCAGATACGACCTCTTGAGTTGCGCTCTTTCATTCTACTGCCAAATGGCGTCGTTGTTCCACTTTCCCCGGGGTAAATCTGAGCTATCCGATTGGTCAGGGGAAATCACCCAATTATTAGAAATGGCGTGTAGAAGCGACTCTACCCTAAATATGTGACACTATTTATTATTTTCTGTTTCTCATAAAATATAAAATTATGGGGTGGTCTGTGCTTCCTCTGTCTTGTAAGAATATAGTCTGTTTCCAAAGGAACAACTATGTACACGGCCACATATAGATCCCGGGGCTCCGCAAATGTATCCCGTAGGGAGACATTTGAGTACTATCAATAACAAAAATCCATCCCCAAAAATTTCTAAGTTCAAAAAAATTTTTCAGAAAAATTTAAAGTTCAAAAATTTTTCTAAGTCCAAAAATATTTCCAAAAAATTTAATCTAATTCCTATACTGGGGTCCTATGTCTATATGAGGTCGTCTGCTATGTAAAAAAAAAACTAGTAGTGGACATCAACTTCAAAAAGTGTAACTTATTCATCACATCATAATATTTTTCACCAAATTTACAAATTGGCAACACTGCCCAACAAAATCTGCAAAACACTCATAAGGTCATCACTAAAAAAAATGTGACGAGTGGCAACACTGGGGAATGAACAATAAACTATCTTATTTGCAGAACTTGGCTGGATTATCATAATCTATTACATTTCATTCAAAAATATAGTTGATTACATTCTCTTGGATGTGGTAGGGGTGTTATCTCTTTTCTGTACTGTTATTTGCTCCATATTAAAAGCCTGCAAGTACTAAAAAAAAATCTTTTTTTTTTCTGGCGTACTTATTTATTCTATTTCCCAAGTACTCTGCAATATTCCAAGAAATGTCCAAAATCTCTAATTCCTATGGTAATGGCAATCCACTTTCATAGAATAGCCAATGTTTTCATGGGTACTCATCATCTTCTTCTTCTTTTTTTTAGTGAATGAGCCACTTGCTCATTATTACATGTAGAAAACATCTCTAAACATAATATGCATATTTATCAGACGATAATACGACCAGCATCATTTTTATAAGTAATCATTTTTCACAATAAAAGCATTAAAACCTCATGGCTTATCCTTATTTATCTATCTGAATGTTTCCTTGTTATAGACATTTTCTAAATGGTAAGTGTATAAATTCGTTCTAAGTCCGTCACTGTAGAAAATGTTCTATATTACATTTTTTTTTTTTTTTTTTTTTTTTTAAAATATGTGATGTTTGTCTCCAATATCCGTACGTCTGGTGGTGATCCTGTCCATTAGTCAGTTATTTCTAATCATTCCTTCTTTTCTGTCAATACAGTATTTTTTTTTTTGAACTCTTCCCTAGAAATATTATTTTATATATATATTTATTCTTCAAAGATCTTCTTTGACTTCCCATACATCAATTTTCAAACATCACATTATTCAGCAACCAACAGACGAATGTGTTACTATCATATTATGAAATATAAGGGAAAAGAAAAATATAGTTTCCAAATCATCATGAATTTTCTACATTGGGTTCCGTATTACTTTATTTTCTCTTTTAAGACAACTGCTTATACTCTTGACAATATGTATCCATGTTGTCACTCTCGAGGCATCCTTGTATACAATTTATATTTGTCTCCTTTTTTTTTTTTTCATAACACCAATGTATCATTTATGGTGTTCCAATATCATTGTATCTATTCTAGTCCTCCTGTTATCTTGAGAATTCATCCTTAGTAACTCCCTATGTACCTTATCTAGCAATACCTTTATGCAAAACACATCAAACAATTATTTATGGAACTATCAACTGAGATGTAAGAACTTTTGACAATATGAGATGAAAAAAAAATTTTGGGGTCATCACTCAAAAAAATGTGACATAGAAAGGAAGAAAATAATCAATTGATCGTGAGGAATCTACAATATTCTCGTAAGACAAAGTTCCTGGCACTCTGACTACTATTTATCCATATTATTTCTGGTTATCCTTGCATACAGTGTACCATTTCCATTTTCTTTATAAGTCCAATTCCTCGCTCATGGTGCTCCAATATTTAAAATGTGGATCCTTCCTATTCCTCTTATTCTGTACTGGAAATATATCCTTATTAATTGTCCATGTACTATATTTGCGAATATTTATCATCAATATATCAACTAATCATTTATAGAACTATTAACATAAATGTCTAGACTTTACCAAAACATGAACAAAAACATGTCTTTTTACATATGTGCAAAATTTCGACACCAACTCTGCCTTCGCTGGTCGAGGGTTAGTCAGAGTTATGTGGTGCCTGTAACATCCGCTGACTACAGCCAGATGGGTGACTTATGGTACTTATAATTCAAAAATCTCATCCGTCAGTTATCTTAAGTGTGGGGCGGGGGTCTATTTCATGGTGTCCTTGACCAAGTTTGCTGCATTTCTAATCTAGATATTCTTTTTTTTTTTTTTTTTCATAGTATCTCCATGATATATCTGTGACATGTCTGTCCTTGGGATAACATTATTTTTTTTTTATCCAATATCCTCGGGGTGAGCAAATCTCAGTGTGTCCACTTTCATCAATCATTTATTTATTTTCTCTCCTGTAATTCTGGGTATGTTATGAGTATTTTAAATTGTCAATTTATTCCAACTATCTTACAACATTCTGTAATTCGTGATAAGGAATAGTCATTTGTTATACAACAATGTTCATATTACAAAGGCAATAAGCAAAAATCAAAGAGATATCTTCTCCAAAATGCGGATGCATCTCTATTTCCTTTACCTCTGGGCGTAGCAATTATTCAGTCATTATTTTTTTTCTCCATTATTTAATCTCCATTTTGTGTCCTTAGTACCTGTGGTTCCATGGGATTATCATAATTCATTTGTGTCTCTTGTCTACTGATAATCCTTCAATAATGACTTCAAATATGGTCCTCATATGTGCAACAATCATCTGCTCTGATTTGTTCCATGGTATTCATCAAATATTCTATTATATCCTTGTCTTATCTCGTAACCACGAAAGACTAAGATTATTCCTCCTCCAATGTTAATGTGGGGGATTTTGTGCATAAACATTACAACAAAATCTCAGCTGTGACAACATAAAGTTTCACCTTAATATAAAATGTCATCTTCATCATACATAACCTGTTGCTTCTTCATCTCATGTGTCATTAGTGGTTATCATGCGGTAATGGGGTATTTCATTTGCTAGGTCAGCATGTGCAAATGCTATTTCTTTAACATGGGCAAAGGCATCATCAACAAATAGGTGCAATTTGTTCAATCTGGGGTTAGCATATACTAATGCTCTCAAGGGATTGTTCATTTGCAGAAAATCAGCATGCACAAATGTCATTGGGGTACTTGTGATATCAACAAAATATTGTTGGAATATCAGGGATCAAGCTGGTGGGGGTATGAGTGGCATAGGGTGATTTATTTATTTTCTTCTTCATCTGCTACCCTCAGGGCAGTCAATGTTTTACAATATTGTCTTATCATCATCAAAATGTGTGTGGGTGGCATATAAACATATAGCATCTTATATAAAAAAAACATTCTAATTGTTTTTTTTCTTTTATGTCTTTTCTGTTTTCTTGGAATTCCTTTTTTTTTTTCTTTTCTTGTTTTACATTTCATTTTCTTTTTTTCAATTTCTTTTTTTTTTCCTTGTGATTTCTTTTCTGTTTGTATCACAAGTACTAAAGAATGATAAAAATCAATTCACTAAACACTAGATATTCTAATAGTAAATCCTAACCAATAGGGTTGCAAGTAATAGTTTAGGTTAGAATAGAAGGAATGTTGTAGCAGTGTCTGTTGTCAATAAGTGGCGAGGAAAGGGTACATCAAGGATCTCCTGATTACAACATGATTGTAATTCCAAGGAATGAATATGATTGGGATTTTAAAAAATCACAAGTCTAGAATGTCGTCTCAATATAGTGGAAAGGAAAAATAGTAAGTTAAAGATGTTGTAACAGTGGAGTGAAGAAAATCTTACTATAGAGAGTCAAGGTTGGGATATGGAATCTCTTTAGGAGAATGTTTAAAATTCTTGACAGTACTAATATACATCTGGGTCTAAAATAATAATGTACATTTGAAAATAAATAATCCTGTGGAGAAAAATAGCATAACCTACAATACTAGTTTTGGGTATGAATTATGTGCTGTTAAGAGATGTCATAGTAGGAACAGTATGATTGATCAAGGTGGCAGATATCAAGGAGTTTAGCATAATATAGATCAAAGAAATATTAGTATGAGGTAAGAAAAAAAACTACTGGTGTAAAGTGTCTGCATGAAAATGCTGGTGAATGGAGCGTGGAATATGATCAGTTACAAAAGTGGAGATGAATGTTACAACAGAATAGTGTGACACATGTGTTATAGGTAAAGTTGTGTAGCATTCTAAATATTAAGAAAATGTATGTAACTAAATAAGGGTGTCTGTAAACTCGTAACACCGTGTGTTATCAATTGTTTTAACATTTTTATTTCACAATTATGCTATCTAAAGAAAATCCTCCGTGTGCTGGTCTTGATTTCTTTCTGGGCATCAGTATTCTAAGGCTGGAAAAAATAACTTTCTCAGTGAGGCTTTGACATCTTAGTCTGTAAGCAAGTCATTTGAACTGTCAAAAACTGAAAATAGAGTACATGGGGAGAGTTAGTACATTGTTAAAAAGGTTTGTTCACATATGCGTTGACCGTGTTCGGATTTGCGAACATATAAAACACCTGGGCGTGTTTTTCAGAACAGCTTCGCTAGTTCCTTCACCATCTCTAACCTTGCAATGTCCCGACTGCTTAGGCGAGCATCATACTGAGTAGCAGTGGTGACGGGTGTGATAGGCGACGACACTGCATTTGCTGATTGTTGGGACACTGAGGACATTGACGAATGCGGTGATGGCTTAACATCATTTGATTGCGGTGATGGTTTTACTGTGGTTAGGGTTTGTATGGCTGGAACATCTGTTGGTTTTGAGGCAGGTATATGTTTCGCCTTGATTTTTCTTCTGACCTGGTTGTGCTGAACGTTAGCACTGGTTACAATGGGCACAGTAATTTGCACACTGTTGTTTTTGACTAGTTGAGATGAGGCTAACACTTCTCGGCTTGGTTTTGGAACATGATTGCGTTTCTTCAGAATCTTTCGTCTGATATAGTTGTGCTGTATACGCGGAATTTTGTTGCTAGGGATTGAGTCATCAGATTCTGTTTTATAGGCGCGTTTGACGCTGGAGCTGACTGGTACAAATAATGTACTATCCGCATCACTGGTTTCAATGGAACTAGCTGTATCAATGTCTGTTTCTTGTTGGTATAATTCTACCATTTTTCTGTCATTATGTTCGTTGGGGTCTGACAAAGCTGTGCTGGGGTTGACACTGTCTTCTCTCATGTCTTGTTCTGTTTCGTCTCCATAAAGATCGCTGGTATATGGTTCAACAATCTGCTTGGGTATAGTTTCTTCAGGATCTGATTGTTTTGAACGAGCAATCTTGTTCTTGTGGTATAGCAGTGTTTGGTTTTCACTAGTGTTAAAACTAGAACTGCCTGAACTGGGGGTGTGATAGGTATCAGCTGACGATTTATCACTGCGGGAGTAAGTTTGAGTGTGGATATAAGGTGTTTTCGTGTTGTCATCGTGTGACGTCTGTGGCATGATTTCTTCATTTCTAATGCGCAGGTCTCTGTCTTGTAGTCTATTACGTAATTCAAGTGGTGGGATATCTTCTTCGCTTTCGGACGAGTCTCGTTGTTGTCTTGCTCGATGTATTTCATCTGTGGGTGGTCTGGGTATGTGGTCGTCTTGGTAAAATTCAGAGTCTGTCGTCTCTGACTCTGATATGTCAGACGAATCTGTGCTGGATGGATTATAATTTAGGGTGGCTTTTCTGACTGGTCTTGTATTTGTCGTCAGAGGCGGAATGGGCCGGTGATTATCAATTTTTATTTGTTTTACGTGAGCTTTTGTTTGGTGTTGTTTCTCTTCATTCCAAATAATGAAGTTTACAGGCGTAGTTTGTTTCATGATTTTGTAGCCATCTAACCATCGGTCATCGAATTTTGAACTGCGTACATGTTTCTTGTAGTATACTCTGTCTCCTATTTTGTACGTTGGTAGCTTGGCTGATTTATCATGTTGTTTCTGTTTCTTGTGAAATGCCTTCTGCGTATTTCGTTGTGCAATCTGGTGAGCTTTATACTTTTCTTGAAGGATTATTTCGATGGGGTCTTCTCCCATGTATTTTCTTTGTGGGCGAAGTAGGTTGTCTAACGGAAAGTTTGGTTCTCTTCCGTATAGCATGAGAAAGGGTGACATTCCTGTGGTATCGTTCACGTTTACTCGGATGGCTTCAAGAGCTTGGTTAATGTATAGGTCCCAGTATTGGTGGTTCCCCTTGATATATTTGCTAATAATATCATGTAGGGTGGCGTGCATGCGTTCATTTCTGCCATTTGCATTTGGGCAATAATAAGTGGTTGTAGTATGCTCAATATTCAGCTGGTGTAAGGTGGCTTTAAATGGGTTACCTATAAACTGTTTACCGTTGTCTGAAATGATTCGTTTTGGACAGCCATGCCTGGGAATGAATTCTTGTAAAAAAATTTGCGTGATGGACTGCGATGTGGCATCACTGAGTGGGTAACTTTCTGGCCAAACAGAGTATTGGTCAACTATGTGCAGGAGGTATTTGTTGCCTGATTGGGTGAGTGGGTAAGGACCTGATAAGTCAATGCTCACTGTTTGCATGGGGTAATGGGAAGGTTGCATTTCTTGAAGGGGAATTAAATGTGGCTTCATGTTTCTCAATTTACATGTTCTACAGGTGGCTACATATTCTGTAATGTCCTTGTAGAAAGTTTGCCAATAATACCTTTTCTTTATGACATCAATTGTTTTGTCTCTTCCCATGTGCCCGTTGTTATCATGAAACTGTAGCAATACTTCTGGGACTAGATGTGCTGGAATGACTTTTCTTAGTGTCCCTTCTTGTTTCTGATCAATATAGTATAGAATTCCATCCGTTGGGTGTACTGTAAAATCTTTACTTTTTGTTGGGTTTTCTTTCACGTATGTGAGCAGCTTGACAATTTCTGCATCTTTCGCTTGTTCTACTCTCATGTCAAACATCTCTTGGCTTTCTTCTTCTACTTGAGTGGCGGAATCTGAGGTACTTCTTCGACTTGATGAAGTAATTTCATTAATTTCTTTAGCATTATCGTCAATCTCTGAGGATGTGCCATCATTTTTGACTCTATTTGTTTTCACTTCAGTTTCATCATCATATTTAATCCTGGATAAGAGGTCTGCACAGGTGTTCATTTCGCCTGGGATATGTTCGATAGTGGTGTCGTAGGACTGTAAATTCATTGCCCATGTCTGTAACTTCTTTGGCTGTTCTTGTGTTTTGGTGAGCCAGTTAACCAAAGGTTGATGATCAGTTCTTATAATGAGTTTAGTTCCTCTGACGTAAAAGTCAAACTTTTGTACTGCATAGTGAATAGCATATGCTTCTTTCTCAGTGGTGGTCCACCGTTTTTGTGACTTTGACAATGCGTGGGATAGGAATGCAATGGGTTTCTCATTTGGAATGTTTGGTAGGATGGGTGTTTCATCTTCTAGTACAGGTTGGACCAAACAAGCACCAATTGCGTTATCTGAGGCATCGGCGTATAGTATCATGGGCTGAGAAATATCTGGATGTCCAAGCAGTGGGATGGTGGTTAGGGCATTTTTTAGATACTCAAAGGATCTCTGGCAGTCTTCTGTCCATTTGAAGCGTGCATACTTGCGGGTAAGGGCTATCAAAGGCTCTGCTGCTCTGGAGAAATTGATGATGTGGCGCCTATAGTACCCTATTGTACCAATAAATGAGCGTGTTTGTCTCACCGTCTTGGGGCTAGGCATTTCTCTTATGGCTTTGACTTTATCTTCATCAGGTCTGACGCCATGTCTATTGATGACAAAGCCTAAATATTTTGTTTCTGTCTTTAGAAACTCACACTTCGACAGTTTTAACTTTATTTGGTGATGCCTGAGTCTATCAAACACTGTTTCAACCTTGCGGAGGTGGTCTTCCATCGTGCCTGCGGTATGTATCAGGATATCGTCTATGTATGCCAGGGCAAATGGATGTAGACCCTTTAACACTTCATCCATGAGTGACATATATGTTGCTGGAGATCCTTTTAGACCAAATGGCATAACATTCCAAAAAAAGCTTCCCATATGTGAACAGAATGTGGATTTCTGTTTTGCCTCAGGTGTCATGGGGATGCACCAAAAGCCTGACCTTGCATCAAGTGTGGTAAAGTATGTAGACTTTCCTAACGTCGCAAGTAGATCGTCTATCCTGGGGAGGGGGTAGGAAATGACTTTTGTGATTTTGTTAAGGGCACGGTAGTCGCAGCAAAAGCGACTGGAGCCGTCTTTCTTTGTTACGATCACTATGGGTGAGGACCATTGGGAACGGGATCTTTCGATGATTCCTGCCTGTAGCATTTCATTTATAGACCTTTCCACGAGTTCTCTGTTTTTCAAGGGCGTATGATAGGGTTTCATATGTATTGGCTCCTCTGTGGTTGTTTGAATGTCCATTGTGACAGTGTTAGTTCTGCCTAATTCCATGTCATTGAGTGCGAATACATCCTGGTGCTTTTCTACAAACGTTTTCAAACGTTGCTTATTATCTTCTGTGGCATTCAGGGTTGCAAGTAACTGAGCTATTCTCTCTCTGTATTTATGATCTGCTATGATATCTCTGGTCTGTCTTGATGCCTCCGTTTCATTCCCATAATTTTGGGACATTTTTCTTGCATCTTGTGAAAATCTCTGCTCCTGGTATGTGGCTTTCTTTTGCGTAGTTCTTTGCCGTTCATTGGGCTGTGCTTGGTACTGTCTCCTCTGCCATGTACTGTGTGCATTTCCATTTGTCACTGCATTTACTGTATATTCATTTCTTATTATATTTCTGGGGTAGTCGTTGTTGTGCCATTTTTTCTGATTATTTCTGCCGTAACTGCGCTTATCCGCGTACGTTACTGTATTTCTTCTGTTTGTGCTATAGGGCTGTCTTCTTTCCCTGGGCGAAAATTTTTCATTCTTTCTGTTTCCAACTTTGCTGCTATAGTATCCTCCTGTGGTATAGTCATATAAGAATTCTTCCTTTTCTTCGGAAATTTCAATTGGTTTTGGGACTTTATCATATCCACCTGTTTTTGAGTTATATTGATACTCCATGGGGCATGTATCACTGTCTTGTCGCTTTGGATATCCTCCTGGCAAGACAATTTCTGTTTCTCTGTTACTCTGTGATATACAGCACTTCATCTTTTCTCTTGGTGTGCTGGGGCGCAAGAATGAGTAATTATAGTCATTTTCATACTGTGGCCTTTCTCTTCTTATGTATGGACTGGTTCGTTTCTGCCATCTGGGTAGGGTATGCTGTGGTGTAACATAACTGTGACTGATGTTACTGCCTTTTTCTGCATAAGCCTTATAACTGTTTACTTTCCGTGTACTATGGTTATTTGTACTGCGATTTCGTGCATTATGTCCAGTGGGAGTGGTTGAGACAATTTGTGGATGGTCTCTATTGGTTTTGGTTTGTCTTATTGTTGACGTATCCACTTGCGCTACAACTGTGCCTCTTTTTATAGTGGTAGTTTTTCCTGACATATTCAATATCATGATGGGGAAATCTCTGGACTTCGAGACTTCAGCGATTCCCTCTGTAATTTGCAACAATGGGTCATCAATAATGCTTTCTTCTGCTAGGGGCTGTACTTGAATTGATTGCCCTGGTGTTATGTACTCAGAATTTTTTACTCTGCCTTTTGCTATGACCAGGGAGTTTGGAGCCACCGTTATGGGAGCTGTAATCCTTACTAAAGACGCTATGTGGATATCGTCCTGGAGATCTATGTACGTATTGTTGACTTTGATTTTGTGGAGGTCATAGTATATTCGAACTTTGTGTTTGTTAAAAAAATCTCTCCCTAGGATAAGATTTCTAGACATTCCTTTAGTAATGACAAATGGGTGTTCAAAATTTGTTTCGCCTAAGGAAAATTTTAGCCATGCTGTCCCAACTGAATTTAGTCTTTGTCCCGTGACTGAAGCTAGGTGTGTTTTGGACGGTTGAAATCGTACTAAGTGTTGGATCCTCTTGAACAGCTGGAACCTAATAAGGCTGATGGATGCTCCTGTATCTACCAGTGCCCTATATTGTTGGCCCTGTATAGACATGATGCAGGAACTGGGGTCCGGATGTATTTTAGTTCCATCATGCAACATTTCTTCATATTGTATTTTACTGGATGGGCCCACTTGACAATTTCTGTTCTGTGTTGTTTCTTTTGTTTTGGACCAGTTTCTGTGATTGTTGCCCTCACTAACGGTCCTGTTTAGTGAGTGGCGCGGCCGTTTCCCTGACGCATGAGGGGTTGAGGTGCGCCTCTGGTATACTGATTTCTGGTGTAATCACGTGGGGGTGGTGCGGGTTGTTGTGGTTGGTAACCTCCTCTTCTGAATGGTGCATGATTGTAATTTGCTCTACAGGACTTGTAACCATGTCCGAGCCTACCGCATGTAAAGCATCCGTTTGTATTGACATTATTGACGTCGTTTTGCCTCTGTGTGGGGGGTCTATAATTGCGGGGCCTATCATCTCGTTGTCGTGGGCGAGTCCATTGCCTCCTGGTATGGTCAACTTCCATAGGCTCATGCTCATCATAGTCCCTATATTCTGGTCGGGGTTCCCTACCTGCTCTTTGTTGGAACCTTCGGTGAAGATTTTCCTCCTGTATTGCTGCTTGGATTGTTTCAGCAATAGTCTTGGTGTCTTTTCTAATAAGATGCCTTCTGATATTTTCCGCTCTAAGGCCATCGGCAAATATCCCCACTAACTGTATTTCTACATCAGGTGTGGTAGGGATTTCTCCGCAAAATGCCTCTTCTGCCATATTGAGGAATCGATCTCCAAAAAGTTGTACCGATTCATCTCTTTCCTGTTTCATGCTTCTAAGGACTGACCAAGCATGCATTTTGTCTATGATTTCCCCATATCTCTGGGTGAGCTCTTTTTTTAGGGACTCGTAGGTTTCTGTGGGGTACTGCTGGGACCTCCTTCTTAAAAAATCAGTCACGTACGAATCAGAACCTAACAGAGCGATTTTCTTTTTCTCTTCATCCGTTGTTGCCTCTGCTAGTGCCGCAAATTTTTCCATGTCGGACAACCATCTTCTGAATTTTTTCTTGTTTCCATCGAACGGCTGAACAATGGATCTAACCTGTGTGAATTTCGCGTAGTTGTCATTTTTCTGTAGGGTTTCAGTAATTTGCCGTAGCGCTATTATTGTTGGTCCTTCCATATTTTGTCTGTCCTGGGGCTGCAGTGGTTGTGTATTTACGGGTTGGTTCTGTGGTTGTTGTTGTTGTTGTTCCACACCCAGCTGTTGAAAATTTTGTAGTAAATCGTCCATGGTCTATGATCGCTAGTTATTCGCTTTATCAAAGAGAAGTGGTCACGGGCACCATATTACCTTCATGTAGCCGGGGCAGGTGTTCCTTAGGACTGGAACGGCACCATATTACCTTCATGTGGCAGTGCCGGTATATGCAGTATTTTCAGTTTACTTTACAGAGAGCAGATGTTTAACTGGCCTAATCACCAGAGATTTAGATTTCTCTCTTAAATTTGTGTTACCAGGTTCGATTTTCTTCTCTTAGGTGTTGATGTAGCGAATTTAATTGAAATGGATAGATTTCTTATCTAGATCTCAAAACTGTAGTAATTCACCTTTTCAACAGCGTTCGATTTCATGCAAAACTTTTAATATCTTTCAGCATGAAACTTAAAATTTCAACAAAGTCTGGAATTCAGAACATTTTTACAATAATAAGTATAATAAAATTCTATCATCTCATCAGATGCTTTCATCGATGCAAAAATCCCTTTTTGCATCCTTGTCTCGTAGGCCTACTCAATTGTCAAATATGGCGAACCTTCTCATTCCACCGTGTTCCTTCCTTTAAGTTACAGTCTTATTTTAGGTTCGACGACATTTACCCATCTCCTCAGATTTGTCCTTGATTTCTTTATAATCATAAGCATTCCTTGAGTTAAATGCTTTCCAACACAAGAATATTTTCTACTCTACATGGTTTGAGGTGTAAGACTATTTTTTGCAAATTGACTCAAATCCTCGAACCTAGTTCTGCTGCGACTAGGGTTGGGAGCTCTATTCAAAATACATATTTAACGATTGTCACTACTTACGCCAGTAAGATATATATATATATAACCACTCAATGTCCTGAAATACACATTTTATAAGAAATGTTGAAGTTTGATTTTCTCAAACTAAGAAATATGTAGAGCTGGACCAGATACGACCTCTTGAGTTGCGCTCTTTCATTCTACTGCCAAATGGCGTCGTTGTTCCACTTTCCCCGGGGTAAATCTGAGCTATCCGATTGGTCAGGGGAAATCACCCAATTATTAGAAATGGCGTAAAGAAGCGACTCTACCCTAAATATGTGACACTATTTATTATTTTCTGTTTCTCATAAAATATAAAATTATGGGGTGGTCTGTGCTTCCTCTGTCTTGTAAGAATATAGTCTGTTTCCAAAGGAACAACTATGTACACGGCCACACGGCTGTCGATTTCTGTATCCAGTGAGAGTTTATCATTGATGTAGACCACAGGTATGTGAAGTGGTGCACCACTGCCAATTCATAGTTATCGATAGTGATAACTGGTGCAGCAACCGCATCCTGACTCAGCACATTCGTTTTCTTTAGACTTATTGTGAGGCCAAAGTCCTTGCATGCTTTAGTGAAGCGATTTATCAAGTTCTGAAGCTCCTGTTGGCTTTGAGTGACGACTGCAGCATCATCAGCGAACAACAAGTCTCTTATAGTGACCCTTCTGATTTTTGTTTTTGCCTTCAGCCTTGAAAGATTAAACAGACGGCCATCTGACCTAGTGTGAAGGCATATTCCTTCAGTTGCATCTCTGAATGCATGTTTCAAGAGTAAGGCAAAGAAGATCCCGAAGAGGGTCGGAGCCAGAACACAGCCTTGTTTAACGCCACTTCGTATGTCAAAGGGCTGTGATGTGCTTCCAGCATATTGGACTGTTCCCTTCATGTCG
Source organism: Oreohelix idahoensis (assembly GCA_024509875.1). Classification (NCBI taxonomy): domain Eukaryota; kingdom Metazoa; phylum Mollusca; class Gastropoda; order Stylommatophora; family Oreohelicidae; genus Oreohelix; species Oreohelix idahoensis. The sequence continues at coordinate 3,401 of JAMPIV010003201.1, read as the reverse complement.
TCATGGAATGACTTTATCATTTCCAGCATTTTAGAAGGGCAGCCTATTTTCAGGAGGATTTTGAAGAGTCCATCCCTACTAACCAGCTCAAATGCTTTTGTGAGGTCTATAAAGGCAATATATAAAGGCCTTTTCTGCTCTCTTGATTTTTCCTGAAGCTGGCGGACAGAGAAGATCATGTCTGTTGTTGATCTACCAGCTCGGAATCCACACTGAGACTCTGGATATATGCGCTCAGCTAACTTGTGTAGTCGCATTAAGATGACTTTGGCAAAAACCTTACCAACAATACTAAGAAGAGAGATGCAATCACTTCTGTCTCCTTTATTTTTATACAGTGTTACAATCTTGGCATCTCGCATGTCTTGAGGAATAGTTGTCTCTTCCCAGCACTGGCAAAGCATCCTATGCAGGGGATGTAATAGCGTGCTCTTACAGCATTTGATTAAATCAGGAGGAATCCCATCACTGCCTGGTGCTTTGCCAGAGGCCAAGCTATCAATGGCCTTGCTGAGTTCCTCTAATGTTGGTTCGTCATCCAGCTCCTCCATAGTTGGCAGACTATTGACAGCATCAAGGGCTGCAGGCGTAACGGTATTGTCTCTAGCGTAAAGCTCAGAGTAGTGCTCGACCCACCTCTCCATCTGCTTACCCTTATCGGTTAGCTTCTCTCGACTGATGGTTTTTAGCGGGACCGTCTTACTTTTGCTGGGGCCAAGTGCTTTCTTTATACCGTCATACATTTGTTTAATGTTGCCTGTTTGCGCTGCAATCTGGATGCTCTCACTGAGCTGGAGCCAATAGTCATTTGCACAGCGTCGAGCAGTTTGTTGAACTTTGCTTCTCATAGCCTTCAGGATCTGTAGGGTTCTAGCACTCGGTGAACGTTTGTATTCATTCATAGCACTGCGCTTAGCTTCAATGACAGGTGCCATCACATCTGATGAAGCATCAAACCAGTCATTTGACTCTGCCGTTTTCTTACCAAAGGTGGCAAGTGCAGTACTTTGAATGGTGTTCCGTAGATGCTCCCAGTTCTCTGTAACAGTATCACCATGCTGAGGGCTGCTGAGCACTTTCTTGAAGGTCGCAGTAAATTGAGCGATCATGACAGGGTCTGACATCTTGCTGGTATCAATGCGTGGTTTCCCTTCATGTCTGACACGATAGAGTTTTCTTGGTTGTGCTCTGATTTTGCAGCAAACCAAGGAGTGATCTGTATTACAGTCTGCACTATGGTACGAGCGCGTGGAGAGCACAGACCTGAGAAGTGGCCTTCTGACGAGAATCAGGTCCAGTTGGTGCCAGAGCTTGGATCGTGGGTGTCTCCATGACACCTTATGCTGGGGTTTTGTCTGAAAGTAGGTGTTGGTCACGCAGAGGTCATGGTGGACACACAGCTCTAAGAGCCGTTGTCCATTTTCATTCATCTTGCCAATACCAAACCTGCCCAGACATGAAGGCCATGAAACATTATCGGCACCCACTCTAGCGTTAAAGTCACCAAGGAGAACAAGCTGTTCTTGCCTATGTATGCTTTTGATGACTGCTGCTAGATTCTCGTAGAACTCATCTTTAGCTTCTGAGGCAGAGTACAGAGTAGGAGCATACACACTGACAAGGGTGATGGGACCTGTGCTAGTTTTCAGGCAGAGCGTTAACAGGCGTTCTCATCCATTCTCTGCCTGGTTCAAAATTTTAGTTAGCGATTTTTTTACCGCAAAACCTACTCCGTGCTCTCTTGTTTTATTAGGATCTTTCCCTTGCCAATAAAATGTGTAGTCCTTCTCGCTCACCGTTCCAGAGTATGCTACGCGCGTTTCCTGAAGTGCAACTATATCCACCTGAAGTCGTTTAAGCTCATCATTAATTATGGCTGTCTTCCTTACATCGTTTACGTCCTGTAGGTTTTCGGATAGTCTAGTCAACATAGTCAGGACGTTCCAGCATCCCAATCTGAGAGTTTGCTTATTTCTATTATTCTGATAATTGCTTGGTGCAAAATTTTCTGTCCACAGTTTGGGTTTGACCCTAATCCCTATGCACCTAATGAGGAAAGCAGACAGTGGCGGGACAACACCTTATTGACTGGGGGCTGCCCAGCTTGAAGCGGGCGGTAGCTGTCCAGTGAGATCCTAGAACCTCTCCCACTGTCGGAAGTAGCCCCTGGCGCCATGCCCTACGCCAATTGGGCAAAATGCTTATAACCGGTAACTGCTACTTCCCGTGTTTTGCCGACACCTATAGGGTGAAGCTGGAGTGTCCTCTCCGGCGCGCGAGCTTGGGCACAGTTATATGGAGATCAAGCTGTTGCCCATGCAGCATGTTCCCCCTCTCCACACAGCTGGTAGATCCAAAGGAACGGCAGTAGCCGATACAGTTTGGTACCAGCCACGTCGCAGGAGTTGCCAGAATAATGTCGATTCGACATTAGACTGCATGAGGGACTCCGGACTCTGGATTTACCCTCAGGGTTTACTCCGAAGCCAATTCCATAAATGGATAGTCCCCGCAAGGCAGCGGTGGTTTGAATTCAGAGTTCCTTCTCTTAGATAAGCTACCAACCCAGGATCACGAGCCCTATCTGCCCCAAGCTGCTGGTTTTAGGGCGCCAGTCGCTCGCCGTTGCCCCTTCTACTGTCAGTGGAAACCGTTCCGCGGGGCTCAAATTGAGCCACACGTGAAGGCCGGAGCTGGACTTGGTTGTCAGAGGCTGCTTGAGGCGCGTGCCATAGAAGCATTTATTCTGCATGAGAGCTTATCCTCACTACAACTCCCGGCTGTAACAACCTTTGAATCTACACTTATCTCTTATAAGAGAACATATTTCCAGAAAAAATAATTTTGATTTAAAACGTTTTGGTTGGCTTTTAATTATTCTTTCTCCACAAGATCAGTATCAAGTATTATCTGAAGACATTTAATTATTCGTCTCCACAAGGATCAATATCAAGTATTATCTGAAGACATTTAATTTATTCTTGTCTCCACAAAGATCAATATCAAGTATTATCCGAAGACATTAATTATTCCTGTCTCCACAAGGATCAATATCAAGTATTTATCTGAAGACATTTAATTATTCTGTCCTCCACAAGGATCAATATCAAGTATTATCTGAAGACATTTAATTATTCTGTCTACACAAGGATCAATATCAAGTATTATCTGAAGACATTTAAATTTATTCTGTCTCCACAAGGATCAATATCAAGTATTATCTGAAGACATTTTAATTATTCTATCTCCACAAGGTTCAATATCAAGTATTATCTGAAGACATTTTATTATTCTATCTCCACAAGGATCAATATCAAGTATATCTGAAGACATTTAAATTATTCTGTCTCCACAAGGATCAATATCACGTATTATCTGAAGACATTTAATTATTCTATCTC